>JAHHFK020003301.1:0-117083 GCA_024533555.2 Aedes koreicus
TGATTTTTATGGTAGTGGCTATTACTATTTAACTTTTAAACAAGTATCACTCAAAGTGTGAGAGCATAATATTTTTATTTTCGGCAATCCTTACTAATTAATATAAATTTAATAGCTACCAACGTAAAGCTGAAATAAATTATCTTCCCAAATAAAATAAACAGTTGCGAGATGACTAGTTGTGTGTTATGAACATTAGCTGTTATGTCTTTGAATTAATTCTGTCAACTGTTTACATGGAAACAAAATCAATGATTTCACAAGAAACCCGTAAACCCAATTATAAGGACAAAAAAATTTCTTTGTTCCCAACTATGATCTAATGTATTCATCACATGATAACATTTTGGTATTGGTAGAACTTTTAATGTATCAGTACTTGATTGTATATTTTTCAACTGGCTTATTTGAATCAAAACCCAAGCAATAATATCTGAATTCTAATGTTTCGAATATGGAATAATCGATTGATCATTTGCGAAAATAATCATAATAAAGTTGTTTAAAAGTTGTTTAATATCAATATGTTGCATAAAATTTTGTGTTGAGTTAAGCGAATATAGCTTCAAATGAGATGGTTTTAACGACCAACTTAAATGACGAGATGAAGTTCTCGTCTTTAAAAAGTAAGTTATTTAACTTCTCGTGGTTCAGAACCGGAAACGACCTATTAAGCTCTTTAAAGTCATCATACGATTGATTTTTTTTTATAGCTAGTGGCTTTTCGACATAAATAATGCAATTAAATAATTGCAGTTAATTGCACTATAAGTTTTACACAAATACATGTCTGGAATGGCTTGATATTTTCCACCTACATGCTAAGATAACTTCCCTTAGAAGTTGTGTCTAAAAAAAATTGAAAAAAAAAACGTTTCAAAATAGGAGATTTTTTGTGTGATCTAGACCAAAATTACGGATAATCAAATTAGAAGGAATCCAGACTTCGAATACATGGAAGAGTTAATCAAACTAAGATTTTATTTTATTATTCCGTTTGAACCTCTTTTTTAATTAAAAAAAAACGTGTTGTAGCTTCTAAATTATTCTAATTATTTGTTCCAATGGATTTAACACTTTTGTTGAAGGCGTATGGGACATTGTTGTTTTACTTGTAATGCCAGTCAAGCATCCTCTTTTCAGCACGTTATGTACATCCCTTGAACAAATAAGCAGCTATTAGTTTAATTTAATATTAAATTTATTAATATTTAAGGATGTGGAACTCCGTAGTTTTAAATTCTAAATAAATCAGGCATACGTAAACAAAGAAAACCCACTTTCAAACTACTACTGTCGCTATTGTCCAGATATCTATAATTCAAACATATCTGCATAGATAAATATCATAGAACCACTTCACGTGTTAAGAATGGAATCATAATTATTTTAGCCGGTTTGGTATTTGGTTGTTCGTGGACGCTATATGCCAAAATTTTGCAATAAAAAATGAGATGTTCAAATGTCACTTATTCCTCCACAGCTGGAACCTAACATGAACCTGTATCGATTTATCATTCTTGAAATGAATCAGAAATCTGATTTTCCCAAATGTAAACATAATTTAACACAAATTTCCTTTTTAAAGTTCTGAAGGAATGCTCTATTCTCGAGGATTTATTCAAGGGCGTTTATATTTTTCGCAGCAGAACAGAATATTTATCCATAAAACTGAAAGCGTTTAAAAAATAAACTTATTCCATCACGATTTTCAGATCATTTTACTTCTCTTTATTATGATCACTAATATTTGGTTGATAACGATATCCATTAAACAAAAAGTTATCTTCGCATTCTTTTAAACATCGGTATCATTTCACTTTGTTGCAACGCGATTTAAAATATTTGAAAGTTGTACAAAATACTTTTGCAACTCTGTTGAAACAATGTCAAGTGGCAAATAGGCTCCACCCTTGGGCTTTTTTTTTTTTTTTTATTTTGAGGTACATAACCAAACAAAATGATCCCTAATTTGTTTCAAGAGACATTTTTATGCTCTATTGAAACAAGTTGTGCTACTTGGGATATCAGTTGTGACATAATGTGAATAATAAAAAATAAACATTGTAAACGGTTCATAGCTGTGCAATATCCGGAATCAGAACCGTTGAATCTTATTGCACCTCGGTGATGGCAGTTGGGTGTAATCTTCTATCGTCGATTATTCCCGTTTCCAAATACGGAAAGCACCGAAATGGTTGCAATTTCCTCTCAGTTAAATAGGAGTAGGCTTCGTTTTAATACAGAACTATTTTTGGAATAGTGAGCTGTGGATATGGTAACCTACGTATATGTCACGCAAACGTGGAGGGAAAGAAACCAAAAGTAACTCAATAGATGACTTCATGCAAGCAATCAATGCTGACATGCACGTGTTTAAATATTGTGCAAATGGGAAAAAAGGTTAAAGCTGAGTTTATTTACGTTCTCAAATTCAGTAAAAATAGGATAAGCCTTGGGTTCAACAACCCTCTAGTATTTAAAATGATTTAAATATATATGTTTCAAATACGTGCAATTCAACGGCAACAGGTCATAGTTTTCAAAGATTTTATAACACTCAATTCATTAGACATGATGCACACAGTTACCACCGCAATCTTATCTACTTAAACAAATTGTTAATTGATTCTATTTTTCTGTTCGAACGTCATAAATTGAATTTTGATGGCTATAATAGAAAGTAAAAAAAACCTCTCAATAACCCGAGGACAATGTATATTGAGAAGTTGAGAGCAACCAAAGTCACGTTATCACTATTGGCGTGTCACCTATGTAGTCGTGGGCAAAGAGCATGACTGCCAGTCAGTGACGAGAAACAGATGATAAAAATACACGACCTCTTTCGAAAGGCCTGGTGTCTCATAATATGATGATTCATCAATCATTTTTGACAACTCTAATACCTTTAACGGATAGATAAAGTAAGAAAAGCGTTATTATTCGAATAACATAGGATCGGTTACCTAGCGAAGCTAATCAATTGAAGATCTAAAAAACACTCGATTTTCCACCAAACTGGGTAAACGTCATTGAAGTAAGTTGATACATATCTCGGGGAAGGTAGCATTTAGAGGAGTGCAACTCTATCTGAGATGCAGCGAAATCTACTTTGCGAAATGTGTGCCGGCTTATTAGTAGACTGTAGTAGTAGGATTGATGATGAGTTTCAGCATTTCCTGCAAAAATATAAAGAGAGATGCAAGGAGATGTAATTAGATGCAAGAGATGGAACAAATTTTGTTTTCAAAGATTGATTTGCTAGCATAAGATTTTTCATTCATCTACAATTGAGATTTTGATGTGTCGCACCCCCTGAGATTATTGCACATTGTCAAATTGAAATCTGTGTTTTGACCCAAAAGAGTCTTTCCATAGTTTTTTTTTTCTTCAGATCATCATATTCTGTTTGAGAATTCTGTTATCAAACTTATATTACTCAAGCATTTTCATATCTCATTGTTACGTAGGTCCCTTTGAAAAATGGTGCGAGTTGTCTTTGTAAAGGTTTCAAATTAACTGATGCAAGCAGAGTTGGCTGCCATCGGTTAATTATATGTTGTTTTTTTTTTGTTTTGCGTGAAACAAAAATAGATAGATAGAATAGAATTAGCCACCCGGGGCAAGATGAGCACTCTTCTTTCTACATGAATGTTCATAGTTTGCTTAAAAATGAACACACGTACCTTTCATCAATTTATGAAAGATGCAATAATCTTTAGTAAAGTTAAAGAAATTTACGAAAAATGTGACCGTGTATAACTTTTTGGCATTACAATATAACCCTTTCGGTATTTTATCCTAACCAGCATGATAAAATTTGTGTCTACTTATTTTACCTCAATTTTAATATTGAACGGGTCACAACGATGAGTTTAAAAATCTCTTTAAAAATTAAGCTATTTCAGGAGGCAAGAGTGGTCATATCTTATTTACGTTTTCCATACTAAATTCAGCGAATGCACAGCATTTCCCTATCACAGATTACAAATTCGAGCAAACGAGGTTTCTTCGCCACATACTTCATTCGCTCGGTTGCCTTCGAGCTGACAGGAGCGGTGAGGAGCCAGCATTGGACTGGCGGGCAGCGGATGACAAGGCATAGCCATTTGCGTAGCCAGTGAAGTGACACAATCTGCTTTCAAAGAAGAGCGAGAAATTGGGTTGCGGGCATTGGTCACCTTAATGTCCCTCCTTTTCAGGACGACTAATTCTATTTTCATTGATTACGATGTTTGATTTGAATTTCTCTAACTTATTGCACGTATTCTATTGGCAGCCAGCTGTGCGAAAGCGCAACGACAAAGTATTGAATGAATTGCTGTCACAAATGGAATACAAAAGAGTTATGTTTACAATAAAATAATAAAACAACTGAAATATTTATGTTATCCAACTTCCACCATGTGGTCGTATCTTGTGCATAACCGCTCTAGTTTTTTAATACAAACGCTATTGATAAAGATATATGTAGGGCCTGAAAAAAACTTAAAAGAACCAAAAAAGCAATCTGCTGCTCCTTCATTGATCACTTACCCGGTGTCTCCACAAGCATTTTCCGTCTGAGTTTTGTTGAAGAAAAGGAAAGTGAAGAAATATGTGGTGAAGACAGACCCGTTAAACATATTTTTAAAGAAATGTAGATTAATAATGATGAATTTGGTTTTAAATTTTGGGGGGGAAATGGTTTTATTGCGTCACTTGTGGGGCACTTGACTGTACGGATCTTGTTTACTGGAAAAGCCAAGCTTAACTGACTATGTATGACAATCACGTAGTTACATTATTAGACCCGAGTTCCAAACTCTCCAAAATTTTGAAGAAACCTCAAAAGCCTATTCCAGCGCTCAAAGAAGGTGACAAAATATTGTTAACAAATGTGGAAAAAGCTCAAAAACTTGCTAAGCAGTTTGAGAGTTCCCATAATTTCAGTTTGGGTCTTACTGCTCCTGTTGAGAATAAGGTTGCTCTTGATTATCTGAATATTTCCTCATGGGAAAATATTTTTGATGAATCCTGGGGTACTGATTTGGATGAAGTAAAAACTATAACTAAAAAGTTCAAAAATATGAAATGATGGAATTTTCTATATACTCGTCAAAAAACTCCCAGTGAGTACCTTGTCTTTCATGGTAAAATTATTTAATAAATGTTTTCATTTGGCATACTTTCTTGACAAATGGAAAAATGCCAAAGTTGTTCCAATTTTGAAGCCCGAGAAAGATCCAGCTGAAGCTTCTAGCTACAGACCAATAAGTTTACTTCCTTCAATCAGTAAACTTTTTGAAAAGCTAATTTTGAATAGAATGATGCTTCACATCAATACAAACTCAATTTTTGCAGATGAGCAATTTGGATTTCGCCATGGCAATTCAACTACTCTTAAGAGTTACTATTTTAATTCGTTCAAACAAATCTGAAGGCTGCTCAACTGGAGTTGCTCTTCTAGACATAGAAAAAGTATTCGACAGTGTTTGGCATGAAGGTTTGATTTCTTAATTGAAAAACTTTAATTTTCCGCTCTATATTATGAAATTAATTCAAAATTATTTAACTGACAGAACTGGGCAGGTAAATAATCAGAATTCGAAATCTGATCAACTACCTGTTAGAGCTGGAGTTCCTCAGGGTAGCATTCATGGGCCGATACTATATAACATTTTTACTTCTGATCTCCCTGATTTGCCTCAGGGTTGCCAGAAATCCTTGTTTGCCGATGACACAGGCATTTCCGCTAAAGGAAAAAGTCTTCGTGTCATTTGCAGGAGACTGCAGAAAAGTTTAGACATTTTCGCTTCTTATTTACAGAAATGGAAGATTTCTCCCAACGCTTCCAAAACTCAACTAATAATATTCCCATATAAACCTAGAGCTTCTTTTTTGAAACCTAGTAGAAGTCACATCGTAACTATGAGCGGTGTTCCAATTTCCTGGTCAAGTGAAGTGAAATACCTTGGTCTATTACTTGATCAAAAATTAAATTTTAAAAATCACATTGAAAGCATTCAAGCCAAATGTAATAAATATATAAAACATTTATATCCTCTTATAAACAGAAAATCCAAACTTTGTCTGAAGAACAAACTACTAATATTTAAACAAATTTTTAGACCGGCCATGCTTTATGCTGTTCCAATATGGTCTAGTTGTTGTGCTACCAGGAAAAAAAATACTTCAAAGGATTCAGAACAAAGTTCTGAAGATGATTTTGAAGCTGCCTCCTTGGTACAGTACTAACGAAGTACATAGGATTTCGAATATTGAGACTTTAGAACAAATGTCCATCAAAATAATTAATAATTTCAGACAAAAATCGTTGCAATCTTCTATTGCAATGATTAATTCCCTTTATGCTTAGTTAAGATTAATTTTAGTTTGTTTTTAGTTTTAAGATTATTATTGTTATACTGACACGCAGGAATAAAAACCTGTTTAGAATACTGAAATGCTAAGGCATGAACAATGTAAACAAAATTAGGTACATATTTTAACAATTAAGGTTGATACGTTACGGTAGTAGCTGGAGCACCTAGATTAACATGAAATGTAAATATGAATAAATTTGGAACAAATAAAGAGTAAAAAAAAACGTAGTTACATTATCAACCAATAGCTTTGAAAAGTGTAAAATTGTTTAAACCATTTTCTGTTATTTTTATTATGTGCTAAAACGTCAATTTGCATTTTTTATGCGTTAACTTACTTTTTCACATAACATTTATGAAAAAGCAGTAGGACATTCCATAAAAAGTTTCTCAGTTGGCCTGATAATGTGGTCTGTTAACATTTTTAACTGTTAACTTTAAATATAACTTCAACATTAATCAAAAATAATATTTATGGTATTACATAGATAATCCGATTTTATCACTCCCATTTTTGATTAATTTTTCTTAATTTTGTTCAATTCTGATGTCCTTTTTCATTAGTTTAATTGCCCTCAAATGTTGAAAATTTATTGGAAAACTAGGAAAATTAAATGATTTTTCAGTTTTTTTTTATTTACAAAAAAGCGAACAACTGCAGTGTTCGTTTGAACTTTTCCAGTATTCCAATTACTTAAGAAAATGAAGATCCATCTATAACATGAACGAGAAAAAAAAATGGAATAAACGTATGTATTAATTTTTGAAAAAAAAAATTCTGGTGTGAGGGGGTAACAAAATCGAGTCACCGCTGTAATTACTTCAAGTAATACTGCGTGTAATTTCAATCCAACGCACCAGTCCGGAGTATTAATTACGAGCGACTCGAAAAAAAAAATGTGTAGCAAGCAATAGTTTAATGGAACGTTGTACTTATATACGCTATCGCAAGCGAACTTGTGTTGGCTGGGAATAATCGCCAAGAAAGATTCGCCTAATTCATTCAAACAGCCCGTTCTTGGTCAAAAGAAATATTTTCATTGGTAAAAAAAATACCTTCAAAAAATTACTGTTAATAATAAATCAATAGCTCATGCCACATCGCTCAGCAACACAGTTTCCACAACTTAAATCAATTATGAAATGGGTATTAATTGCTTATTTACATTTCAATGTTACTCTCAAAGCCGCTCACAGCGGTTGGACGCGACAATGAACGTGACATGCTTTGATGATATCGTGCATAAAACATGTTTGGTCACACTTATTTCAAGAACTCTTCGATCCGTATTCAGTGCCAGATATCAACAAGAACAATTGCAATTTACTTTGTTCCATCTTCTACGACCAACGGTGGATATAGACCGCCACTCAATGTCCACTTGAAACAGGAGTCAGGTGCTGTACACTCCGTGGGCCCGAAATCCGAACACTTACATGAAACATGCCTTACCTTATGTTCCGATACACAGTATGGATTTCGCTCCCTCACAGCACTGAAGGGTGTGATATGTACACAAGAAGGATGGTTAAGTGGTGTACACAGAGAGGACCGCTAACCTCATAACCTCAAAAGGCCTTGAAACGAGAGTGATTGTTTTAGGCATGTGAGGGGGAAAGCGTAAGTAAACTCTCAACTGTCACCATCCACCCGACGTTGCTCGATACAGCGTATCATCTTCTTGCGATTACAAAACTATCGACTACCGATCGATCCGAAGAATAGATTTAAAAATAAAGCAACTGCATTCCACCGTTTTTTTTTTTGTTTTATCGAAACATTCGTAGGAGCTGCGTTGTTTTATGGGCTTTAACTCAAATACATGTGACCGCTATCTATCAACGCGCGGCTTACGATTGAGGCATTTAATGAAAACAGACAAGCTGATTGGCCTTTCGGTAGGGTGATGAATTGATTGTAAATTGTACGAGTTCGCTTTTTCACAGAGAGTGGATAAACGATTTTCTCATCGAGAGTTTTATTTTCATACCAACATTCTTTTCTGTCACACTTTATAATGTACTGCTGTTTGATATCGTTAACTTGCTTTTAATTTTACTTCGCCTACCGTTCACCAGTAATATCTGCTCCGATAGTATCTTGGTTTATAGTAATGGTAGCCGGGATAATAGTGCACTTTTTTGTAATAACCATACGGGACAGGTTTGTAGTAGTAATATCCGACACCAGCGTCCGCTTGCATAGGGCCAAGTATTACAGCCATCAAGGCAGCCACCAGTGTGATGAAAATAACCGAGATGTTCATCTCTGTTCCTGTGTGGTAATCGCTGGGCGATTCGGCTGGCACTGCAAGAGAAATTAAATGTTTGCCTAAATGTTCCGTTCGGTCGGGTGGTCCCTTCGGAAGGTGCACTGTAACTGCGGTGTTATCGATTCGGAGCTCCTGTAGTAATAGCTAGTCATTTCAGCTGTTTTCATCCTGTTATTGTAAAATTCACATCGTCGAATTGCATCATTGTGGAGCATTTCCACCCGTTTTGTGTCCAGTTAGGAATGCTGCGCAAATGTGCCTCATACCGATAGATATCAGCGCAAACTGTGTGAATGTAACTTTTAGCGATGATGTTCACATGTCAAGGCGGAAGCCGGTGGAAGATTCGTGAAATATATCAATGATTTCACACACCCGATAAGTTGCAGCGTACGAAAAGTGATCATTAGTTGTTATGCAATGAAATGAATTAAAATAACTGCATTGTAAGGCCTTACTTGTACGATATCATAAGCGATAACAGTTATATTCATCATTAGAGGCGTTTGCCTGTAAGGTGCCGTGAGCACCTGCAGAATCTTACAAGTAGATTCCAATTCATTGCGTCCAGAAAAAAAAATCCGTACATGGCATTAATTTTTTTTTATGTTACAGCTATTCGATTAAACGAACAAACGAATGTTCGTCTGTCTTAAGAGTTTTCTATGATTCCCCGTAAAGATAAAATCCGAAAGCACTACTTCGGCAACGGAAAAATTCCCTTCAATCATCCGATGGTTTGAAACATTCAAGTCATACTGAACGATTCACGAGAACGAGTCAACCTTGTATTTGAACTGGTTAGCCATAATGGTTCTTCACCTATGGTATTTGTTTGGGATAATAATACACTTATTAGTGTAAATTCTGTGTTGAAAAACCTACTCAACCCACTTAACAGCTTTAACTAACTTAAAACTAACGAGCACGCTCCTGGATTATCTGATGAGATAGCCTTACGCAAGACACGCTGAACCCTTCCAGGGTAGATTCTTATCGTATCTCCAGCACCCGAAGATCAGTCAGGCGATGGATTTTAAAGTTTCAGCTTCTCGGAAGATTATTGAGAGTCATCCGAAGGTATTTGATAATCTGCAATTTTTGATAACGGTGGGTTTCAACTTGAACACAAGGCCTTGTCAGACATTATCAAAGGCCGTTTTGACGTTAATCAATGTTTTCAAAACGAACTTGTTTTGAATGATTCGTGCTCTTTTAATTTGATTCGTCGCCATTTTACTGAATGTAAATGAATGTAAACATGTTGTACCACGAAATAAAGTGGAGTGTTTCAGCTGTATTATAAGTGAAATGTTTCAAGTGAAACAATTCAAAATCTACATAATTCGTGAAATAATTCAAAATCTACACTGATAGAAAAGTGTTCGAAATTTAATGTGGACAGGCTTTAAGCTTGCGCAGCGTGGAACTAGGAAACTTTCACGAAATCTTGTGGAACATTTGCGTGTTTGGAATTCGTGTATTCTGTTTGGTAAAGCAAATTAATTTATATTTGATATGATTAATTCCCACTTCTGCGACATTTGGCTAGTTCTACCACCCTCTCGGCTCAAGGCGCGGCGTTGCTACGATTTGCGATGTGTATATAGATTCAACACCAGTTGGCAGTGTAATTGCATGACACATTGCTAAAATCTGTCCATTTTTTAATGCGTACGTTAGTGGATATGAGTGCAAAGTGGAGGCGATATACGTACTGTTTACGTGGAGTTTAAATGGCACATAATCGTAAATCACCTGCACTTTGTATTCGATTATGTGTTTACTGGGAGTTCTATGTGAAAATGATTTCGTTTGAAGAGCTCCTATTTGTTTTTGAGCAAAAATTTATAAGATCCGGCACTGGTTATGCAGATTTTACTAAAGTTTCACTACCGTTCACTAAAAACGGTTGGGCGGACCCGTAAGCAGAGACACTTACGCGAAACCCGCAGCAACATAAGATTCTCCTTCCAACGATACGATCCAGGGGGTAAGTCATTCGGCCACCTTGTGTTACCACCCTAAAAAACACAATCCGAGACACCTAAAACACACTCGCCACCTCAAACACACTGAAAGATAAATTCATATCTGGCACCATTCACACGAATCGATTGTTTGTTTTCTCACTGTTTTGTTTCCCTCTCGCTTGCCCTCATGTGATTTCAATGATGCATAAATATGCGTGAATTAACAGCCAAAAAGGTACATGGTTGCCAATAAGCATACATTTTCGATTGTAGTATTGATAGATAAGTTGAAACACAGAAACACCTTTCGACACACTGAAACACAAACACATCGTGGCAGAGTGACTAGCCCCCTGATACGATCCAACAAATCGAATAACCCAATTCGCAATACTTATTAAGCTTTCTTGCTAAGTCATAATCAAGTTACTATAACTAATTATGATCGTAGTGTGCTACTTGGGATGGCTTGTTAAGAAGGGCGTGTCACTCTAACTGAAACTTTTGGAGTAGAATACACAGCATCACAATCGAATCGGTAGGATAAAGAAAATGATACTGTTTGTTCCCTCCTAAACGCCGGTTGTCATACCTCTCCATTGTCCAATTCCAGCCTGAGTGATACCTTGATGCTCCCTCCCTTCCCAATATATATTCAATGTCATATAATAATATACAAAATATAGTGAATGAATATTATAATGATAAAAAATAAAGCGAATGAATTTTATGATGAAAAATAATATAATGAATGAATATAAAAATGATAGTAAAAATTGCATTTTTGAACCTGAAAGTTGAAATTGATTTAAAATTATTTTACAAAACTTGGGATATCCATGGATGATCTGAAATTATATAGCATATAAAGAATAGTAAACCTAGTCTCATAGGTACTACAGAGATTTTAATGAAGTAAATTTGAATGCAATAATATCAAATCATTTAATATCATAACTTAAAATAATAAACTGGCGTTATAATGTAAAATAATAATACGAGCAAGCCAGAAGAATGTATAGCCGTAAATTAGCTGGTCATCCACTCAAGACTTCCGCTGTTGCAGCTTCTATACTGCCATTATAAGCATAACTGTCCCATGTATATAGGGAATCCCATAGAACATGGGACAAGTATGCGTATAACGGCAGTATAGGATTAAGAACTACTAAGATTAGAATTTGTTTTCACAATTAAAGTCATAGAACACAATAAGCGTAGGTACAATATATATCTGACATCCACTGGTTTGTTACTGAAATTAAAAATTAGATATGTATTAATATCTTGGAAAAGCCGAAAACAGCTAACCATAAGGCGAAATCAATTTCATATGAGTATGAAAAATGCCAAAAACGTAAACATAAAAAAACTACAATAAAAATTGAATTTTCCGATAACTCCCGTTGGTCTCGACCCATAAATGATTCTTTATGTCTGTGAAATAGGAAATGAATGATTATAAATTATATATTTTTGGTGAAGAAGGAAAAAGTCTTTTTGAGTAGAATTTGTCGTATATGAGCCTTTCTCAAAACACGTTAAAAACCTTCCTATCTTTTCAAATACATATCGTAGGTTAGGTAGGCTTATTGAAATTATATACCGCATAAAGAATAGTAACTATATCTACAATTTCAATGTGCTGCTGCTACAGTGGAAATACGAATTGATGTGATATAACCACAATGGAACTGACTCTTAGCTTTGGGTCTTGACAAAGAATCCCTACTGAGCCCTTGCGGCACGTCAAGCCGGCCAGTTCAGCGCAAGGGCATTCGTTGAAGACATTGTATGTCATTATGAAACGGAACCAGATGCTGGTACGTTTTTTCACGCAATTATCTCCACGAAGAGACTCCTCGATCGCTCATCTGGCCACATCCATGCAACTGTTGGAAATAGGGAGGATTTGGTACATATATACCTTAAAAAGACACGGGAAATCCACGTGTAGATATCAAAGGAAAGGTGAAATTAATAGTCGGAGAGAATAGTTAAACAGAACTGTCCTGTCCTGTTTGGTGTACAGAATAAACATTTATTTAAAACGGTCGTTGGGAGCATCTAGTCTAAGAAGGTTAAGTGAAGCTCCATATCTCTGCAAATGGTTGGGACTTTAGCATTAACTATAGTCCTAGCCCAATATGGCTTATGGTTATAGCGCCATTTCTCGCTCACCGAAAAAAGAAGAATTTCTGAGAAGATAAGAACGGGTGGTGAGAGAAAATTGAACAAATTTCTTTGCAGCAACAAAGGTTTACCATACAGGGTTTTTTTTTCCAACATTGAAGATGTAAATTCCCGTCTCATTATTACTCTAAACTGTCCTTGTAGCTAATTTGTGTCTGTGATTTACCAGTAAATATTATGATAATATGTTCCAATGACATAGAATAAGCTGCATATTAAGGTAGCAATTGTTAAAACATTGTATAAAAATTCAAAATAATGCATTCGCGAAATAATCCGAGAGAAGCAACAAGTCTGTTTCAATAAAAATATGTTAACTGACTGACCAATGACTGATCATCACATTGCAAGTGCCACCAAAACAAATTACATTTACATGTTGGCAATTTTGGTTTTCATACCTCTCATTAATAAATTTAAATAAATAATCCACTACAATACATGAATGATGATAAATGCTGGTTGGGCCGGCAAAAGCTGAAAGAATGTTATTAATCTGCTGTGGAAGCTGTATATGTTTGATTAAGCTTGGTTTAAATTATGTATACAAGATTGATGGATCTGATGTTGATTTTGTTCTTCTTGTCAGGATGTAATCCTAAAGCCTAGAAGAAAAATTGGGATCTAATCTGATCTAATCTAATGAAATCAAATTTAATCTTATCAAATAATCTGATCTTCATTGTACAGATTGACAACACGTTTAATCACCCTGAATACTACTAATGTAAAAATGTGTATCAAAATAAAAGGAGATAAATAGATATCAACGACCGCAGCTCTACAAACAAAATGTTCAAACGAACCAACTCGATAAGCATCAGCTAATGCAGAGTACGGATTCAGCTCTACGTAATTAGTGAAATAATAAACCTCGGACATACATACTGTCTTCGTAGAATTGGCAATGATATACATAGGTATAAGAAGGAGAGAGCTCACGCAGATTTCAAAGGCGTCCCGAGTCGTAGCCACAGCGATTACCATCCAAAATCGGTCCGATCGCTTCTCAGATCAGTTGAGTATTCACTCTAAGATCATGAAACAAACTTCACCTCATGATGAATTCATAGCCCTTCTGTCGCATAGCCGTATGAATTTTGGTTTTTCGTCAACCAACGCTTTGTTTCCACAACCGTTGGAAGCCTTGCAGTGGAGCACAAGCAGCTGATTTTCTTCTAGAACCGAATCAGCAAAAATATGTCCAAAACACAACAAAGAAGTTAATATATTCACTCCGGAGAAAAATAAACGTAATGGCTGTCTTGTCCATTGAGCAAGATCTGCACTTTTCTACACTTGCAGAGTCGTTTGAAGACCACAAATCCGTAATGTATTTGTATAAACTTTAAATAAAATTAAAAATGACACGATATAAATTTTCACGTCTTACTTTGAGCTGCGCACACTACGATCTCTGCAGAAAGCAAAAAACTATTTATTATATTTATTTATCTAATATAAACAGAGAAAAAATAGAAATTTTATTTTTCCTTGGGGGGGGGGTGGGTTGGGTTGGGCAGTATTGTTTTTTTGAATCGTCTATGATCAAAAAAAAAATAATAAAAAAAAAATTTTTTTTTTATTTTTTTTTTTTTTTATTTTCGATTTTGTCTCTGTATATATATAAAAAATATAAAAATAACATTTAATTTGTGTTTTTGTCCCTTTTTTTTTTTTTTTTTTTGTTTTTTTGTTCTTGTCTTCTTTTTTTTTGTGGGCGGGGCCATGGTAACATTCTCTTTTTTGTTGTTTTTTTTTTTTTTTATTTAGACAAATAATTTTTTTTTTTTTTTTTTAATTAATTAATTCTAAACATGAAACTAGCATTATATTTACACATGAAAATTTTGTTTTGGGGTAAATGGACAGTTTTATAGTTAAAACAATTCAATTTGGATCAAAACAATTAGTCTTAGGTGAGATGATTGATAAACGCAAAATGAATATCAGTAATTCTTTGACGTGTTTCAATCAATGATTTTTTTCAGAGTGCAGTGGTCGTACAATAAACGATGGTCCAGGAAACACGATTAGGTGAAATAAATAAATACTCGAAAAAAACGAGGCATAGCTTTTTTATGTATTCTAGACATTTTCCTGTGAGCAAAAGTCACGTTAATGGCAAAGTGTCTGAAACGCCATTTTCGTCCAATGTTGCAGAATTTGAGTAAGATGAAAACTATGTTGTTGCTCATTTTCATCTTACTCTTTTGAGCACGTCTACATGCTTGATTATTCAACTCCATTCGACATCCTTTCAATGCTCAGAGACCGTTTCCATATTGAAACTGCAATTATCACATAATTGAATAATTACTTCAAGCAATTAAGCTTGTACTAGTACTGAGCAACTATTGGCTCGATGCACAATTGAGCCATGCATAACACTGTTTCTGTGTGTGAAAGAGTTTGTACGCGGTAAAAACTAAGTTCTCGTGGATCAAAGCGGCTTGTTTGTTATTTTCAGTAAACACAAATTTCCAGGAACAGAAATGCTCTACAACTCTTGCACATAGTCTATACTTAGACCTCCTTCACCAACGACAAGTTGTTTAACAAAACTCTACTAAATATGTGAGTAATTCAAAACACAGCCGACTTGGCGTCGTCACCAAATCAGTAACTCTTATTATTGATGATGAATCTAGTTGCTTAGCTAGCCTAGGATTTCATACTGAAAACAATAATTGCACTCGAAGGGAATAAATAATCGTTTGCCTCCCGTTCCGTGTCGTAAATCATATTTCACGAGATGGCAGTAGTAATTATAGTGATGATTCTGATTCGTGCCAAGTGGTGATGAGTGATCAAACGATCCGTTCGACGAGCACGACGACGGCGATGCAAAACATTTCAGATTTAATTAATCCAATTCATTGCATAGTCGTACGAATAATTTCTTCTGTCGTTTATATTTCTACAAAGCAAATTTCGGCCCAACTGGGGTGGTATGAATTCGCTAGTTCGCTACAAATTCTCCGATTAGAATTTCAACACGCTTCAAAAATTGAATGCATATCTTCGCACGAATTTGGTGGTCAATGAAAGGTTTGTGTACTTTAATTGATTTATTGCTTTTGTTTGGCAACATCGAGTGTATTTTTGCCGCGATGATGATTCTGATTTCAGCAATAAAGCAAGGGCCACGTGCTTCTGTAAGCGAATTGATGAAGATATTTTCAGAAATTATGCTCTTCCCGATGAATTGGTAACAGTTTATAAGTTTGTATCAGACAAACGAATCTATGAATTTACCCCTCATGGAATAGACCGATTTTACGGATTATTTTCGATTGAAATAAAAATAAATTAGAAGGGCATTCCTCTAAACCAGATTGCATGATGATGCATTATTGATCCACGGGTTTTGGTATTTTGGGTTGTATTCATGCTCGTGCGCGTAGGCGTAGCCAGGGTTGGGAAAGGTAAGGCCGTTGCCCCCCCCTCCTAAGTTTTGATTTTATTTTTAGAATTGTATTATTTGTTTTAATATTTTATCATTTATTTTTTATCTCTAGCAGGTTGCAAGGTAACTTGTTGCAATACAGTTGATGTTACTCCAATACTACTCAATTAAGTCACAATCAAGTCACTGTAACCAAATATGACGATTTTGTGTTGCTTAGAATGTTTGTCAGATTGCTCCTTTGCCTAAATGAAAAAGCCAAATTACGCGAAGTTGCCTCGATTTTGTAACAAGTTGTAGAAAAAAAGCGTAAAAAATGGTCATCCATGAGAAAATAGTTATAATTATATAATAGTTTTTAAATAGTAACGACTAACAATTTTATTACAATCTTTTTCCTTTAAACAAGAACCCAACCTATCTAATCTAAAGACCCCAAGCTGCACACAACAGTCAAAAATGGTTTCAGCAGCTCTATTGTGACTTAATTGAGTCACAGAGAAGTCACAGAGAAGTGAAATAAGTGTGCTACTAGGGAAGTATCTCTTAATCTGTAATGTTAGCTATTAGATAAGCATTGATTGATTTTTTTCCCCGCAAGCTGAAAGTTGAAGAAGCTATGCTCAATTTCAGTTCTTGGTTAATCAAAAAACTGAATATTCAAACCAATGCTATAACTTTCAGAAGCCAAATAATGCTAGATTAAGAAACACAGTTGATAGCTAGAAAGAGTATCAACGAAAAATATTTATTTGAACTATTCATGATATGGGTTAAACCGATCAATGTTACCCCGCTTTCCCCGTATTATTGAGAATATATGTTGATCCTATTTTACAGTTTGATTCAGCGTGTGAGTAAGCAGTACAGCAAGCTAGTCAGAGTGAGAAGTTGCAGTCGTCTTATCCTATTCAAAGAATTTATACGTTTTTCTGAGCATGAGCAGGATAATGAGCATGATTGACTGCCCGAAGTTGTTATTCCGTGACTGCCAGTTCAGCTGTTATTACACAGAAGATCAACAGATGATGCAAACATGCTCAATGTGTAAAACTGGTGATCCCAAACTAAGGCAATACCGGCGCTGGCCTCGCCCGAATGCAGGTCAAATAAGGAAAAGGGTAGGAATATGTTAACGTTTATTTGGACGTTTTATTGGAAGCCGAGACCACCGCCGCACCTCCACGAGAAATCACTGGGATGTTGGATAACAAGATTGGGTGGCAGCATGGTTCGTTTTGGTAAACGATAAGCTGAATTCACGCTTCGTTTAGTAAAATATTTAAATACTAAAACCGATTCTGATTTGAACCGATTTATACCAACAGTAAGGATGCTATTGGGGCTACACACAAAGTGTAATGGTGGTTTTTCATTGAAAAAAAAACAAGGTGATTTTTTAAAATGCTGGAAATCCGATTTGATCCGAGTTAAACCAATAATAAGGATGCCATTGGAGCCACTCACAAAGTGTGATGGTGGTTTTCCGTTGGGAAAACAAGGTTAATTTTATTAACGCTTGAGAGACGCTTTGTTGTTTTCTTACTGTGCTCACTCGATCACTCGTTTCACCGAATTATAGATAACCGAAACAATACGAAACGCGCCATGCTCGATAGGAAAATAGTGCTTAGTAAAGCATCGACACAACCTTTCACAGCCGATGTTCGAACCACACCTTTTTTTCGTAACCTTCAATTTTACTACTGTATCCTACAATCTATGGCACTACTGTAACTAATAACTGTATCAATCAAGGTGATGTGTCTAATGAACAATCTATGCTAATCCATTAAACATTGCAATTGAGGGATATCATAAAAATAAGAGTCCGTAGATGTATTTCGTGCCTTCTGGTAACTTTATGTTTCTATTGATATCCATGCTCATTGGTTTAATACAAATTGATTTCATTATCTCCAGTCCGCTCAACCGATCGCAATTGTGATATATTGGACGGATTATTATAATTTGAGATAACTCAATGCAGATGTCTTCCAAATTTGGCAGATCGACAAGCAATCAGTGGAGAGCTTAGAGGAAGACCGGAAGAATAAGCGATGGTTCTGCGCGTGATTATAAACAGAAGAACCTTCATAGCAAAACGAATCACCGGGTGGGATACATTCCTAAGCACTCGGTTACTATTTTGCATGACAAAGGCATAAAACAAGAATAATGGAAATTCCTCAATCAAATTCATACCACTACAAGTCGAGAACACTCGTATGAACTAAGAAGAAAGCTACTATCAATGTCGATGTTCATTACTTATCATTGCTAACTTGATTTCGAAAAAGTTGCTCTGCTAGAGAATTTAGTGCACAATGTGGGAATTGCGCAAGGTTTTTTTTTTACAAATTATTAGCAGTTTAAAGCAGTTATTTAATTCATTTTATCTAGAAGTATCATAAATGGACATTCGAAAAAATTTCAAAAGTAAGGTTAATATTTTCCAGCATGTAATTAAAAGAAACAAGCGAACAAAACATAACGAATGTTTTTTCATTCAGCTGAAATAACCACGAAGAGAAAAATATGCAAAATGGTGGTTTTTCTCGAATTTGAACAACAATTTTAATGTTCATCATTCAGATTGTTCATCCATGGTATACCGTTATGGTTTCATACTATTCAGATACACATGATTGCTACATACACCGTGTTTCGACAAAACGTGTTTCACTTGTATCATATCAGATAAATCGGTTCAAATTTTAAAACGCAGATGCACCAGTGTATATAAACTATTTTTAAAATATTGAGGAATAGCTGTTGGAACGCATATGAATTTCTTTTCGTCATTGATGAATAAAATTTCCTAAATTATTTACTAACTACTCGTGTATTAAGAATACAAGTAGCAACAATTCAGCACAAAAAAACACAGCTTGCATACATTGGCGACTTACGTCGTTTTAAAAGGTTATGTTTGATATTCCTGTTTACAAAATATCATATAAAATAATTATATTAAAGGTAAGCTAAGGGGACAAAAACCATAAGCTATAAACCACCAAAACTCAAAATGTATGTTTGTTATACACGCTACCAAAATGTCATGTAAATGTCTGTCCCCTGAGACCGACACATGCAAGCGTCCTTTAGTACATAAGAATGAGTTGAAAGAGATGAGAAAATAAATTCAATCAAATACATCTTTCGTCGAATTGCGTATGTGTCAGTTTCAGGAGACATAATTTTACAAGAAATCTTTCTTTACGTTCCCCGACTTTTTACAAACATGAATTACGTCTCGTGTAAAATTCATAATTTTTAAGTGTGTAGCTAATAACTTATTGTTTGCACAACCATTAAAAAAATATAATCTTTTGAGACGGTGTGAGCACGGTGAGTAGAAAACTGTGTTTCTACGGTGTTGCTGTGGGTGAGAGGGGCGCGGATGAAAAGTTCATTTTCAGTACAAACGGCAAACAAATTCGGTGGTTATCCTATACAAAAATCTAACATGACTATAAAATGAATATATCGAGACATTACAGTACCCGTTAAATGTTTGGCATTTAATATGGTTTGATTTAAAAACATGGGAAAAATCGAAAGTTTTTAAAATCGTTTTTTTTATTCCAGAACAAGCCTAGATTCTTGTTGCCAGAATCGGACGGGTATTGTCAAATTCCCGCTCCATCTGTCGGAACATGAAAATCACCCTACTCTACTGGTCCACCGGGCGTTGTATTGTCCGTTAAGTGTCCGTTAATGTTAATTGTTCAGTATGTGCAACCACTGGTTGGAGACGATGTAATTCTCTCTCTCTCTCTCTCTCTCTCAAAAAACAACTCCCCCCCCCCCCCCCCCCCCCCTATTTGAAATCCTGGCTACGCCTATGCTTGTGCGAGATCTAATCCAAAGATTTGATGTGTTTGTCAAACAAAAATATAACGCTTTAAAATATTATTGGTACAGCATTCATTTAGAGTTAATACTTAGCTGCTCGGAATTTTGTTGATCTGTGTGGTCTCTATTTTTGTTTTGAGATACTTGATACAATTGATGTCAAATAAAAGAGTTGCAAACTATAATTTTGTACTATTGTATGCTTTTGTCCCCTAAAACTGTTATTTGTCTACTACAGGCTGAGATTTTTTTTGTGGTTTGATGTTTCGGTACTTGTTTACTTGTAAACGACGTTTTGATATTTGAGTGGAAATGTTACTTGGTTTGCCAAGTATCGTTTTGTCTGTGATTGATGCTAGCGAAACCTAAAATCATAAGCTCGCTCAATGTCTTAACATTTCTAATTGCCGCTTCAGTATGGAATATATTGCAGCCCTGAAACTAAACATTCAGTGGGTGATCACTCTATGTGAGATGAGAAGGAACTCACACTATTGGGTTTAGAAATCGTGGATAAACAGTAGCCGAATACGTACGGTTACTGTAAACAACCTTTTAGTGCTCGCAGTCATGAGCGTCATGGAAATGCGAATTTTTTTTTCCCCAAAAAAAAGTAAAGTACAAATATAGACATAATTAATGTTTCTTAATTAATAATTAGTAAGGTCTATGGATTTCAAATCTTTAGCTAAATCTTTAAAATATCAAGGCCACAATACATCCATTTAAATTATGTAAGGTGCACAATACATACCCGGTAATTGCCAATTGAATGTACGTTATAGTCATTAAATGAAATTTTATCCTTATTATCCATGAAATGTTTAAGAGAAAAAATTTAAGAATCGACGTTTCTGGCAATTTGGAAATTCGTTTAAAACTCTTCACGTGCCATCTGCACTCCACCATCGATAGTATTCAACATCTTCCTTTCAAGTACACTAAGGATACGCCCTCCATGAGAATAGTCTCGGATCCTAATAATTGTTTTGTAAACAGTTGAGTTCGTTGTCTTTTATTCATGAAGCAGAAACTTCGTGGAATCCCAGAGCATCATCGTCCTATGATTGCTCTGGTGATATTTGTTGCAAAGTTTGAACAAGTTGATTTCACTGAATCGTTCTTCACTGATGGATCATTGATAGAGGAGTCAGCAGACTTTGGTATGTCTAATGAAATTCATAGCGCCAATCGTAAACTTCAAGCTCCTTGTTCTGTATATGTCGTTGAATACACTTTACGCTAGAATTTATTGCCTCACTTACACCGGATCAGTACTTCATGTCCACGTATAGTCTCAGTTCTATAGAGGCTATTCGCTCCTTCAGGCCGGTAAAGTTCTCATGAAACTAAAGGAGCTTCTAAGTGCTTTATCTTTGTGATATTTTATCATCACCTTTATATGGGTTGCTTCTCATTGTTCGATTCTGGCCAATGAGAGAGCGGACTCGCTCGCAGAGGTGGGTCCTATTGAAGTTGATATTTATGATCGACAAATCGCCTTCAATGATTTTTTTATCAGTATCTACGTGATCTGGAGTTTATGAAACTCATTTATGAGCTTTTGACTAACATTAGCCTTAGGTTGTAGTTCGTTTAACATGTATGTTAAGTTTTGGTTTTTTTATATCTGAGTTTTTTTATTTTTTTGATAATGGTCTAGCCAAAAGTTAACAAAAAGTTATATAATAATGAGTATTATTGCTGGTAACTACCTACTTTGAACTCCGAAAGACACTACATTCGAACAGAGTTCGTTGTACTACCGTCTACAAAGCACCGATACGACTGGTAATCCTCTACGACTACATGGCCACGAAACATGGAATATGCTCGCGTAAGACCAAACGGAAACGTGTTTTCGAACGGAAGGTGCTGCGTTCGATCGAAGGTGAAGTGCAAATGGAAGACGGAATGTGGAGAAGGCGAATGATAACGAATTACATGAATTGCTTGGAGAACCTCCTATCGTCTATACCACAAAAATCGGTCGATAACGATGGGATGTCGGACGACGGTCCGGGGAAAATCATCCTCCAGAACGGACTGACTGGTACACGAAGAAGAGGTGCGCAACGCGCAAGGTGGATCGATAAAGTGGAAAGTGACAGCAGGCCTTGGTCTGAATGGTAAGGTAAGGTCAGCTTCCGCTTGGCCAAGTATTTCTCGATGCCTTTTAGAAGGTTCTAGTTATTGGGCACCTGCATATTGTTTTGGCATACCACTCCCTTCCTCGGCATTCCACTTTCCTCCCTAATGGTAGGATACACTCGTAAACGTTACACTCGTTACTGGTTGATGTTCCCAGTTGCAATAAAATTGTCTCTTTTCAAATCACATGTACAGATAGCCTACCAAAACAGATATTTCTTAGCGTAATAACTTATCTAATAACTTTCCTCTTCCAATTACCATATGAAACTCTTTTCCAAGAAGCTGTTTGAAGTCTGCGTTGACGTAGGTTTCGTCGTACATGACCACGCAATCAAACTTTGTCAGCATCATCGAGAACAGCTTCTGGAACGATAAAAAAAATCATGTATATTTCAGTGCCTTGATACCGACACATGCAAGCGTCCTCTAGAACATAAGAATAAGTTGAAAAAGATGAGAAAATAAACTCAATCAAACATACTTTTTTTCGACTTACCTTTGTTTTCGATTTCGGTAGAAATAATTTTACATGAAATCTTTGTTTACGTTCCTCGATCTATGTCAAAGATGTATTACGTTTCATATAAAATTCATAATTTCTAAGTGTGTGTTTTGGTGGACTTGCCTTGCTTATCGTACAATATTTGGAGTCACTACCTACTGATAAATATGCACAGCATTAGGCGGTGCTTTTGAGCGAAGAAGACGTTTTCCTTCTCGGCCATTGTTAGTTCCGTATCAGGAAATAAGGGAAGAGTGTTTTTCCCTGCGAGTGAACGGGTGATTATTATTGCCGTTCCACTCTAAAACAGCTTTGAAGTTCGATTAAGAGCCGCCCCATAGCGAGGGATGTTGCTTTTTGGCAATGTTTATAATAATAAGTAGACAAGTGAAATGAAGAAAACTGTTTTGCTGATCAGAAGTGACGAATGAAACCAACGCGCATACGCGCGTGTGACGCTTAAACATTTTTTTTATTTTACTTATAGATTACATTTATTTCGTTGTGAATGCATGAAATTAATTATGACCCAACGTCAAACATGTTCATTATTATGACTGAACAAACTAACGTTTTTTCAGGGCCGGCCTTTGGTGAGATCTATCTGATTTAAAAAGAGCAACAAAACCCATTTTCAAATAATAAATAAATGGGTTAATAAATCACAATACCGCTAAACAAATGTACGCTGCCAATAAGCGCATGCCGGTCTTCTACGGAAAAAATAGCGTTTTATAAAATTGTTGTGATTTTCCGAAGTGCTTTTTTACGGTAAACGTAATGCTGAAATGCTGAAAAACAACGTAAGCCTTTATTGCTTGTATTGTCATTAGATAAATAATTAAAACGCAAAATAATTAAATACATTTATATGCAATAATATTAGATGAGAATGGAACATATGCAGTTTGTAGGTAAACAATCTTCACTCGCACCCCATCACTTTGCTATTGACAACATTGCCCAGGTTGCACCAACCAGCGTCATCAAGTTTCAGTTGGCAGTCTTTTTGAGGCGTGAGGTAGAAACTTGTGAGGACCGGAGGTCGGTCTCATCCTCCTCCAAGTTTTTCAACTCACTATTTTAAGCCCGCTATTATCGATGGTCATCAGTGATACAGAAGTTCGTCTACAAGTCATAAAAGAACTCGTATCAGTCCATTTCAAATCGTTCTGTCATTATTCTTCTTGGAGCTTTTCTTTTTTTCTTTTTGTTTATTCAATGCATTAATGAGAAGCTCTCCTACTAGATGTACGTTTCAAACATCCGTGCCATGATAAATAAAAACCGTACGGATTTCCTTTTTTCTAAATTGTATCATTCATCTCGTTGATGCCTGCTCTATGCATCACTTCTTCACATCTTTCATCATATAGTAAAAAGTTTGAATTTTGCATGCTATTCGATTATGCTTGTCTATACTTCTTTCGCTATTTCGCAAAATCAATCGTTCAAAATCTTCAATGTAAATAACTATTGATTCGTTCAGAAACACACCAGCATCATAAATAAACAATTAACAAACCTGAAGCTACACGAGCACTTGCATCGCGGGGTTGACTTTGCCGATAAATATGGCATCATATAAACGAATATAATTTGATTTGCAGCCGACCACCATTCAATTATTTAGCCATTGGAATGGCAAAACCGCAATGGGTGCAGTATGTACTACAATTCAATTACACTCTATTACCCTAGACGTGAGAATCGCACGTACGTGTGCGATTCACAATCGTTTGTTAAAGTGCCTCCATTTGCATGACTGTTTGCTTGCACTCACTTCTGAAACACCAAAAGCTTTCCGCCACCCTTCAAGTTAGGCACAAAGGGAAATGTTTCCTTTCTTGCAAGTCAAATCTGATGTGTTAGAAGAAAGAAAACGTTTATGAAAAAAATACATTTTTAAACAAAAAAGTCTACAAATTTGTGTTTCAAGTTCTTGGAGATAGATTTTTTTCTTTTGAAGTAATTAAGAAAACACATTGCGTAAGGTCCGACTCAGATGATTGACAAATTGTTTCCTTATAGCTGTGCTGATTATCTTTCAAGACACAGTTACCACTAACTCTCTGGGTTTGCATCCCAGAGGTTTGATGTCTTTTAAAGCAAGAATCGGGTTTTGATCTTCATGTTTTCCATTTAAAGCTTATTATTTTCACAATTAGCTTATTGCTTCCATATTTAATAATTGAGAGCTTTTGATGTAAGGTACCATTTTTGCATTACTATGATAGTGTGGCAAGTGCCATTATACTCTTTTCCCAGGGTGTCGATATATGTTCCTTACAAAAAAATTCTAGACTGGTAATCAAACCCATGGTGTTGATTTCGATAGCTTAAAACTGATTTAGAGCAATTAAATGTTTGATAGAAAAACGTCTTCTATATTCTATACATACTCGTATAGTGGTGCTGCATGAATTTTTGTGGAGTACACTTTGATAAAAAAAGAAAAGTACCGAGAATTTTTAAATAAAACGAATTTTTTTAAATTTTTTGCAAATTTTCTTTGTTTCCTTTAAAATAACACCCGTTTGGGTGAGCCAACGCCTGACCGAGTCATCTATGCAGTTTTCATAGGCCACCGGAGGGATGGCCTTCAATTCCTTTGTCGGATTCTCTTTTATATCCTCAATGGACTCGAATCTCTTTCTGCGAACTGCCATTTTGAGTTTGGAAAAAAGAAAAAAGTCACACGGGGCCATATCTACTGAAATAGTGTCTTCAAAAAGCTTCTATCGATGGACTTTTTGCACGATATTCAGCTCTTTCGGAACAAGCGTAATGCGTTGGATGCCCAAAAATATCAATAACAATGTGCTGAACGGTTCCATATGAGTTGTTGATTTTCAAGCACAGTTTTCTCAATAATTGCCACGTTTTCGTCGCTATTCGATGTTGAAAGGCGTCCATGTAACGGAATAGTGAGGATTACAGGTATGTAAAGTTTGACCTTGACATTGAGAGGCACTGTACGTCATGGAAAGTCCTGGTGGTGGCTTCCTATCACATCACATTACATTACCATTTCGGGAAAGGTAATCTATCGCTCGAATGGAACATGGTACGTGTCGTAGTGGAACTCACGATTGACGATTGCGTTGGAAACTATTGAGGACGTTGGAAACAACCAGGACTCTCGGATTATAATTTTTCATTTATATCTATCATGATGACTTTAAGCCACCTGGACTGGTTCGTCGTCGACTCTCGGATTCTGATATACCTAAAAAGCTAAACAATAGCTGGAGGATTCGTCTGCAAGAAGACTATCGTTCTTTACACGCAAGAAACATACTGAAGCAGAACCTAGGGGCCTGCACGCGGGACCGGAAGTTCTATTGCAATGTTTTAATGAAATACCAAGGATGCTTACTCCCGGTCGACGAAACTTATGTAAAGGTGGATTTCGGTCAGCTTTTGGTTTTGCGGTTAGCAAAAATTCTATAACGCCACGTAACAAGGAGAGGTACAATACAAAAATATTGGGCAATCGTCTAGCTGAAGATTAAAAAGAGTAGCCAGGTAGATCGAGATGCTGCAGATTTGGTGCAATATAATGCCCTTCTAGGTAGCCCAAATTATGATGAAGGGTATTTGACGGAACATTCGTTATAATCAAAACCACAACATGCAATAAATCATCTTTGATTGGAAAACAAGGAAAATTTAACTTACACTCCACTTGATAACCAAAAAAAAAAAAAAAAATTAAAGACTTTTTTACACTAGCACTAGTAAACGCGAACAAATTCCTTTAAAAGCTTATATTTTGCAGATAGGCCTATTTTCTCTGTGACTTACAGACTTCTTCAATGTCGAGCGCTCGAATTGACTCACTTAGAATTAAAATGATCATTTGATTTTGATGTGATTCGCATTTTCCTGGAAACAAATTGAATTTATGTGAATCAAAACCCTTCAAATACTAATCTCTTAACATTCAATTTTTTCGAGAGCAAATCGCTTCACATTTAATTGATTCAAAATTTTTCGGGGCGCAAATGCACCTTATATTTAGCAAGTTTTAAATTTTCTGATCAAACTTTATTTATATTCAAGAGTTCCAGGACTGATTCAGAAATGACAAAATTCTAATGCTCTATACGCTAACCAGCGACAACATAAGAGGGCGGATCAATAAACCCGTGACTTTTTAAATTTCCCGCCACCTAAGTGAAAGGGCAACACTGCCCCTGTCAACAGGTAATTGTCAAGCCTGTCAAAATTTGAAAAAAAAAAACTACGTTAATTAGTTTGAGTTTAGCTGTCATTGATAGCAGACCACCGCGTGTTTCCAGAAGTAAATGGAAAAGTGAATTTCGTGTGCTCATTAAACATTAGTTTTTTTTTCTGAAAAAAAACCATCACTCAAACCAAGGCTAAAGCCTAACTAAAAGTAATTTGGCTCCCTCGCACCGCCGCTCTCATGCCTCTAGTGTTGGGAATTGAAAATCTTTGACAGTGGTTTGTTGACACTTCTATAGAGAACAACTGATGCAAGTTTGATCAAAGTAGTCGATCGCGTTCAGAAATAACGTCAAATGGAACTCGAATAAAGAAAAAATATTGTGCACAAACACCTGGAAAATCCGGAGTGATTCGGTTCCAAGCTGGCTAAAGTACTGAAGATGCCGAAAACAACAGGGTGTCGAGTGCTCAAAACCTACAAGGAAACCCTGAGTGTGTAAAGGAATCATCAGCTGCGCAGCAAGGTGTTGAGATGCGTTAAAGCCAACCCCGGTCTTTCCTTCCAAGATGTGGCCAGAAGGTACAACGCCAACTTTCAAACGGTGCGAAACATCCTTGCCAGGAAAGGATACAAGTCGTACAAAGCCAGTAAACTTCCGAACCGGTAGATGAAGCAGAATTCCGTGGCCAAAAGGGCCCGTTCACAAACCACGTAGATTCATTTTTGAAAATTTCAACCTCCCCCCCCCCCCCTCTCCCCTCTCGCAGACTTTTCTCCATACAATTTTTTGAATTTTGTATGGAGCGTTGACTTTGGTCACCCCCCCCCCCCCCTCTCCCCCAGAAAAGTCTACCTGGTTTATGAATAGCCCCAAAAGCGGGAAAGGCTCTTGTACGACCGTGTTTTGACGAAACGCAAGTGCTGCACTTTGATCGATGACGAAGCATACGTCAAACTCGATTTTAAGCAGCTTCCCGGCCAAAAGTTTTACATTGGAACTGGACATGGGGATGTGCCGGATTCAACAAGTTTGTGTTTGCCGACAAGTTCACGAAGAAGGCCATGATTTGGTAAGCGATTTGTAGTTGTGGCCTGAAAAGGGAACCATTCGTCACATCTTCGGCGATGGCATCCCATGTTTACATCGAAGAATGCCTGAAAAAGTGTGTATTGTCGTTCATCCGCAAGCATAGGGGCATAGTCATAGTCTCTTGACTAGATTTGGCCAGCTGCCACTACTCCAAGGTGGTTCTGAAGTGGTATGCTGCCAACAAGATCGATTATGTCCCACATACTTAGAAATTATGAACTTTACACGAGACGTAATTCATGTTTGTAAAAAGTCGGGGAAAGTAAAGAAAGATTTCGTGTAAAATTATGTCTCATGAAACTGACACATACGCAATTCGACCAAAAGATGTGTTTGATTGTTTTTTTTTCTCATCTCTTTCAACTCATTCTTATGTGCTAAAGGACACTTGCATGTGTCGGTCTCAAAGGACAGAAATTTACATGACATTTTGGTAGTGTGCAAAGCTAATAAAACCTCCGAATTGCCTGGAATTTCTACCAATCGAAAAATAATGGGCAATTTCAAAGCAGCGACTTCGACAAAGCGGCGGGTCAGTCAAGGACATCCAGCATATGCGGGCAAAATGGAAGAAATGCGCTGATTCCGTGTCCGTTTCCACTGTGCCGGGGCTGATGGGCTCCATTAAGAGGAAGGTTCGAGATTTAGTTCGAACTGGAAACATGTAACCATCTAATGCTGTAACTTTAAAATTTTAATAAAAGTACTGTACAGCAACCATTGATGGAATTTTAAAACTTATTGAATCGCGCATTACAGGTCTTTTTGTAAGTACCAATTTACTTTTAGTCAGCCTTTAAGCTTGATGAATACTATGGAACTCTGCACCATCAATTTCAATGGTAAAGAAGTGTATTTTCTAAATTTGATTGTGGCCGTTTAAGCACAGAAGATGCCGAACGTTCTGGACGCTCAGTTGAGGTCTCTAGATTCGAAATAATTGCAAAAAATAACGATGTGGTGTTTCGTCGATCGGACATTCAAAATGAGAGAAATTGTGAAAGCCATAGCCATCTCACATGGCAAAGTTGTTTCATTTTTGAATGATCATTTGGGTATGCGAATGCTTTTCGCAAGATGGGTGCCGCGTTTGCTCACAATCGACCACAAACGCAACTGTGTGAGAACTTCTCAGGAGCGTTAGGCGTTGTTAAACCGTAATCGTGGAGGAAACGTGGATCCACTACAACACACCAGATACCAAACAACAGTCAAAACAGTGGGTTTATCGGTGTGAAAGGTGGTTGTGTCAGTCAATAAAGTTATGGCAACCGTTTTTTGGTATGCACACGGTATATTCCACAGTGACTCCTTTCAAAGGGGGAAAACAATCAATGATGAATATTATGCCAACTTATTGGGAGGTCGATTTTATGAGGATTTGAGAAAAACAAAACGACCGCATTTGGCCAAGAAAAAAGTTCTTTTCCACCAGGACATTGCAAGGGTGCACACAAGTGCAGTTTCCATGGCAAAGATTCATGAATTGGGCTACGAATTGCTTCCTCATTCGCCATATTCTCCAGATTTAGCTTCGAGTAATTATTCATTGTTCCCAATGCTGAAAAAATAGCTCGGCGGAAAGAGGTTTGGGTCCGAACAAATACAAATACATATTTTGATAACATCGACAAACCTTTTTTTTTTTTTGAAGGAATAGACAAATAGGAGAAACGTTGGACAAACTGTACTGAACTCAAAGGAGACTATGTCTATGAGACTATGAGACTATGAGACAAAAAGTCACGGACTTATTGACCCGTTCTCGTAATTCCGAATCAAACAGATCACCTTCCGGAAACATTTGGTCTTCTGAACAATTTGCTGAAAACTTGAACTTTCTAAGTGGTTGGGATATGGTCATGTTCGAAAATGTTTTAATTTTCATAATCACTAACAACCCCGTAGTAACTTCACCTTCTTAAAGTCCTTGACCTTCTTGGCCACTTTGGCGATTATAGCACGTCATTAGAATATCAAGTTTTAAAGGTTTATTATAAGTTGACCTTATTTTATGTGATGCTAAACGTGACTTCTTTCTATGTAATGAAATATACAAAGCAGTGTACAGTACTTTTCGAAGAGAATTCCATACTCAAAATCAAAAGTAACTTGACTGGAAAAGATCTTAAGATACTTTTAAAACGATGAACATAAGGATTTTGATAAAAGATATAGAATCAATGTCTGAAAATATTAAAAGATAAAAGATGCCAATTACTATATTCAATATTTTCTTTGCTGCGAGGTCTGCTTCGTGAAAGAAAATCTTCCATATGAAACTATGTAGCCAACGAACTGATCAAGTTCCTCTACTGTGCAGGCACAGAATTATACAACGTCCCGCCGCGAGTTAGCTTTCAATTATTGTTACAGCTCACCCCCAGCATCAAATCAGGACTAATTTATGGAATCTAATTCAATCATTGAACTTGAACTTTGTCATTTTTTTTTTCATTCCACAACCGGCATTCATACATGATGTGCCTGTATAGTGAGAAATGCGTTATGGCGGGTAATAGTGACAGAGAGTGAGAGCGTTTTGAACGAATCAATCTACAACTTCGCAGCCATTGTTTGCTACATCAGAAACGATGGAAGAAGAATAGTGGTGTGTCGGCGTGGCCCATTGATATGTAAATTATTTTAAGCTAATAGATGTATCACATGTCACACAAAAGCTATAACGGGCTATTGTGGGTATTCTGATAGGGCTTCATAGGAATTAGCAGTACGAGAGCGTGAGAAAATGAAGCTTAAAATTATGTGGTAGCTGAATGTGAGAATATTATTGGAGATAATTATGGTGAATTGCTGCTCCATGTATTTTTTCCTATCTTTTATCTATCTCTCGCAAACTTATCTCACATTTCAAATTTATATATCTCGATTGTTAGTGAATGAACATCGAATCAAACTCCATCAGATTGCTCACAGCAAGTAAGCATACAAACTGATGTGATGAAATATTCAATATCTAGTATAGATGGTGAGTTATATTAATTCCAAATTTTGAGCGTAAGCCCTTATAGACATCGTGAATAGCATGTCATTCAATGAGTTATAAATCATTCATTAAATATCAGAACATCTTGGAGATATCTTTAAATCTCTGTAATTGCAACCAATAGATTGGATTGGAATTGTCTCATCTCTACAATGGTCTTACTACTTTTCTTGGATGAGGTGTAGTTTGCGAGAAATCGATGAAAATTGTCAGAAAATAAAGTTGCTTTATATCGAGGTATACGTGTATTTGGATCAAAATCCACTAACGGAATAAATTCACCGCCTAAAATTCAGCATCTTTTCACCGCGCAGTAGATAGTTATTATGTTGACACATATTGTTTACTTTGCGATACGAATTTGAACAGAATACCGACCTTATTTCTCGAAGGTTTTTCATGTGCAATGTAGCATCATCAATTTACTTAATCAAATTTCATTTCATTTTCATTTTCATTTTGCAGCGTTTGGTGGGGCAATGAGAGCGCAAGTCAATCCAAAGCCGAGGTTTAGGGTGGGGTAATTGCGAACTGGTCTATGCCGACTACTTGAACGCCATGGGAGGTGATAAGGATTAGGTTGGGGTAAGGGGTTTGTAGTGTTTTTTGGATTGAGATGGCCGCGTTGCTACAAAATGATCTGAAATGTTTAGTTTGTTTGTGATTTGAAACTAGTAGTGACTCTAATATAACTTTTTGATCTTAAGTAAGATGAATGTTTTTGATAGTTTGACAGTTCTGATTTCGTTTATACTTATCTTTGTGTGCTGTCTCTGATTTCTTCGAGGATGCTCCACAGGTACTTTTTCTTGAGATTGATATGATCACTTCCTTATCAAAACCGCATGTAGCCTAGGACTGAGCAGGCCCTTCGCACTTCAATCGATCTATTTCACAGCCGTTCTCGACCATGAAGTCAATAAAAAATAAAAGAGAAGAAGGTGTTAGTATTTCATGGCATGCAGGGCGTACGTGAGAGATTATTGGTGATATTTTCACGACGATATTTTCGTTTCTCTGACTAAGAATTCCGAATTCCTAACCTAACCAAACTTGAACAGCACCAATCAGAAGTAATGATGTTTGAATCAAAAAGGATTTAAAAGAAAATACTGGATTAAATTTAGACAACAATTTAAATTCTAGCCTACTCTCTAGCTTTGGATCTAGTTACCATCAGTTCTATTTCCTATCTAGTTTTTTATTTATTTATTTATTGTCTGGTATGGAGGATACATGCTATAAACTACATGGAAAGGTAACGATAAAAGAATAAGAAAGACTAGCAACCCCCATCCAACTCCAACCACCTCCATCGCCTATCCCGACAGACACGCGCATCCCGTCCACAATTCATGGATCGAAACAATCGAAAATCCTTCATCAAGGTTCTAAAACATGTTTCTTTATTTTTTGTTTGAAACCACCTTTTATTCATTCTAGCATATATTTTAGAAAATTCAGAAATAACAACTTGATATGCCCACTTTCATTCTCAATTACTCTCTTCAGACGATTACCAAATCGAGAGCACATAGTGCTCTGACATTGAAGCCCATGCCCATTGAAGTTTCAAATCTGGACTGCTTGGAGGCCAAATATCTTGCAGCCAAAATTATAAGGTCTCCTTCAGCCAGATTCTCCTTCAACAAGATTCTCGTTTTCATCGAAGTTTGCTCGAATCCACGGAAACAGTTGATTTTTCAAAATGTTCATGTAGACTTCAGTGTTTACTTTGACACCTGCTGCAATCTTCAACCCATTTCACGCAACCGCTCCAAATACCATGAATTCAATGGGATGCTTGTTGGTAATCTTAAATTTTACATTTTCTGAAACATCCTTAGTCTTTAAGGGTGAAATAAACCCATCCGCTCGTGGATTGGATGCCGGATCAATCGAAAAATGTTTCTCATCGGAGAACACCCTGATCGATCACTTTTTTTTTCAACTGAGACAGCAATCGTTTCGAGCGCTTAAGCCGCAGTGCTTTGGTTCGTCCTGTTATCAAATAGTGGTTCATCCTAGCCCTAGTTGATGATTTTAAGTCACCTTTGACCAATCGATGCCTGGGGATCTCGAGATATTCGCTTCTTCAGCCAGCTTCCGGATTCACCTTATTAGATTTCATTTTACTTTCTCTCTAACCGATTTCATCACTTTTGCAATGCGTGCAGACCGCGATTGTCCACTGCCTGGTTTCTGTGGACATGGTTCAACAAGAAGAGAACGTTTCACGCGGTAAACGGTAGCTGGTACAAGCGCTCTACTAATACGCTTGTTAAAGTGTTTTTTTTTTTTAAGTGAAATCTAAATCTTGTTTATTATTGTCTAGTCAGCGTTGAGAAAAACATTTGTTTAGGTGTATTCTTATTCAATGCGATATCAACTGTTTTGCTATATAAATTGAAGTATTTTTAGTATTTTTCAATTTAAATTCTATTTAAAGGAGCACTTTTGACGTAGTTAGTTCTATGATTTAAATGATGATTTCTATGATAAATTTACAATATAATAAATCTTTACATTTTTCTCCTTTTTCTCTGCTCGATAGGTGCACATCATGACAGTGAAGCATCGCCGTTCCTACCCCCAGAGCCGGTTCGGCTTACACCGGCGTGGGAGGAAAAAAATCTTCCCAACGATGAACTCAACTTCAGAGGTAAGTGAAACCAGATAGCCTGATAGATGGGCTACCATTACAAGGAGTAGGGCGATCGTGGTAGTGATAATTTTGTGCTGTACTTTCTTCGTCATATTTCTATACTTATTTTGTTCTCATTTGACATCAGACTCCTATTGATAACAAGGATTATTCATTTAGAATCCGTACTGAAAATAAAAAAATTTAATCTCGGTATTGAAATGACATACGAAAAGGTTATCAATACAAAGATATTTTATTGCCCTTTAAAAATATCATTACAATTATTTCTCGTCGTTTCTGATGTAACTGCATACTTTCCTTGTGGTACCCGCTATCGAACATTCTCATTGACAAGTTTATTTCAAAATCTGGTCATCTATTTAGTGTCCCGAGCCGTTTAACCATTCATATTACCTTACCTTACCAATCAGACTAAGGCCGGTGTGGCCTCTGCTGTACACAGAAGTTGTTTCCATTGTAATCGGTCCATGGCTGTTCCTCGCCAGCCTCGCTGTCTGCGGAGGATCCGCAGGTCGCCTTCTACTTGATCGATCCACCTTGCTCGTTGCGCGCCTCTTCTTCTTGTACCATTCATATTACGCTTAACTTCACCGTTGCGTGCTTTAAGGAAAGGCTGCTTTCATTACCTGAGGCATTCTTCTTTGTCCAACTTCGAGTCCATCGTCTTATTTGTGACACAAGCTAGGATCTTCGCTCCACAGGTGCAGATATCTTGCCAACTTCAGATTCAGATACCTTGTTCACTATACTCTGCTTCTACGTTCTGTTTGGTTGATTGTATCCTCGGTAAGAACGAAATCCTGTATCGGTAAGGGAACATTCAATAATAGCAGAATGTTGATGTTTAAGACTGTACTCCAAAAAAATAAGATTCACCAAAATGGTGGCCAAAAAATCAGTTTCAGTCCTTTTTTCTTCACACTTTCAGGGGATAAACAACAACATTATGGTTAGGTTTCCACTTCATTGGTTTATTGGATCTTCTTTCCATGACCAAATGACCGCATTTTGCCTTTGACACCACTCATAAGGTGTTAGGCAATAGTGGAGACGACTTCTTTTGATACTTTTACCCACTGTTCAAATCCAGCTCGTTCTCGAATACTTTAGGTGTTTTACGAAGTTTGGCCATTATGATGTTCCAAAACTTCTCAATCGAACGATGTTCCGACGTATTTGGTGGGTTGAAGACTGTTGGTACAAAAACAACATTGTGATCTCTGTACCAGTCCAACACCGGCCGCACGTAGTGGCAAGATGCCAAATCAGGCCAAAATAGCCTCTCATGGTGTGAAGCTTTGGCTTCCATGAACCACCGAAATACTTAGACTTGGAGGTACCTATCAAAGCGTCCGCTCGTGCCGACCGTCAGAGAAGTAAGAGGACGAGCACAGTTGGTTGCTAACCTATTTCGACGCTGTCGGGAGCAGATGGCAGAGGGTGGCTGTCATGTGATGTTTCTGAGAGCCGAGTCCCTGTAGGTTGCAACCCATGGGCCAGTAAACGACTAACATTTCTAATCGAGGGGTATTGATTCGTATGTGCGGAGCACATCTCCCTCCTGCTTGAGAGAGAACGGACACATCTTGTTCTATATAAAACTATTCATTGAAACGAACTGCGAATACATTCTGTTCTTGCTGTTGGAGCGAGTGGGTGGAACATTTTATCCAGGTTCTGTTTCAGACAACTGAATCTAAGTTCCCTTTATTTGTAAAAATGACCATCAAATTATGCAAACGAAACTTCGAGTAAGAAGCATGAGGATTTCCATGTTGGATGATGCCATCTATATTCCATTTCCCGTCTCGAGTGATTGTTTGTAGTCGTTTAAGTAAGCTGGCAGTACTTTCGTTTTGAAAGGTCGAGCTGATGATGCTCCTGTTGGCTGGTCAACTATTCCCTGGTTATCGTTGTCAGACTTGTTGAGTTCACGCCACTGGCTTACCTTTTTTGTTTGAGTCACATGGCGTTTTAGGATTGTCTTTTGGTCACTTTGTAGGACGAGGCTTCCATTATCCTCCTGGATAACAGTATACATCTGGGGATCGAATCCACATTCTCCTTTGTACGGGCTAGCCGTTCAACAATTACCGTATCGCCTGGACCAACACGGCATGCCCTGACTCTCCTAAGAGCATCTTCGCGTTCCTTTGCCTTAAGTTTTTTTTCTTTGTCCCTCCGGTTGAGCATTTCTTCATTAAAGTCCGCCTTTCCGCGGACGCAATGGAATTCGGCGCTTGATTTTCCGTCCCACTATTACTTCTTCTTGTGGTGTACCTGTAATCACATGGGCTGCGGCATTGTGAGCATTCACAGCTGCTCGTAGTTTGCCGTTAAAGTGTGTTCCGTTACTCACCGGTGTGGGTTTTGACCCTCTCCTCGGCATTGGTCCTTAAGCCACCATGCTCGTTGTCGCAGAATGCTTTTCAGCTTGGCGGCCATCGGATGTCCGTCATGAGCCAGAGTTAAGGTCTTTTCACGTACCTGGCAGGTTATTTGATACGCTTTCAAACCGCTTTAACTCTTGTGGCCAGATTTGCGATTCTAGTGCATCGATAACTCTCCGTATTGTTGTATCTGAAGCTATTGCTTCGCGGAGCTTTTTCTAGGCCAAGAAACCCTCGTATGAACTCTTCGTCGTAGCCTTACGGGTTAAGGCACAGTGCCCATCCGTCAATTATCGTTAGAGGTCTTTTTGAGTTTTCGCGAGAACTGTTCAATATGAACGTGACACCTGCGCGCAGGTCGTAGTGTGAAGTGGTGTCCTAGGAGAAAGTAAGATAAATGTCCCATCGTCCATACGGTGGCCAAAGCTTCCCGCTGATTTTGCAGTGTCTGTGAGGGATTTCGATGCGAAACTTATGATGCGAGGATGTCCAGTTGGGCTCTCCGGAACTAGGACAGCTCCAAGGGTGGTAGGAGATGCGTCCGTATACAAAATCGTTTTATTGTCGTCTGAAAAGTACGCTAGCGTTGATGCACAACGAGTAATTCAGTCTTTAACGGTTTCGAAAGATTTCAATTGCTCTGGTTCCCAAAACCAGTGTTTTGCAGTAGTTGCAGTCGATAGTGCGATTGTGATGTTTTTTTTTTGTGAAGAAGAAAGGAGCTGGTAACACTGTCGGCTCGTATTGACCTATCTCTCTTCTCAACATTGACTACAAGCTGCTCTCTCGCAGTCTGAAGGCGCGCCTGGAAACTGTGATGAGAACACTTGATACACTCAGCACGCTCAAAACGCACACAACAACATGATAGTGGCATATGCGGATGATATCAGCGTCATCACTAGATCGACACATATAATTCAAATTATGTGGGATCTAATTGATAATTTCGGGCGTAAATCTGGATCTGTGCTCAACTTGAATAAGACGACGTCGATTGATGTAGGTTTCGTCAATGGGAACCCGATCCATGTAGACTGGATAAGGACGGAAAACAAAATCAAAGTTTTAGTGGTGATCTTCGCTAATTCTATACGGCTCATGATCACTCTCAACTGGGACGTACTGGTAGGCAAGATCGCGCAACAGGTGTGGCTTCATTCGATGCGCATGCTTTCCCTTCATCAGAAAGTAATCCTCATCAACACCTTTATCACGGATCTAATTGATAATTTCGGGCGTAAATCTATATCTGTGCTCAACTTGAATAAGACGACGTCGATGGATGTAGGTTTCGTCAATGGGAACCCGATCCATGTAGACTGAATAAGGACGGAAAACAAAATCAAAGTTTTAGTGGTGATCTTCGCTAATTCTATACGGCTCATGATCACTCTCAACTGGGACGTACTGGTAGGCAAGATCGCGCAACAGGTGTGGCTACATTCGATGCGCATGCTTTCCCTTCATCAGAAAGTAATCCTCATCAACACCTTTATCACGGCCAAGGTATGGTATTTATCATCCGTATTGCCGCTGTACTGTGTCCATACATCCCAAATAACCGCAACCATGGGGACTTTTCTGTGGAGGAGACAACCAAAATCCTGCAAATTTACCCTCGTTTGCCTCCCCAAATCCAACAACATCCTTCCTCCGATCTAATTCATCACTTCTACATTGAACAAACTGACCAACCGAGAGTAAAACGGAATCATCCCGCTCTGAACTGGAGGCGTGTTTGGCTCAACATTGGAAGTAGAGTGCTGACATCAACGCAACGGAGCAGCTGGTACCTACTGGTAAACGAAAAAATCGAACACAGATTATTGTGGCACACCATTCGGCGCGCAGAAAACGAGCGGTACCTACACTGCAATGGAGCATCAGAAACACTGAAACACAAGCTGAGCAAGTGTCCACGAGTGAATGCGTCATGTTCGCATTTGCAGAACATGTTGACGACAACTCTAAAGGCCTAGCAGGATCGCCAATGTGAAGCCATGGCTTCCATGAGCCACCAAAACATTTGACTCATCAGAGAAGTAAGAGGACGAGCCGAGTTGGGTGCTAGCCTATTTCGACGCTGTCGGGAGCTGATGGCAGAGGGTGGCTGTCACATGATGTGTCCGAGAGCCGAGTCCCTGTAGGTTGCAACCCATGGGCCAGTAAACGACTAACATCTCTAATCGAGGGGTATCTATACCACACACATGGTACTCGTCGTGACGTACGACTATCCACACCCACAGATGGCCTGCTAAACCAAGAATTTTGTAAAAAATGTGTTCACGTGATAGTCGCCTTATCAGAAGCCGGGAAAACTTGTCCACTTCCACGAGAAATCAATGGGATGTCGGTTAGAAGGGTTGAGTTGGTATCAAGCTTCATTTTGGTAAACGATACACTGAATTCACACGACGTATAGTAAAATATTTAAATAAAGGTACCGATCTATTTGAACCGATTTATACCAACAGTAAGGATGCTGTTGAAGCCACTCAAAAGGTGATGGTGATTTTTTATTGTGAAAACAAGGTAATGCTTCTAATGAGATTTGCACCGATTTAAACCAACAGTAAAGATGCTGTTGGGACCACTCTCAAAGTGGTATAGTGGTGTTTCATTATGAAAACAAATTTCATAATGCCACTCACAAATTTTCCCTACAAATCTCACCGGAAAACAGCTTTATTGTACTTTTTTCTGTGCTCACTCGATCACTCGCGCCACCGAACAATAGATAACGCGCCATGCCCGATGACAAAAGAGTGCGCAATAAAGCACCAACACTACCGTTCACTCTTTGTTACTGTAAAATGACAAATTTAAGTCTATCGATGCAATATGTAAAGGGACTAGACGTGAGTAGTCCCCACGAAGGGGTTAATATATATACAGGGGTTAATATAAATCAGGAGTTTAAATATAACTCTTGCATTTGTCACGAATAATCAAAAAGTATTGAACTGACCGTAATCTAAGGAGGTGCTGCCAACCACTAGTCGGATTGACGTGAAAATTATCATCGGCCTTAAGGTGATACAGCCTTTAGGTAGATACAAGCAAGCCGTAGCCTGAAAGTTCGAGAACACAAATGTCACCTCCTACATAACTTTCAGTTTTGAAAATGCTACTCCTTTATTGATACGTTACAAAAAACAGAGAGTAGCAATTTTATTACTGCATATTATGTAGGAGATAACATTTGTTCTATCGAAATTTCACCCTAAGGCTTACTCATATCTTCACCTTAATGGCAATGTTTGAAAAACAATTCCTCCAAATATTTAACACAACCGCAGCGAAGAACAAATAAGCTCCCCAAACCGTTTTTGGGCCTTGAAGCAAGAACAAATTCTGCTCGCCAGTATCTTATTGTCAACCTGTACAGAAGTGCTTGGAAACGTGATCAAGGCAGGCACTGCGTCGCGTTGCACCGCAAGCTCCGATAATTTATCCCGTGGACCTCTGTTGTTTGAAACCCACATCAATTTTTTTTGGTTCGTTTTCATTCGCAGCAGGAACTTGGAATTTCGCTAAATTTATATTCGAATTCGTGGCTGCATTTCCAAGAATTTTCTTCGCTTGCAGCTAGTCATCCGAGACAGGGTAACGTGGTGGAACGGAAAGTCAAACCCAAAAGTGTGCGAATCAAAAAGGATTACAAAACATAAATTTTAGGGTAAATGCTCTTATCGTTGCAGAAGGTTTAGAATGGTAGTTTCATAAAAAAACCTTCTTGCCTACCGCTTATGTACGATCATTTACCCTAACGTTTATAAATGAACCTCTATACGGCCAAACGAAGAATTATCGTCTTTTCCAGTGGAGTTGCAAGATGCACCATGTACCTATAGTTTTGTTTTTATTTTTCACTCGTGTGGTTTGATAACAAGGGTATCAGCTTTAGCGCAGCATGCATATTTTTGTGTTATGCGTTCGCTTGATGGGTATTCCTAGGAAAACCTCTTGGCGAGCAACTCATCGTTATGTTATGCATACCAGTGGTGATAAAATTCTATTCGTTTGATGAAGAAGGAAATAGCGTTCTGTCAAGTCATGTCACGAATGGAATGTTGTTGTAAATAATTTGTCTTTCAATCGATAATCGGGAGCAACCAAAGCAAGTAGACCTACTCCTACTTCTTACATTGCTCCCTGGATGTACGACAAAAGTCTCATAAATTAGATGTTTTCTCTCTTTGCGTAAATTTCTTCTCGTAGGCATTGTGATGAAAAAAGCATGATCGGGTTTACATCTTGATTGCTTTCAATAAATACACCGTAATTTGAAAAGGATAATTTTTTGAAAAAAATATCTTATTCTACTGAATTTTTTTTTATACATATTTCTTCAAGATGCTTCATGATTTTTTTTTTTTTGAATAATTTTAGAGTGTAACCCCATTTTAATCTCACACCGAGAAAACATGCCATCGTTCATATAATTGGAGGTTCCCCCCATCGGTGGCGCATCCTTTCCACACCTCAGATCCGTGTTATTTAGCTCACCTTTGCCTGCAACGGTCATTTTCTTGGGCTAGTGGCTAATACATAAGAGGAGTCCCTTAACACAGGGTCGTGCAGAAGTCGCATCTTCTCTTCGGTTGCTTTTTCGTGTGGCATTGAGTTCTTCATTCCAAAAAGTGCACTCCTCGTGGCAAGATCGCCATATTAGAATCATTTGATTTTCGTTCGAGAATCGTCAATCGCAATAAAGATGATTTTCACCGCCTACTATCTGCTAATACGCCTCGGTTTCCTTCCAGGGATGACCATGGAGCGGGCCAAGATGGAGCTGAACCCACCACGGGACAAGCTAAAGCTCGTTTTCCTCACGCTTATGATCCATGGCGTGGGTACGCTGATGCCTTGGAATATGTTCATAACTGCCAAATCGGTAAGTAACGGTGCTGTATGGAGATGCAAATGATCTATCTCATCATGTTCTTTTTTTTTTTTTTTTGTTACAGTACTTTGTAGATTATAAGCTCAGTCAAAACTATACTGGAGTGGAATCCGAGTATGGAACCTACTTTCTTGCTTATGGGTTTGGAAGGTCCCAATATTTTAATGGGGTAAATTTTGAGGGAGGAAGAATTGGGAATGTTTTGTTTTTTTTGGAAAGGGGGGGAGGGGGTAAAAATTGGGTGGGGGAAAAAAAAAATTTTAGTAAGATCTCGGAGGGCACTTTTGCAACGGAGTGGACTGTATTCGGCAGGGTGGGCGGAGGAGACAAGCGTCAATCGATTCAACTCTTTATGAGCTCTGAAAAGAGCTGGGGGGTTTGACGTTGCTCCTTGCCAGGGACGGGAATCGACGAATAATGAACACCGATCGGCTACACTAGCAATAACTTAATTTAATTTTCTTCTGCTTTTCTATTTAACAAATTGCTTGCTGCTGCTGATGTTCTCGCTGGGCGATGGTCGAATGAAAACTGATGATGTGCATGACGCTGCATGCCCCTTTTATAAGAGGTAGTTGCCATTCACCAACGGCGGTTGCTAACGGGGTGGCTTCGATTTCGACTGAGACGAAACATACTCCCCCGGTTGAGGTTACTCAACATTACCAGGAGGTTGAACGTTGTCTTCGATGGGTAGTACCGAAAGCTTGTTGATGGGGCGTCGGAAGATGGAACCTTCAACCAGAACATCTACGGTTCGAACCAAACCGTCGTTACCAGGGTATACGGCTGTAATGCGACCTAACTTCCAGTTGAGTGGGGGCTGATTTCGGTCATGGAGCAACACGACCATGTTTTCTCGGATGTTCGGCATTATTCGAAGATTCTTTTTCCTTGGTTGAAGAGTATTCAGGTAGTCGCGACTCCAAGCGCGCCAGAAATGTTCGCGCATGAGTTGCAGGTGTTGCCATCTCGTTAGGCGAGTTGCCCTGATGTCCTCCAAGGATGGCTCGGGTATGGCGGTAAGGGGACGTCCGATTAAATAATGAGCGGGTGTAATTACCATCGGATCTGCTGGGTCATTGGATATTGTGAAAAGCGGCCGCGAGTTCAGCACCGCTTCTATTTCCACTAAAACTGTGGACATTTCTTCGAACGTCAGCTTTACGTTGCTAACGATTCGCTTCAAATGGCTCTTGGCGGACTTAACTGCAGCCTCCCAAAGGCCGCCGAATTCCGGTGCATCCGGCGGGATGAAGTGCCTTTCGATTTCACGGGTGCGACAAAATGTTTCGATGGTTTCAACGGCTTGCTGATCTTGGAACTGTTGGTATAAGGCATTCAATTCGTTGTGTGCACCTCGAAAGTTGGTTGCGTTATCCGAGTGCAGCTGCTGGATCATTCCTCGTCGTCCAAGGAATCGTTTTAGGGCTGCCAAAAACGCATCGGTGCTTAAATCGGTTACAGCTTCTAGATGGACGGCCTTGGTAGTCATACAGACAAAGACGGCCACGAAGGATTTCACCACGGCAGGGCGACGCACACCTTGTTTTACAAGGAAAGGACCGGCGTAGTCCACTCCAGTTACGGCAAATGGGGGTGATGGTACCACTCTTGATGCTGGCAGGTTTCCCATCAGTTGACTGGTGTTGGTTGGGTTAGTTCGAAAGCATCTCACACACTTACGTGTAATCTGCCGGATTGTGGAACGAGCGTTTAAGAGCCAATAGCGTTGTCTCATGGCGTTCACTAGGCCGGACTGCCCGACGTGAAGCTGTTCGATGTGCATCTGCCGAACCAGAAGGCGTACCACCAGGTCCTTGTCCGGTAGGATGATGGGATGACGGCTCTCGAACGGTAGCTGTGATCGATCCAGTCGACCACCGACGCGAAGTAAACCGTCGACGTAAACAGGGCGCAGGTTTGCCAATTTCTTGCAGGGTTCGTGGTCAGTGACTCGTTGAATTTCGTCTGCCAAATGAACTAGTTGAATCACGTGGAAAATAGCTTCGGTTGCCTGGCGTAGTTCCGTAATCGTCAGATGCTTACTTGATTTTCGCTCGGTAGGGTTTTTGATTTGGCAGTTGCTAACGAATCGCAATACGTAACTCATTACGCGTTGGATTTTGCGGAAGCTGCTGTACTTGGAGAAAAACGAAAATGGTTCGATACTAACAGCTGCAATGACGGGTGCTTCCTTCAGCTCTGGCAAGGGTTCTGGAACATCTTCGGGTGGGTCGACGTCATACTTTACTCGCTGAAGGAACTCGGGACCATTCCACCAAAGGTTGTTGTTTTCCAAGGCTTCAGGTGGTTGACCACGAGAGACGACTTCGGCAGGGTTCTGCAGAGATCGAACGTATTCCCATCGGTATCCACCTGTGTGTTCTTGGATCACGGCGATTCGGTTTCGGACGAATAATTGGAGTAGGTTGAGCGGTTTCTTAATCCAGGCCAGGACAATCGTGCTATCACACCATAACACAATCTCCCGGAATTCCATACCCAGGGCGGGTAGCACCTTCAATACTAGTCTGGTCAGCAGTAGAGCACCGCATAACTCCTTTCGAGGGATGGAAAGGTCATGCAGAGGAGCCAGCTTTGACTTGCTCGTAAGTAGCCGCAGCTTGGCTGATCCATCGGAAAACAGACTTCGTAAGTAAATGCAGGCGCCGTATGCCACGGTTGAGGCATCGGAGAATCCGTGTAGTTCGTAAGCCACTACTCTGTCGAATGTAACGCATCTCGGAATGGCAATGTTGGGCAGCAAGGACATCGATGCTTGAAGTTCTTGCCACTTTTGTGCTGTTTCTTCGTCGACCGGATCATCCCATCCGATTTTGAGTTGCCACAATCGTTGAGCCAGAAGTTTTGCCAATACGATGACCGGAGAGACCAGCCCAAGGGGGTCGAAGAATTTGGCAATCTCCGAGTACATCACCCTTTTGGTGACACGTTGCTGTGATGGAGGTGGTTGGTTTGGATGGTTTGCGATGTACAGGGTATCGGCCGTCGGATCCCAGAGCAGGCCGAGAATCTTGATCGCTTGGTTAATGCCCCGTTCTTCTAACGGTATCATTTTTTCTTGATCTTCTACAGGAATGCACTCGAGAAACTCTTGCGAATTCGAGCACCATTTATGGATCGGGAATCCACCTCTTCTTAGGAGCTGCTTCAATTGTCGTTGGGCTTCGATGGCGTCTTCCACCGAGTCTGCGCCGGAGAGCACGTCGTCCATATACGTTTCCTCTTTTATGATGCGAGCGGCGATGGGGAAAAACTCACCTTCTTCATTGACCAGTTGTACCAGACATCTTGTTGCAAGGTACGGAGCGGATGCGGTACCGTAGGTAACGGTACAAAGTTCTAGCACCCGTAGCGGCTGCGACGGGTGGGACCTCCAGAAAATTCGCAGGAAACGTCGATCTTCGGGAGCATGGAATACTTGCCGGTACATCTTGGTGACGTCCCCGGAGAAGGCAATCTTGAACTTACGGAACCGTAGAACGATGAAATGCAGATCATTTTGTACAACTGGGCCGACTTGCAGGACTTCATTTAGGGACAGCTGTTCAGATGATGACTTGGCACTTGCGTCGTACACGACACGACACTTTGTGCTCGAGCTGGACGGGCGAAGCACCGCATGATGCGGAAGATAGTACCTCTGCTGGTTGGGTTGATCGTTAGCTTCGTTGATTTCGTGGCAATGTCCAAGAGCCTCGTACTCCCCGATGAATTCCACGTACTGCGCCTGTAGTTCGGGATTGTTCATCAGGCGTTTTTCCAACATCAGGAATCTCTTCAAGGCCAAAGCGCGGCAATCATCCAACTGGGAAGACTTTTCGTTAAACGGCATCCTCACGATGAACCTTCCGGACTCGTCACGTTGGTATGTGGCCAGAAAGTGTGCTTCGCATGCCATCTCCTCGGTTGATAGCTTCGGTACATCTGGCACTTCCTCGATTTGCCAGAACTTATGCATCATTTGCTCGACATCTATTAGGGAAGCGTGGTTGGAATGCTGGACGGAAATGTTGGAAATCTGTGGCTCGATGATGACACCAGATACGATCCACCCAAGGTGAGTGTCTCGCAACTGTGGCAGGTTGTCTTCCAGGATGAGTTGGCTTGGCTTCAACAAATCAAAGAACAGCTCTGCGCCGATTAGCAGATCCACCTTGTTTGGCGTGTGGAACTCGGGATCGGCCAGAACTACTCCATCGGGGATGTTCCAATTGACGATGTTGATCTTTGACGATGGTATTGTGCCCGTTACTTTCGGCGTCACTAAGCACTCGAGGCTGGTTTGGAAGTTGGATACACGGGACTTGAACTTCAGGGTCACTTTGTCCCGGGCGTGGGATCGCAGGGCGTTGATGCCAACGATAGGAACGTTGGCTGGTTGCTTTGTAAGACCAAGGCGATTAGCCGTTTCTTCTGTCACGAAATTTACTTGGGATCCGCTATCCAACAGGACACGGCAATGATGAGGATGATTCTTCTTGTCGAACACTTGCACCACTGCGGTAAGCAGTAGCACAGTCTTGGTTGATTGGGCGATGTTCGACGAACAGGTGGTGGAAACGGGTGGTTCCACTAGGGCAGGAATCTTCTGTGCCGATGTCGATGGTTGACTCGGAGCAGCCGGAACTGGTGGCGGGCTTGCCACTGCTTCCGCGGACAGAGAAACATTCGGCGTTTTCTCCTGGCTGGGTGCCCTATCTTCATGGAGCAACGTGTGGTGCCGGCGCTGGCACTTGTGGCACACTTTGCTGGATGGGCAATCCTTGGAACGGTGCCCCTTGCGCAGGCAGTTGAAACAAACTCCTGCGACTCGTATCTTCTCGTTCTTCTGGGTTGCGGTCAGGTTGTTCAGGGCAGTACACTGAAAGTTGCGATGATCACCACCACAAATGTCACATGCTTGAGATTCACTTGCTGAAACTGCGTGGCTCTTCTGGGGCTGGGCTTTAGTAGGTAGTTGGGCTTGCTTTGGCTTGACTGTTGGAGTCGATGGCTGGAACGCTGTTTCACAGTTTTCCAGAATCTGGCATCTGGATTTCAGGAACTCGATGACTTGAGCATACTTTGGAAGTTCTCCTTTCTTCTGACCACTCTCCCAGGACTTACGTGTCGACTTATCCAGGGCCGAAGTTATCAGATACACAATGATGTGCTCCGAAACTCCGGTGATCTGTTGCTGAAGGTAGCGCAAACTTTCGACGTGTCGGTTGGCTTCGTTTAGCAGAGTTCGCAGATCCTTATGCGATTCCATCGTCATTTTCTTCAGGGACAACAACCCACTGATGTGAGTTTCTACTAACACTCGTTTGTTCTCGTACCGGTCCGACAAAATGTCCCATGCCTGCTGGTAGTTGCCCTCGCTTAGGACCTTTGCATCCAGGATTTCAGCAGCATCTCCGACGAGGGCTTTATCGAGGTGATACAATTTAATGGCGTTTGTATCCCCCGAGTTAGCCATCAGGTCCTGAAAGATGGCCTTGAATTTCGGCCACGCGTCGTAGCTCCCATCGAACGTTGGGATTGGTGCTTTTAATGGTTGCTGATGGATGATTACCTGGGGCGCTGCTGGAACGGCGGGAGGAACTCTCAGGGTGGCCTGATCTTTTGCTTCCAGTAGTAGCTCTTCCACAGAGTTGGAGATGGCGTAGTATAGTTGCTCGAATGTTGCGTATTCATCGTCTTGTGCCTCCAGTGCTTCATCGGGAACGATGGCAATTATCTTGCTGTGGAATTGGCTGTACTCGGCATAGTTGACCGCCAGACTCTTGGACAGCACACCAAGTTGTGCCAATCCTAGCGTCGAGTTGATCACCGTCTGCTTGATCCGCATCAATTTCATTTTTGCTGCATACCGTTGGCGACTCAATCCTCGATATTCCTTGGCTGTAACTTCATCCAGTTGGGTCTCCCATTCGTCGAATCCGTGGAACGATCCTGATGTATTCGAGTGTGAACCGACAGCTGGGTGCTGCTCGGTACCGGCATCTTGCGCACCGTCTCGATTTGTCGAGTGTATATTCATTTCAATTTTTCAGTTTGTTTTTTCACGGGGTTGGCATTGGCAACAGCAGTAGCAGTTTGTTTGGTTGGCAGGTTGCTAGGTAACGTACGTGTTTTTCTCTTGGAAGGCGGCAGGCGATTCGATCCTTGGGTGGGATCGTCACAGGGCAAACTTTCACGGCGAAAGCTTCTTGGAACTGCTCGTCATCCGGTTCGGGATGGACCAAAATTGATGTTCGATCTCGGAGGGCACTTTTGCAACGGAGTGGACTGTATTCGGCAGGGTGGGCGGAGGAGACAAGCGTCAATCGATTCAACTCTTTATGAGCTCTGAAAAGAGCTGGGGGGTTTGACGTTGCTCCTTGCCAGGGACGGGAATCGACGAATAATGAACACCGATCGGCTACACTAGCAATAACTTAATTTAATTTTCTTCTGCTTTTCTATTTAACAAATTGCTTGCTGCTGCTGATGTTCTCGCTGGGCGATGGTCGAATGAAAACTGATGATGTGCATGACGCTGCATGCCCCTTTTATAAGAGGTAGTTGCCATTCACCAACGGCGGTTGCTAACGGGGTGGCTTCGATTTCGACTGAGACGAAACAACCACAATGATCGATTTCTTTTAATCGATTGTGTATTCGCATGCAGTACTATAAAGCATGATTAAATTTTTCAGAATATACAATACGTAGTTCCGATCAAAATATTAACAGATTAGACATGGAGTTTCGTTATTATGATAGTAACCGCGAGATTTCAACAAGGTGAAAAAAAAACAGTAACTTTCCACACTTTTTGATTGGTCAACTTATATTAAGGATCCACCCCAATGAGTACAAAGAGGTGTTCAACAAAGTAGTCACTGCGAAAAGTCTACGTAATGACAAATAGTCAGCATATTCGTTCAAATCATGTCAAAATTCATACGGGAATGATTAGACAAGCAAAAACTCTTTTTACAGGAAGTAATTCTACATGGAACTACAAAGAACTAGTGCAGTAGTAGCCCTAACAAACCATGATATCAAATGGAAATCAGCATTGAGCACTTTTTGATTGCTTCTGTTGCTTGTTTATTGTTGTTGTTTCATCGAAAAATCTTACATACTACTCTAATTAATGTTGGACTACTCTAATCAATGTTCTAAAGACTATATCTTAAAGTACATTTCCGGTCACAAAATGGAAATGTACATCGACATCGTTAAGGGCTCGCAGCCAAGCATTAAGTGGGTTGCAGGCCGCAGCCAAGCTTTAAGTGGGTGCAGGCCGGGATGTAACAGACAGGAGAAAGTCCTGATGAAGTTGAGGACAGTCAATATTGCCACGCATTAAATTGAAGACAACCAGTTGCTGAATATTAGTGTGCCTAGCAGACAAGGCTTCCAGTCGTATCAGCATTCCCCGTGCGATAGTCAAGCAGAACGAATGGATCAGTCCATGGGAGATTGCTTCTTCTTAAATTAATCTTTATTTCTTTTGTTCTTTGATGTCTAACATGTTTGTTTAACAAAGTGACTCAGATATTCATCATTTCATCTTTAGTTACTTGGCTAAATTGTATTATTGTTTAAAGGTTCCTAGTTCTATCAGACCTGTTCGGAGTGTTACCACCTTAGTGGTTTTTGTTACGATGTGAGGAGTAACCGAGTGAGGGACGTAACAAACAAATAACTGTATTCAACTAATGGACAAGGAACAATACAGTGTATTCAGCCAGTGTACTGCTATGGCATCTGGTTGGATGACAGCTATCGGATGGAAACCTTGAGTGTAGGGGAATAGGGTCACACCTCCACATCTCCCCTTTTAGAAGAGCTCTTACGGCTCGTAACGTACCAGAGAATTAATCCTTTCGGTTCCGTTAGTAAATGTGCTGCTCCAGTAGAGGCTCAATCATCAGACGGCTTCAGACCCCACGTATTAAGCAGAATATCAAGTGGAATTGTTTGCCCTACTTTTTCGGGGTTTCCACTGCAATCGTAACGCTTTCGTAACTGGTTTCTGTGTGTACGAATTGAACGTTGGCGTCCCGGGAGTCACACGTTCTACATGAGTCGTCCTACACGTTCTACGTTTCTGCTGCCAGTTGCCAGTGTCCAGTTGTTGCCTTCATACACTTGTCTTGCACATCAAAGCTCTTCTCCTTCGTACCATGCTTCGCGTTGAATTGGCGGCCTTGCTTGCTGTTGTCATCCTTGGTGAACTTGCTGGGTGGACGAAGAATATCCAAACCTCCGGTGCTGATACGGTGTTGATCGGTAACAAGTGAGGAAGATATCAAGTGCTTCATCCAGGTCTTCTCCTCCCGCCTTAATTTTCTTTACAGTCTTTTTAAAGGTGTCAACAAAGCGTTCCGCCTGCCCGTTACTTTGAGGGTGGAATGGAGCTGTTTTGAGATGTTTAGTGCCGTCACCAAAACTTCCAACAAACCAAACCTTCCGAAGATTGGACTCAATGAATCCACTACTAGCAGGACGTATGTGTCATTAATGGGACCAGCGAAGTTAGCGTGTACCCACTGCCAAGGTTTCTCGGGGATCGACCACGACTCCAGTTTCGTCTTGATGTCCACTTTTGCAACCGATGCACACTCCCTGACAAGCACGTACTAGAGCAGGCATACGATCGATACCAGGGTGTCCTCAGTGCAGCTGTTGGAGCACTTTCTGCTGAAGTTTTTCCAGTACCACGATCCGGTCACTGTACATCAGGACTTGTTGAGCAGTGTTCAGCGAATCTCGACGTGCGAAGAACTGCAGAACCTCCGGTGTTCGGGAAAGAGACTTGGCTTCACTTGGCCAACCGATGTGCACAAACTCCATCACTTTCTGTAACGTTTGTTCCGGGCAGGTTTCGTTCGCAATCGTTTTGTACGAGATGGGAAGATAATCGATAGAGTTGTAGACGATGTTGCTGATGAAAGTTTCGACCTCAATCGACGCAATGATATAGTCCTCGTCCAGCTTGATGTACGAGTTGATTAGACGGGAAAGCATGTCTGCATGTCCAAAATTATGAGTCAAAATTTACTGGATGCGAGAATCCTACAGGAGCATAGTGAGGACCCACCTTCGAAGGCGGGTTGCTCTGTACGGGGGAATTCTACGCTTTGATCCGAAACCGCTAGCAGTAGTTTATGGTCGGTCTGCTCAACAAACTATCTTCCGTAGATCATTCTGTGGAATTTTGTGACCACAAACACCAGACCAAGAGCTTCCCTCTCTATCTGGCTGTAGCGGGATTCAGCTGGCTTCGGGATGCGCTGGAGATAGCCTTCTCTAATCCGTCAGGAAACCGGTGAGCAATGCGAGCACCAATGCCCGCATTCGACGCATCTGCAGACAACTATTGAAATGCGAGCGTTATAGTGCGTTAATATGAGCCGTGACTGGAAGATTTCCTTGGAACGGTCAAATGAACGGTGGCAAGCGTCGTACCACTGGTAGCTGGAACCTTCTTTGAGCAATTCATCCATCGGTTGGCGTAGTGTACGCATTTCCCTAATGTATTTACCGTAGTAATTTATCGCATCTAAGTTCGACCAAAGTGTAGAAACATCATGAGGAGTAGGCATGTAGACGATTGTCTTCAAAGAAGAATCGGAGTTTTTCAAATTTTACCGTGATTCCATACCCTTGAAGGCGCTGCAGGACACGGTACAGGTTCCGCTTGTGTTCCTCGGAGGTTCGTTCACTGACTAGGCTGTCGTCGAGATACGGAAATGTACACTGAAATCCACTAGAACGGCATCCATGATCTGCTGGAAAGCGTCGAGTGCACATTTTACATTTGGAGAAAGGTTGTTGAACCAATACAGCCCCTTGTGGGTGTTTTCTCGTCGATCTCGAACTACAGATAAGCGTCCGACAGGTCTATGTGGCTGAACATCGTGAAATTCGCCATCCGGTTGAAAATGTCATCCGGGAGTGGAAGTGGATAGCTGTTCGACTCAAGTGCGCTATTTGACCCAGTCGAGAAGTCCACGCAAGTACGTATGGAATGTTTCTGCTTACGAACCACTACGATGGTTGCTTCCCAATCTGCGTAGGTCCCTGTTGTGACGATGGCTAAATCTCCAAGCCGCTTCAGCTCGTCCATGTTGTACGAAACTGGCCGCTTTGGCTTGACTTTGAGATGCACTTGTGTTTTGGAGCAAACTCCCATACGATTTGTGAACACCTCAGGGAAGTTGGCCTTCAATTCAGCCACTTGCTAATTCGATTGTTAGCTGCCTTCCAGCTTGCAGAAAGACGAAAACGGTACGTACTAAAGCCCAAATCCATCCATTAGATTTGAGCCTAGAACATTCAGAGAAAGTTCAGCACAACAAACGTAGCAGTTACCTTCCTTATGGGTTTCGCCGGAACATGGCCTCGATGCTGCGTCGGTCTCCAGATGCCGTTTGCACTTGACTATCCGGTGCAGACGTCTGTAGGGCCCCGACATTGATCCAGATCTGCCTAGAGATATGGCCTTGTCGAGCTGCATTTCCACTGGAACTTCGTTGATCGCAGTCTCCACATAATGCCAGCTGCGCATGATGTTCTTTACGGTAACAATCCTGGTTGCGTGATGGTTTTTATTGATCTGCTTCTTCTTGGACGATTTCAATATTGGCTTGGACGTGAAACAGAAACATTAGCCCTCTTTATGGCCGGTGCGGCCATAGTCACGGCACTTATGCGACTTGAACGTGCATTCGCTAGAAAAGAGCATGTCGCCGCACGACCAACACGGTGTCTTCGGTGTGTCCGATTTGTTGTTACCGCCCTTACCTCCAAACTTCTTCTTGTGACGCTCGTTTTGGGGAGAACTGGTTTGAACGGTTTGTGTATTACAACAGTGCTGGCAGTTGAGACGGCCTATTAACTAAGTGTCTTTCTTCAAATTAATCACGCTTTTGCAATCCTCGACTATCTTCTCCAGCGTGATGTCCTGCGTTTTATTTAGTTTTTAAAGCAGGCGGATCCTGATGTCCGCGTCCATGGATGACCTCAACCCGCACACAAAGATAAGGGTCTTGAACTAGTCCTCTTTGAGCTCCTGTGGCTTGATATCCACACAAGCTCGGTTCATTCTACAGAAGTAGGTGAGGAAATCATCGTTTTCCTCCGTCACCGTCTGAAGACACTGGTACCGACGATGGAAAGTGGGAACCGGACTGCCGAAGATGGTTTGTAGCTCTTGCTAGAGAATGTAGAACTAGCTCGTTCTGGCTGGTGTTCTGCAGGTTCTCTTGGATGTTTGCCATCTGTTCCGCCATTCGGGTCATCAATGTCTGTTGGTTGCTGAGGAGCTGCAAGATGGTTTCCCTGAACGGTTGAACTCCATTTCCTCCTACTGACGCTGATGGTTGGGTAGAGGCATGTCGAACGCGTGGTAAAAGACGCGACGTTTTTCTACCGACTTTCGCCAGAAAACGCAAAACAAACGGCACGACTTCGGTAACAGCCTCATCGCCACGTTACGATATTAGGAATAACCGAGTGAGTTACGTAACAAACAAATAACTTTATTGAACTAATGGACAAGAAACAATACAGTTTATTCAACCAGTGGCTAGACAAATGAAAATGGTCAGATATCCTTGTGTTGTTGCTGTCCCTATGTGTTTGTGCACATTGGTTCCACATTGGTACTGCATAGATGATTGCGGTGCCAGGATCTGTTTGTAGGCAGCCAGTTTGTTCACCCATGAGAAGCGGGATCTTCGGCAAATCAGCGGATGTAAACACCTAACTACAGAACACTTGACTAACGGTCTCCCCCCCCGGGGGATTGGTGAAAATTTTTTCCCAAAATTAACCCTACACGCAAAAAAAAAATCCGATGTTGAAACTACCATTTGGAGGGTAAAATTAAGCGCAAACACCAACAATTTTCACCTGACTATAAATGCGTTTGATTTTACCATGCCTGCGATTGAAGTCAACCATGGTGGGGTTGATATCAACATGTCTTTTGTCTATAATTCAATAAAAAAAAAATATACCAAAAATGTTGTAGGCTGTACCATAAACGTAGTAAATTCGAATGAAATTTCATGGTAGTTTTGAAAATAGGCATAATAGGTCGGATAAAATGGTAGTTTTTACTGTAAGATTTTTTTCAGTGAAGATGTGGTACTTCAGCGAACCACTCAAACCTTGTGCTATCCATAACAGTGCAGGACGGAGGTGGTTTTAGTTTAGATACTGGTGCATGAAAATGATTGTTTGGGTTTTGAAAGCATTGATCTAAATTTTTGTGCTAATGTGTGACCCATTTAGTATTGGAACACACATTTTTGATTCTTACAGCGACCCTTGTGGTCGGATTTGTAAACTATGACATCTTATGTGTTCCATAAAACAATAACAACATCAGAAGTTTTATTTCGCGATGCAGTTCGAACGTGTTTTAGAGAAATACAAAATGGAAGAAGAAAGAAGAAAAATAATTGTGCGCAATCGTTTGGAAAACCCTTCATGGTCTGGGCCAAAACTTGCTAAAGTGTAGGGTTACCGTGTGGTGCGTTTTGAAAAAGTACAGAGAAACTTTGTCGACGGATCGCAAACCTCAAAGTAAGCGTCGGGCGGGTACTGTCAACCGTCAACTGCGGAACAAAGTCATCAAGAACATTAAGGCAAACCCCAACATCTCAGGCCGCGATTTGAACAAAAAGTTTCGCGCCGCACGCAGTACCGTGCAACGCATTCGTCTCCGGGAAGGCTTCAAGTCATACCGTGCCTGTAGACAACCAAATAGGGATCAAAAGCAGAACAGTGTGGCCAGAATCCGTGCCAGAAAACTGTATGATCAGGTGTTGACAAAATTCAATGGCTGTCTCCTCATGGATGATGAAACCTATGTAAAAGCCGATTTCAAACAGCTACCGGGACAAACATTTTACTTGGCTACGGCTAGGGGAGATGTTCCTGCCAAATTCAAGTTTGTGTTTGCAGATAAATTTGCACGTAAATACATGATTTGGCAAAGCATCTGTAGCTGCGGTAGGAAGACCAAGGTTTTCAGCACTGATAAGACATTTAATTCAAAGCTGTACAGAACGGAATGTCTCCAATAGCGAATATTGCCATTCATCAGATCCCACAATGAACTTGTCATGTTTTGTCCAGATTTTGTAGGCTGTCATTACAGTAAAACGTGATACAGTGGTATCAAACCAACGGGATTCAGTTTATACCGAAAGAACTCAACCCACCAAACTGTCCCCAGCTCAAACCGATAGAGAGATTTTGGGCTATTATGAAGAGGAAGTTGGAGGTGAATGGCAGTGTCGTCAAAAGCATCAATGAATTGAGAACCAAGTGGAATAAGATTGCGAAAACGATGGATGAGAATAATGTGCGCCGGTATTCCGGGAAAAGTCCGCAAATTTCTTCGAAATAGAGATGATTTTTTTTTGTATTTGCCCTCTAAAGTTCACAACAAGTCGAACATTTTAGTTAAAACAGAATACTATTTTGTTAATGTATATCCGAAATATCCGCAATAGTCTACGTTCCAATTCTAACTGAGCCACATCTTAGCATAATCAATAAAGACTTTAAGGCATCGTTGTTTGTTATTTGTCAAGGCATCCTTCCCTTGATGGCTATCGCAGTATCACAAAAACACGCAATCATCATCAAGGGGATGAATATCGGAAGTGTAGATGCTATAAAGTAAAGGTCCCAGCAGGCTATTTCTGCTGGGATGGCGAAAGTGTCTGAAAGACAACCGTTCAGGGATACCTAAACGACCTTTGCTGGAGGTAGTTACTAGTAATTTGAACCAGATGTGCATGAAAGTTGAAGGTACAAAACCCGTCGTGACGTTGTCAAGCGCCTTTTCAACATTTAGCAGTGGCATGGCTGTAGACTTGGGTATAGCTTTGTTCCTCCTGATGTTGTTCATCATCTGTACTATTTAACTGATAAGTATGCCTCATACTGAAATGCCTCTTACTGAACCCAAACTGTTCCGGCAGGAGAATGTTGAGCAAACGGAATAAGCATTTCAAACAATTTGCTCAGCGCTGAAAGGTGGCTTGGCCTCTGCTGTATACAGAGGTTGACGCCATTCTATTCGGTCATTGGCTGCATTTCGCCAGTCTCGCAGTCTACGAAGGGTCCGCAGGTCACCTTCTACTTGATCGAACCACCTTGCTTGTTTTCGCGAGTCATTTTAACTGGGCTGTGGCGTCTATCTGCACTCCGCCGTAGATCGTACGCAACACTTTCCGTTCAAAAACACTGAAAGCACGTTAGTCTTTCACGAGTAAGGTCCATGTTTCGTGGCCGTATAGGACAACCGGTTTAATAAATGTCGTGTCGATGGTCAACTTAGTAGTTTGGAGAACTTTGTTCGATCTTAGCGTCCTTCGGCGTCCAAAGTAGGCACGATTGCTAGCTATAATGCGCCTTTGCCTATCTCTCTGCTGGTGTCGTTATCGGCGGTCACCAATGAGCCCAGATACACAAAATCGTATACCGCCTCGATTTCATCACCGTCGATCTGAACTCGTGGTGGAAGGCTAAAAGTATTTTAATTTCAACGCATTAATCATAAGGCCAACCCTACTTGCTTCAGCCTTAAGTCTGATGTACGTTTCGGCCATCGCCTAAAAGTTGCATGCTACAATATCAACGTCGTCGGTGAAGCCAAAAAGTTGGACAGACTTCCTGAAGATCTTGCCACTCATGTATATCCCCGCTCTTCGAATCACACCCTTCAATGAACTGATAAATAGCAAACCCGGCAATCCATCATCTTGCCTTAACGCGCACTAGTACAAAATGACGGCGCATGGGTGAGACAAAAAATCTCTGATCACGCCTTCCTTCGGAATTGGTGCCGGAAGCCCTTCAGTGGAAAGTACGGAAGCAGCGGGAGATTTTTTCCGCTTTTTTCTCCACCGACACCGACCAATCCTCTGAAAGTCGCAGAAAGACAGGAGTGCTTTGTGTCGATCGCGATTGGCATCGTGGCCGGTGTGAATGCCCAGCTTGGGTTGATCGATACCTTTTTCCTGTAAAATTCAACTCCCGCGTTCATAGAAATTGTGTTTTTTCGGAATAGTTGATTGTGCTGTTTGCGGAAACTGTGGCAGACCATTTAAAATTTTCGAATCTTGTACTGCCGAACGAGTTTAGGTGCGCTTCTTGGACTCCCAAATACATCATCAAGCGAAAAAACCGGATTGTGCAGCCGAAATAAACATCGCTTCTAGTTCTGTCGGACATAGGGAGTATGAGGCTGGTTGGGTGAGATCGTTTCTATACGTTCCACTTTCCACTTGATACTCTACAATGTTTTACAAACATAAATAACGGAGCGTATGGTACACTACGTCCACGTATCCTTCCTATTCTGTAGAATCATAAAATGCGTTGTGGTTCAAATCTACACGCAAAAAAAAAAATCCGCGGTAAAAACTACCATGGAGAGGGTTAAATTAAGCGCAAACACCGACAATTTTCACCTGACTATAAATGCTTTTGATTTTACCATGCCTGCGACTGAAGTCAACCATGGTCGGGTTAATATCAACATGAGGTCTTTCAAGTATACACAAATGTTGAAGGCTGTACCAAAAACGTAGTAAATTTGACTGAGATTCATGGTTGTTTTGAGAATAGGCATAGTCGGGTAAAATGCTAGTTTTCACTGCAAGATTTTTTTTCAGTGTATCATTTGAATCCAACGCCAACATACAACTTTTTTTATATATCTTTATTAGGGTGACTTTTAGCCTCCTGGGCTAGTTCGTCACCTGCCAACGTACAACGTACAGCGTTGTACGAACTGTTAAATACTTTAATCCAGTACTAAAAAACAGGTACTAGACTAAAGGAGTACAACCAGCGGCTTGATAGTCATGAAGAATATGAATATATTTTTTGGCTCAGGAAGTACTAGCACACCGGTCCCAAGCTAAATGATTCACCCCTAATAACGTAGCTCACACCAACACACCCTCAAATATTGTCAAAATAACAGCGAATCAAAACCAAAACAAAGATACTAGTACCGAAAGGTACCGAAAAGCGCAAGAGTGCAGGCAAGGTGCAGACTGCAAGGTGTACTTCGGACCTGGGGGTTCTTCAACAGTGAACCAATTTTAAATGCGTTGGTTGAAATAAATGTGAAATAGTGATTTGGAGTTGGTTTGTTGTTGGAGATTCTATATGTGAGGTTTTTTAATTAAAAAAAATTCTGTTTTTCCATTCGATGACATATATGTCAACTGATGTATGCTAAAAATCAATGGTTGGTTCGTTGGTTTAGGTAGTCTGTTTTTTTGTAGCGTGTTTCATGGTGAAATAGGATGGTGTTGTCTTGCAATCATAATTTTTTGAAATTGTTTTTTTCAATAGTTTCGCTTGTCAAAATTAAAACTTATAACAAAAAAATGTTTTCTTTGGATCATATAATTGTTTTCTGCTTGCATGCAGCGTGCATTCCACAGACAGCGCAAACAAAGTGAACTAATATATGTGTTTTACATTGAAACAAACCACACGCGTGTCCCCAATAGCATCGTTACTGTTGGTTTAAATCAGCATTCAAACCTAAATAAGTTCATTCCACATCTCTAGTCAGCCGGCTGATAGGAGAGTAAATCGAAAACGACTAAACAATTAAAAAACGGACTTATAATCACCATTTACCAAGATGGACCTACGAACAAACCCTTTCCCTCTAACAAACTCCTTCCCCTGAGATACTTGTGGGGGTGCAGTAGTATATACGGCCTCTTGCAGCAACAAGTATCCAACTAACATTCCTTCCCTTCCCTAATTGATCTACACGGGCGTGGCCAGCGTCAGTATTGATCCAAAAACTGAGACCACCAGGAATTGCACATTGAGAATGATTCACTACTCCCAGGTGACATTCTGTTGGTTCTCTGTGCAATTTCAGCTGGTCTCGATCAATAACGAAGTAGCAAACCACGGGTGATCAATATGCTCATGCTCATGCTCATGCTCAGTTTCGCTTGTCAAAATTAAAAAATAAATTAAATGCCGGTATATTATTATATTTATTATCGAACAATGTTATAATCCACATACCCCTATAATACCCTATTCCGAAGTACACCTTGCAGTCTGCACCTTGCCTGCACTCTTGCGCTTTCTAGTACCTTTTGGTACAAGTATCTTTGTTTTTGTTTTGATTTACTATGTTATTTTGAAAGAACATTTGAGAGTGTATTGGTGTGAGTTACGGTCTTAGGGGCGAATCATTAAGCTTGGGACCGAGCTTGAGACCGGTGTGCTAGTACTTCCTGAGCCAAAAAAAAATTCTTTTTTTTTTAACTCTTTATTTATTCCAAATTTTACATTATTTTACATTCATATATTAACCTAGGTGATCCTGCTAAGTAATTAACATTTCAACCTTATATGCTATCATTTATATCTAATTGTGTTAATATTATTTTTACCTTGTCTATTCAGTATTTTTAACAGGGTTCCTTTTGCCTGCGTGTAAGAATAATTATTGATTTCTTAAAACTAGTTCTTATCTATAGAGAGAATTGACCATTGCAATTGAAAACTGCAATGATTTTTGTCTAAAATTATGAATTATTTTGTTGGACATGTCTTCTAGAGTCTCAACGTTTCAAATTCTATGTAATTCAATAGTACTGAACCAGGGTGGCAGCTTCAAAATCATTTTCAGAACTTTGTTCTGAATCCTTTGAAGTGCTTTTTTCCTAGTAGCACAACAACTAGACCATATTGGCACAGCATAAAGCATGGCCGGTCTAAAGATTTGTTTGAATATTAGAAGTTTGTTCTTCAAACAAAGTTTGGATTTTCTGTTTATAAGAGGATATAAACATTTTATATATTTATTACATTTGGCTTGAATGCCCTCAATGTGATCTTTAAAAGTTAATTTTTGATCAAGTATCAGTCCAAGATATTTTACTTGATTTGACCAAGAAATTGGAACTCCGTTCATAGTGACCATATGACTATTACTTGGTTTCAAAAATGCAGCTCTAGGCTTGTGTGGGAATATTATAAGTTGAGTTTTGGAAGCATTAGGAGAAATCTTCCATTTTTGAAAATAATCTGTTTTCTGTATCTGTATCTGTATAAATCTCGGGTACTTTTTCAAACAGACATATGTCATTTTGTAAACAAAGAGGGGAAGTAAGATTCAAACGTAAATTTCTCGAAACCCTTAGCACTTTCATGCAAACTTGGGCCACCAATACAAAGAATAACATTGCTTTGCATGATTGTGATGCTACTTTATGTGAGGGTACTGAGAATTTCGAGAAATTTACTTTTGAATCTTACTTCCCCTCTTTGTTTACAAAATGACATACGTCTGTTTGAAAAAGTTTCCGAGAAATATTCGTTTTCTTCATGACTATCCACCCGCTGGTACAACCGTACAACGATGTACGCTGTATGTCTGTCCCAGGCATAAGGTTAATGCAACGCAGTAGACCTTGCCGCTTTGACGCTTGTATCATATCTTTGATATGCTGTTGATCAATATAAGCATTAATATTGACAAAAAAAATTGGACGTCATCTAACCCAATTTTTTCCAGGATTTTTTCTCGTACGTTTGTATTAGATTGGATTAAATAAGATTTAAAAGAAAAACGCTTCAAGTTTAAATTCATCAAATTCTGATCGTAACACTTTTTACAAAGAAGCCACAATTAGCCGACATCATTCTTGATTAAATTAAACAACAAACAAATTTTACAAATTTTGTCTAACAAATAACAGCAACACACCTTTGAAGGAACTTTTCCTGCCAATCAAAGGTCTTCTACCCAATCAAGAATACCAAACTTCACCCTTCCGGTAACCACTTAAAACAGGCTTTGTACAATATTTATTTACTTTTTTTTCACATATTTTCTTTCAGCGGTAACCTGACGAAACGGATCGTCTATAGCATCCTCATAGAGGTGATTGTATTCGTGGTAACGGTGGTGCTAGCCATGATCGACTCGGCCGAGTGGCCAGGAGCCTTCTTCTGGATCACGATGATCACGGTGGTAATCCTCAACAGTAAGTATGAACCAGAAACAAGAAACTGTTCTCGGAGATCTAAATTAGCAACCTTATCACCATTCAGTGGCCAGTGGCATCTACCAGAACACGATATACGGTATGGTCGCCAAATTACCGTTCAAGTACACCGGTGCAGTCGTGCTGGGATCCAACATCAGCGGTACCTTTGCATCGATCATTGCAATCCTGAGCTCGCAGTTCGCTTCCTCTGTTCGGACGGCTGCCATTTACTACTTTATCACGGCAATGTTCGTACTGTTGCTCTGCTTCGACACCTATTTCGCTTTACCGTTGAATGTAAGTTTAACTCACACAATTTCAGTCAGGACATTGAGATTATTAAGAGAATTATTTATTTTCAGAAATTCTACCGGTATCATGAGATGCTCAAAGAGAAGGAAACCGAAAACCACAAGCGAGCTGGTATTAACGTGGACGGTCGACCACCTTACTGGAAGATTTTCAAGCAAGCTTTCCCGCAACTTTTCAACGTGTTTTTCGTATTCTTCATCACGCTGTCCATATTCCCAGCGGTGCATTCAGATATTAAGCGCTCTGACGGCGATTTTGTCATTGGAGACGACCTCTACGTGAGCGTCACGTGCTTCCTCACATTCAACCTGTTTGCCATGTTGGGTAGCCTGACAACATCCTGGGTGACCTGGCCAAAACCCAAGCACCTAGTCTGGCCAGTGCTTCTTCGAGCAGCCTTTTTGCCATTGTTCCTGTTCTGCAACTATCGTCCACTGGGAATTGAAAGAGTGTTGCCGATCTACATCGAAAACGATTGGGTTTACTGGGGAGTGGCCATCGTGATGGCCTACAGTTCCGGTTATCTCAGTTCCCTGGGAATGATGTACACTCCACAGACTGTTGAATCCCAGCATGCGGTTACGGCGGGAATGTTCGCCGCAGCTATGCTCATTACCGGCATCTTTAGCGGTATTCTGTTTTCCATGGTGTTCCCCACGATTGTGAGGTACAACTTCCTCGAGTGGTTGCACTAGGGTTGGCGCTGGAGTATGGAAATGCTAGCTCTGGACAGCTAGATCCATTCTAACCTGTTTTTTTTTTCTCAATCACGTCCAGTCGTCAACTGCTTTAGTGTGGTACTCGAGAGCCATGCGTTTGGTGAAACTCTCGTACATAAGCTCAATTTTATCATTCTTGTTTTATGTTTTATAAGTTTTAATTTTATCATTTTTTGTTTGTTTTAACGTTCTTAAGTAAAAATGCTTTGAGCATGGCGTGAAGATTTGTATCCTTTTTAAACGAAACCAAATTACAAAACCCACTGTCAAACATGACAGTAGTGGAACATATTCGAGACTTGGCCTGTATGGATAACCAAAACAGATTTTATTTTTTATGATTAATTTAAACTAACTTCTCAAATATCGTGTCTTCACTAATTTACGGACGTCGTACGAAATATTGTACCGTAAACCGCCGTAATTCTGCGCAGTTGAGAAATACTAAGGCTGTTTTCCAATTAGAGAATTGAAATTAATGTTCGCTTAAACTTGACAGATGATTTTTTTTTAAATCCATTTCTGACAGACGAGCAATTCGTTCAGACAAACAGCTTCTCGAAAATCGTCCGATCAACAATAGGAGAATTGTCGAACATTTTAAGTTATTTTCGGAATGTCAAGTTTAAGTTAAAATTCACCAAATGGAACTCAACCTTAAGTTTAAACAAAATGATAGAAGGGAGTTTTTGGGGCACTACTAGAAGGCTAGAAGGTAACTGTTTTTAATGAAAAGCATTGTTGCTGAAATCGTTCCATGTTGTAGCTCTTGAAATGAAGTATCGTACCAAACGGAACTATCACAGATGAGTTCGGTTTTTTCCACTCAAGGGGCAACAATAAGGGAGTTTGGTCAAAATAGTTATCTACCTTATTGATTGTAATATTTTGTGCATTGCCGGCAATTAGATGAAATTTGTCTTATTGAATAATACTGTGTCATATCGAATGCCCATCCAATAGGGATCTTTGTCGACTATTAGCTATAATTTTCTTCTTCTTCTTCTTTTTATTCATGCTTTCGAACTCAAGCTGGTTCACCACCGGCGATTACTTTCAGGCTAAGACTGGTTCGTATTTACGTGACTTTCAGCCCGAGGCTGGTTCGTCACGTTAAGGGGACGACCTTGGCCCTACATATCGAACCCATCAATCACCACATGGGTTGGTTTAACAATGGTTTACTTTCATTCCCAAGGAAGACGTTATCAGAGATTGTTCGTCTCAGAAAATCCCAACGGCGTCGACTGGAATGGATACCAGACGGATTGGAGTGAGAGGCAACCCCACTTACCATTAAACCACCGGCGCCGTCTATTTAGAATGATGGCAAGGACACAGCAACGTCGCCGCTCGTCCTGTTTCCTTTCGAACCACAGCAGCGTACAGATGCCTTTTAAGTAAGCTCCCGAAGAAACCAGGGCATCGGAAAAATTCCGCCGCAACCGAGATTTTCTCCGTGTATGCGGAGCTATACATTGGCAATCCTGCCAAGAGAAATATTCGGTGTTAGGTTCTTTTTTGGACCGACAAAAAATGTTTCAGCTTTGCGCGTCTAGAATACCGTAAGATTTATGGTGTTTGCTGTTTCTGATCTGGGATGATCAATGGCGAGAAGACCGCCGGATTTTTTGTAGTTTGTTGTAATCTGAGATTATCGATGGCGCATCTGGAAGACCACTGGAGTGCTAATCTGTGGAGTCTAGAACAATCCATGACGCTTTTGTAAAACTGCAAAAACGTGGACTTGTTTTATCCAATGTGCTTGATGTTCTCACTAACGACCAATTGTTGATAAAATGGTACGTCTGGAAGACCAAAGGAACACTAATCATGAGAATCTTGTAATCTAGGGTGCGTCTGCATGACCACCGTTCAAAAGCGTAAGCCGAGGCAACTCACTAATGTGGCGAAGGCGTGACTCACATACCATGTCAAAATATTGAATCAAAGTCTTATGGTGTGAGGAGAACTTCGACAGACTGTTTTGATATGCAAGCAAATGTCACATCTCCGCCACATTAGTGGCCTCTGATACGTACGCCATATGGCATCATATAACATGTCCAAATAATATGTCAAAGTCTGGTGACGTGAATTGACCGTCGATTAGAAGTTTTGACATGCGAGCGGATGCCACACCTCTGCCACAGATAGAGGAAAGTTTGTTTTACTGAAATACAAATTTAACATGATGTTAGGATGTTGCTAATAAGGGGCCATCCATATACTACGTGGACAGTTTGAGAGAGGGGAGGGGATTGGCAAGCGTCCACGATCCATACATTCTATTGAAAAATTATATACATGACTGTCCACGCAGGGGGAGAGGGGTGTCAGAAATCGGTCAAATCCATATGGATAGCCCCTAATGGTTACTCCGGTTGCTGTCGGTCGTTTTCACGGTTAAAGGACCAACATGTTCCTGCGACAATAAATTTAGAACGGATCCTGCAAATAGTCAGGGCAAATCGCAAAACTAATTTCTCCCTGTTTGTAGCAAACTGAGAATTCCACTTGACGTTCTGTAAAGGCAATAGAAACAAAATTTCCTTTCTTTCAGAAAAGTGAACGCAATAATACAGCAAGATTAAAACTACGTTTAAAATTTGACGATTGTAAAGTGAAATCAAATTTTGATTTAAATTTGATGTTGACATCGAAATTAGTTTTCGAATTGCTATCTTTAGTTAGAATTTCCGAATTCCGATAAATAAGTAGCTCAACTAAGTTAAGTAGATTAGATAACTGACTTGCATCTGCTGGAAAACCTAGCGTGTACAGGACACCATTAATGCGGCTAATATGCAACCGAACCAAACTACCACACTCAAAAAAATCGACACATTGTTTCCACGTGAAACGCTCGTAATTTTCGTCCACTGCCAAAACCAGTAATAAACACGTGGAATTCACGGAAGAGCTACATGATTTCCACGTAAATCCACATTCTACGTGAAAATCACATAAATATTACGTGATTTTTTACGTACAATTCACTGGCACGTAATGTTCACCTGAGTTTACTGAAGAAGATTTGGTTACGTGTTCAGGTGAAATTGCTTTGGGAGTCGAGAGATTAACGTCTATTTAAGGTCGATGACCAACTATCTTAGCTCAGTTGGTAAGGCCGCAGCTACAATGCAACATAATGCTGGAGTTGCCTGGTTTGCTGGTCTGTTCTAGGATTTTTCGTCAAGTATAATTTTTCGACGCTGCACTCCGACATAGAGTATGATTGTACTTGTCACTCAATCGTACAAATGCAAAAATAGGGCCAAGCATCGAAGGCGCTCAATCAATAACTGAAGATGGTTGTGCATTCTGTTCTGAAGTTGAGAGCAGGCAATGAAGTAATGTCAAGAAAAAAAATAAAAGACCGATGGCCACCAGATGAATTCCTCCCGTTCTCCCTTAGCTCAGTCGGTAAAGGCTCAGCTACAAAGCAACATCATGCTGGAGGTGGCTGGGTTCGATTTGCGGTCTGGTCTAACCATAAGCCATCCAGGAAAATGATCTTCTCGACCGAACCGGGAATTGATCTCGCTATTGACCGATTAGCAATTCATAGACAAACCAATGAATAAACTAAAACAGCCAAATTTTGAAGAAAACAATCTACTCTTTATTACATTTTTGTTTCAAATTATTTTTATGTTGACTATCACTAAGACTTAAATTTTTTTTTTTGTTTATTTTTTTGATCATGCTTGATCTGCCTTGTCACTTCGAATTTTTACTAGCACAAGTCACAGAAATTGTAAAGATTTCGCGTATAAAATTCAATCAATATGCATCGTGCAATGATTCAATCTCATATACGAAATCATTGTGATTAGATTTATAAGTTTTGTGCCATCCAAAATCAAAGTCGACAAGCATATTAAAAATAGCAGCCATTTTTGGGTTGTGTCAACTTTCATCTTTTCTCTTTTCTCCTTTCTACACTGCAATCTCCTTTGATGCCTATGTATTTATTTAACTATTGAGCCGGCTAGGCCTGCGCAAACTATGAACATGTGTAGATGGTTAGACTGAACAGGTTCCCCAATAAGCTTACTCTGAGAAAAATTCTATCGTTATGCCGACAATTAAATCATGGTCAAGATAACTATTGCATATAATGGTTACTATAACCATGAAAATGGACGAACTCACCACGTTCATGGCATTCATGACTATGATCATAGTAACAAGGACTATTCCGACATTATGGTAAATGTTGAATCAACTATTTTTAATGGTCGTTTTGACCATGATAATAGTCGGTTAAAAATCAATATGCTGCAATAGTCACCCTAACCCTCAATAATGGTAAAATTGACTACCAAATTTGTCTCTGTGTAGTTGCAGATCGGTGATCATTTGCATGCTGGGTGAGAACTTATTAATAACAATATCATATCCCAATAACACCAATTGCTGTGTTGTAGGTGGCAGCCTTGTGCTCTTGTGCTGAAGAGGGCCTCCAATCAGCTAAACCTCTTCACTGGTACCAGTCCAAGTCGATTCGCTTTTTTTAATAACCGAAGAGTTGCAGCAAAAGGAAAAGACGTCACTTTTGAAGCACGGCCTGCTTCGATGTTTAGGTCTAGAATATCGCGATAAACCGTAACTGATGGCTTTGAAAAGAATCTCCATTGAATTTGTAGTTAAAACTGAAAAACCTAATTCTGTAGGTTTCTGTTTTACAACACTTTAGCATTGTCTGCAAGAACTTTGCTGAACAGGACAGAAGGTATGGAAAAGCGGACATCGAGGGGATACTTTCTACCAGAGCTTTGTAGTGCTGGTCAAAATGCGCCAAGGCATGATTGGATGGATTCCGATCAATGCGAAATTATGCAACCTTCGGATCAAGGGCCGGTGATTCAACTACAGCATCACAACGTATACTTCCCACACGGAGGGAGCCCGTATGATAGAAAAGAAGCAGCTAGAGCAAGTGTACGACGCTGCCCGTGACGGGATGTTAAAATTGTCATTGGCGACATGAACGCAGGCAGCAAGCAGGTGGAGGAGATGAATGCAACAAGGCCGAGAATGCTGCAAAATCGTAGCGAATGTGGAATGATACAGACAGGCACAGAACAAGCAAAATTATATTTTCCGGATTCCGACCCAAACCTTCAGACAGTCGATGTTGACAGGAAGAGTATTTATAAGTTGCTCTCCCAAATTTTATGCCGCTGTCTGTCACCAATTGCAAAAGAGTTCGTGGGGCAGTATCAAGCGAGATTTTCGCGATTCGACAAATCCTGTAGAAATGTCGCGAATATAACGTGCCCACAGATCATCTATTTGTCGATTTAAAATCAGCTTATGACCAATTCGATTCAATGGCAGATTATGCTCGAATATGGATTTCCAAAAACACTGACGCGGTTGGTCAAGACAACGATGGATCGAGTGATGTACATCGTCCAAGTCACAGAGACACTCTCGAATTCCTAAGAATCTCGGAGAGGGTTACGGCAAGGTGATGGATTGTCGTGTCTGCTATTGACCATTACATTGAAGGGTGTGATTCGAAGAGCGGGACAGATACGAGTGGTACGATCTTTAGGATGTCCGTCCTACTTTTTGGCTTCGCCGACGACGTTGATATCGTAGCACGCAACTTTCAATCAATGGCGGAAACGTACATCATACGTACATTGAGGCTGAAGCAAATAAAATTGGTAGTGTCATTAATACGTCACGAGGGGAAAAGGCTCACTAGATAGCAATGTAAGCCTCCCACCACGAGATCAGATCGACGGTGATGAGATCGAGGCGGTAGACGAATTCGTGTATCTGTGATTAATACTGACCGCCAAAGTGACACCAGCAGAGAGATACAAGGGTGCATTATGGCTGGCAATCGTGCCTACTTTGGACCCTGGAGGACACTAAGATCGAACAAAGTTCGCCGAACTACAAAGTTGACCGGTAGTCTTCTAGGGCCACGAAGCATGACCAATCCTCTAGGAGGACGCACCCTTGATGTCTTTAAACGAAAGGTGCGTATTTCTACGTATTCAGAAAATCCTATTTGTTATTATTGATAAAGGTGGAAAGTAAAGATTCTTGTGGTGCCAAAAAAACGGAAACCTACTCTTTTCAAAAGATCTATGAATTAAGAGTATCCTAGGGTGGGTCTCTAAACTAACATACATATTGTGAACGAGGATATTGTGGTCACAAAGTCCATTGGAATGCTAAAATGAATCATACCTTCAATTCGAAAACTCAAGGCGCTTATAACTCAAAAAGCATCTTGAAAGCATTGTCTGGATATTCTAGAAGAAAAAAAATGCATTATTTGGATACAATTTGTCCTTTAATTTGTTTTCGAGAAATCCTTAAATTAGACACGTATAAAGTCTCAAAAGTGATGAATTTTGATTTCTCTTTTGAAGCAGATTTGGAAATATGCATTTAGTTCGATACCCTTTTCGGTAAAGAACTCAAGTAATAATCCATTGACCGGCCATTGCAGTGACTATTTGGTAGGTTCAACTCGATCTAAGCATAGTTATTCAGATCTACCAGCTGGAAAAAATGGCATGAAAACAAATCTACCATTGATTTAGGATTGCGTAGAGTTATGTCGGTTTATGGAAGACTGATAGTGTTTCGTTTGGTTTAATCTTCGTTTTAACATTGGTTTAGAATAGCATTCAAATTGTTAAAGTAGAAACTGATTAGCAATTGTTTTTTTTTTTTCTATTGTATTGATTATAAGTAGAATAAATCCTAAACATAATAGAGCAATAAGCTCAGATTTAATTAAGATTTCATTAGGCTACATTAAGTTATTATGGTAGAAATTATATTTTATTTTGCAAAATAACTGTTTTGTTTTTAATTGGTCATTAAAGAAATTTCCTCCTAAACATGTTTCTTTACCGTTTTTACCCATCGTGCAAAAACTGAGACATATTTTGAAACATTCAAAACATATCTAACGATTAATTTTGTTAATACCACAAAAGTTCAATTCAGTGGACGCAGTGGTTCTACAGCCCACAAAAAAAAGCAATCAATTATTTTTTCCATTGTTTCAGAATGTGTTTCAGTACTACGATGTCAAATCCCATAGGAGCCAGAAATTGAATTATACAGAATACATGATTTCTCACAAATCACAAGACTCATACGGTATGCCACGGTACTTCATACATCATATGGCAGAACAAACATTACTCTACCAGATGCTGCTTACTGTTTGCGAGAGTGTTTTGAGGTTTGAGTCATTGTTTACAATTGGTATTTAGAATTGACGGTTGCAAACCTCATGGATAGATGGAGACATTGCGTGTCACCATGAACCCGTAACAGATACTGGTGTGTAGCTTAAGAAGACGTAGGGAACTCCCACAGTTGTCAGTAGGTATCAATGGAAAAAAGAAAATGGAATAGCCAGAATTAAAATTAAAACAAAATGCTAGGCATACAATGTGAAGTTGTTAATTAACAATTTTAAATTTGATATTTCTTTTCTAACGGCAGGAACTTTAGCATTAACTATTGTTCTTGCCTTATATTATGGTTGTAGCGCGAGCGCCATCAACCTGCTTTCTGAAATTAGGAAAACTTATAATGGTAAGGATTGGGTGAGGCCTTTATCCAATCATGTGTCCAAATATTAGGGGAGAATGTCACAATGGGGAAAATGGGGATTTTTTTTTGCATTTTTCGTTCTTTGGCGATTTATCAGGTACTTCTTCTATTTTTTATTTTTTTCATGGGTTTTTTTTTTCAGAGTTCGCAGATTTTTCGCAATTTTTCGTGATTTTTTTTTTCCATGGATTGGTTTGACCAAATAATTTTTATTGCCAGTAGTGCGTTGTTAGCAGACGACGAGGAATATTTGCTCCTTCGTTTGGCTGACAGCTTAACAACATCTCGGAAATGCTCTCTATTTCACAGAAATTCCATCAACTTTTGATAAGTTTTGCAAATAGACCAACTTCCAAGTTTTTTTTTTCAATTTCTCGTAAATTATTAAATTATTTGTGATATTCTGCTTTTTATTATGAAAAATTTATCAACTGAAAGTCCACATATCCTCTGGGAAGCTAAATCAGCTTCTCAAAGTTTCGGTTATTTCCAGAAAGTTGTTTCTATTCTATGGATGATCAGCAAACGTTTTGGAAGTTCAACCAAGTTTCCAGAAACGTTGAGATTTTTTCGGCAATTAAAGGGGTTTCTCGGAGTTCCTTCCTTTTCTCTTCTAAAAAAAAGGGAAAAAATTTTTTTTATTGTGGTAATTTTTTTAATTTTTTTTTTCTACTCCGGATATTTTTATTTATCTTTTTTTTTTTTTTTTTTTTCCCCCCCTATTTTTATTTATTTTTGGGAGTTTATAGTAATTAAAAAAATTATTTTTGGAGTGTTTTGTTTGTTTTTGAGGCTGTTGCTGTTTTTGTATATGAAGGATTAACTAGAAAATAAGAAGAATGATTAGTAATTTCCATTTAATTCCAACTACCTTTATTGCTTATCTTGACAGATACGCGTATTTCGTCTACAATGTGCAGACTTCTTCAGTGTCGTGTACTAATACTCGACTGAAAGAAAACCTTCGCCACCTGCCGTATTTATCCTATTTTCTAAATACAAACACTTGTACCTACAGCTAACATTTCTTGTACCTAACCTATCCTGAGTCCAAAACAAATATTATGCTTGATATCTACCTCGCCTTTTCTTTATACCCAACCTGATTATTCCGTAGCAGCGGGTGTTCCACTGCGTCGGTTTTGATGTCGTTTGGGTATTAAGTTAAAGAGCCATGTGTACCCGTTGCCTTGGTCTTTGTTTAGTAGATTTGTGTTTTGTTGTTTGTTAATTTCTAAGCTTTCTGCGACGTCTAATTTCCAGGGTGTAGAGGTAGTCCGTAAGATTGTGATGTCATTCGTCGTTATGTCGTGATTTTCCGTAAAGATGTGTTCTGCAACTGTCGATTTGAAGTTATGTGAAATTCCTTTGTCAGTCTGTTTGACAGCCTTAGTCACCTCCGCTAGATGCTCTTTGAACCTTGTTGCCAAGGTTCTCTTTGTTTGACCTACATACATTTTGCTGCAGTGTTTACACTTAATTTTGTATACCCCTGCTCTGCCTAATACATCTATTGAATCTTTAGTGGAGCCTAACGACGATGCCAATTGGTTGTTCCTGCTAGAGAAAACTAAGTCCAAGCCAAATTCCCTAAGTTGAGTTTTTAGCTTTTGTGTAATATCTTTATCGAAGGGGACAGACACACGTTTCAGGGGTTCAGGTGAATCGGAAAGGGTTGTTTGTGATTTCCTATGAAGAAGTTTTTCCTTTTTTTGGATGATAGCTTGAATTGTCCTCTTTTCGTAACCATTGAGTCTAGCAGTTTCGAAGATATATGCTAATTCTTTGGCTTTTCCGGTTTTATTGAGGGGAAGGGTCAAATTCGGTGGATCATGTGGTGGAAAGTGGCCATTTTATGTTGAAAAGAGTGGTTTGAAGTGTAAGGGATGACTCTTTGGGTGTTTGTGGGTTTTCTGAAAATTTCAAACTCTAAAGACGATGATGACAATGATTCTCTACCAGAAGGTCGAGGAATGCAAGTTTCCCATCCTTTTCTATTTCATAAGTGAACTTGATGTCTTTATGGAGATTGTTGATTGCTTGAAGAATTAAGGGGAGATCATCTTGTTTAACTACGGCAAAGATGTCGTCGACGTATCTCCACCAGCGAGTTGGAAGTAATCCTTCCGTTTTAAGAATGGTTTCTAGATTTGCCATAAACAGTTCACAGAGGAATGGGGAAAGAGGGTTTCCCATGGGGGCTCCTTTTAGTTGTTTATAGAAAGTCTTCCATGCAAAGTCGGGTGAGCTTAAGGTACATTCGCACCTTTTGCTTCCATGCTGTATCATCTCCTTGTTTTAAAAGCCAATCTTCTAGAAGGTTAATCGCGTCCTTGATTGGTACGCTAGGGAAAAGGGCGGTGACGTCGAAAGATACCATTACTTCATTTTCATTTATATGACCTGATGAAAGAAGATGTTGTACGAATTCCTGAGAGTTACGAACTGAGCTTGTTGGTAATTTCTTGGAGATACCTTGAAATTCTTTCACTAGCCATTTTGATAGCTTATGGGCTGGAGATCCTACAGATGAAACAATCTCCCTCATTTCGTTTCCGGGTTTGTGGACTTTTGGGAGGACTTTAATTCGGGGAAGGATGGGGTTTGGTTCGCGAAGACGGACTGCTGCATCCCCTAGTACTGCTTTACACTCCTTTAGTGTTTTATCCACGTGTTTCACCATGTTTGGTAGGGGGTCTACTCGAAGCTGCCTGTAAGGTCCATTGTTGATTTTTAAAGCCATCTGCATGTCGTAGTCCTCCTTATCCATGATGACGACTTTGTTGCCTTTGTCTGCTTTTAGGTAAAAAACAGGTTTAGACTTCAGTTCCTTGACGATACGAATTTCCTTTGCGTTGTTGTGTCTTTGTTTTTGTCCGTCCTTAATAATGTTTGAAGTGATAGTCCTAGCTGTGTTTTGTGAAGATGTTGGGAGTGTGTGTGTAATCGCTGTCTCCACGTCGATGATGATCTGCTCCACGTCGGGCTTGGTTGTAACCGCGTATCCTAATCCTTTGTTGAGGAGAGTCAGTTGTTCTTCCGTGAATGCGGTCGTCGATCGGTTGACAACCAGTCCCTTAATGGCGTGGACCATCGGTGTCGTGGTGATGGTGGGTGTAGGTGTGGCTTGTTCCTTGGTGTGATGTGTGGTCCGTGTCTGTTGGGATCCTATTCTTAGCTTGTTGAGTTTCCTATCTAGGACCGTTCGTTTCCTATTCGATTCGCATTCCTCTGCCACCTTGGCTCGGGATAAGAACTCCTGGAATTTTATCGGATACTCCTTGGCTAACTTCAGGTGCAGAGAATAGCACTCCAAAGTCTTACGGTCCAATTTGTTAAATAGTCGTTTGATGCTGTCCTTGATGAATGCCTAGGATTGTCTAAAAGTAGTAAAATATGCAATTGAATTATATATTACATATTTTTTCCTCCTTTTTTTCCACTTTTCCTCCGAGAAATATGACTTGAATCTATCTCCAAAATATCATCGGTTTCCCCAGAAAGCTTATCAAAACTGCCAAAGTAAAATGTATCCTCTCCCCCAGAAGATAAACCTGAATATCCTGATCCCCAGTAAACATGCCGAAAGTGTCTATAGAACAGGCTTCTCTAAAATTTATCTGTATGAGCTATTTGCGAGTGCTAATCATGAACAATCTAACAATAAACCGATTGTTCACTTTGAAGACTTCATTACTTTTTATTTCCGAGCAATCGAAATACTAATCGGAATCGGAATTTGCCACCAAATTAGTCATAAAATCCACAACAGTCACAATTCCGAGAGCCTCCTCATTTCGAACTAGGCAGCGTTTTCAGGAAAATGCAGTGGATATAAAAAAACTAAGAGAACCATTCGTTATTAAGGACTGAAACGAAAAGGCAATTCGCTAGCACCGGGAGCAAATTGAGCTAATTATCAGCATTCAAGGCGAGCAACACCACATTCTGTCCGGCGCAGGCATCACCCGCACCAAACACGGCCACTTTTCGGCTCAAAAGCTGAAATTTTACTCAATAATTGTTATTTTCAAGTAGCGTGTAGTGTTTCGGAACGGTATTTTTCTTGTTACAAATTGCTGCAAGAATCGATCAAAACATATGCCAGATTAAAAATGATGCAAAATAGATCCAGTATAAAACAAAATTTACAGCACCGGTCCAGCGATGTTTGTGCGTTTGATTTAAAAAAATAAATCCAAACTGGACCACCGTTGAAGTTGCCCTGAGTGGGCTCAATACATTTCTCGTTTAGAAGAGTAGTCCAGTCTAGGATGTCAGCATTACTCCACGAAGGTGTGCCATTATCAATACATACTGGCAACATGTCATCGTAGCAATGAGCTCAGACAAATCGTTGAATGGTCCTCTTTCGATAGCTGACTGACCTCGAGGTAAGACGTGAAGGCGTGCGCTGTGCCGGGTGATTCACATCTAGAGTACGGTAGTCACATTTTGACGATCCTGTCAGGAATCCAATTCAGGGTAATGGCACTGTGAATGACTTGGCATAAAAAAAAACTTACCAGCAACGGACGGGAATCACTTGGCACAGAAACATTTAAAAAATGACTGAAAAGCACGTGGCACACAAGTCGAGACGATCGAAAAAAAGGAAAGAAAATTCGTTTTTTTTTTAATCATGAATACCGCGGAAATACCGCCAAAACATTTTATTTTATGATGCGAGACTGCTGATGCATGAAAGCAATGTTAATTTAATGTGGGCCGAGGAAGTCACCAATAAAATCCTTGGAGGACTCCAGTGTTGATAGAACGAGGTGGTCTTCTTTAATAGATGGCAAAGTTAGCTATGAAAATTCCTGGTCAAATTGTTAACGAAGTGGTTTATGTACACCCTCATTGGTAAACCACGAAGGCTGCAAAACAAACATCCAGAATTGGTCGGAAGGACACCAGTGCTTAAAGATTTGGAAAAATGGTGCTGTTGTGCTGTAAACGAGGAAGTTCCTTTTTTCACCTTTGCAGAGAATGAAGCTAATAATAGAATAAAACTAGTGGATTAGTCGGAAGTACTCCATTCTTATTCCCCCACAGTGATCAGTATCGACGGTTTGAAACTACTGGATGAAAGGAAAATCCTTTACTCTCTACTAAAAGATTGTCGAGGCTTAAATGTTTTATCCTTATTCTTTGAAAAAAAAAAAAAAATAAGCCACGCGGGACGTTCTAGAACGCGTCTGTTTGTTGCTTAGAGGTTTTAACAAGGCGTTGTTTGTTAATTAAAGGTTACGGATGCTCAAATAAAATCTACAAGAAGCATATAAAATCCCTGAAATAAAGATGGAAGACGCTCGGGTGACGAGAGTCAGGACCCGAACGAAAGTGGACGAAGCTGTGGGAGTGACTAGCACAATGCTGGATACGGCGATTCAAGTACGCGAACACTTCTGTTTCTTCGGCAAAATCGAGCGGAAATGGTGAAATTGTGCTTTCGGAAAGCTCCCATGTAATCTGCGAGACATTACCGGAGGATCCAAAAGGAACGAAATCAGAGACCGTCGAGGAGAGCGAACGCTTGGAGAAGGCCAAAGCTAACTAAAACGCTGGGTATGTACGGACGATCAGGTAGCATAATGCGCCTCGACGTTGACCTCCTCATGATTCAAGCGTCAATGGCAACGGTATGCAAGCCATTCTGAGATGGGATCCCATCGAACCCTTTCCGAGCGCTAACAAAATGTGGGAGGAATGGAGCCGGTTTATTAAGATTTTTTTTTTAAATAACGGCATCCCTGGGAAACTCTTTCAACGTAGCACAACGATCAAAGCTACTGTTCCTTTACTTGGGCTAAGAGCTTAAAGGCATTGTGGGAGCAGTCAAACTAAGAGGCATGATTGCTATTCAGCCTTTGTGAATTTATTGAATTCAATGATATTTACAGTCCTTGACGGACACTGCTACGGATCACGAAATCCACTGTGGCTTTCCATGCCAGACTTCATGAGAAATTAAAGTTGTGCGGCTACAGCCCTGATCAAGAACGCTTCGCCGGAGTCCAATTGCTGAAAGGACTTCGAAACAAGGACGTCACCAAGAAGGCAAGGATCTACAACTATGACATACATTTTATCGTCTAATCAGCGACAAGGGAAGAGGCGTACGCAGCTGAAGTAACTCAGCCTAGTGGTTCCAGAATATCCGCAGTTCATCGTGAAAATTGAAAACAACCCTCTGAAGTGCATCGAAAGCGCGAAAGAGAGGACTACCGAGATTACAGACATCAGTCAAAGCGATACCGTAATTCTGCTCGGCGTCCTGATGGTCGTCGCAATCGTTGTAATCTCTGCAATCGTCCCTCATACAGAATCAGTACTACCTACACGGCCCTGGACAAAAACTGTCATGGATGCGGGAAGCGCGAACACTTCATTGCAATGTGCCGGAAGCGACGCGTGAACAACGTACAGTTTGATGAGAACCGGACTATTTCTACTGGTTGGACTGATGATGAGGAAGATATAAAGGTACAAAACAAGTCAATTTTGTTAACGTTGTCTAATAAATGGCAACTATTTTTGAGTATGAAGAATAAACTTCATTTCATGGAATCGCCCCGAAGAAAGCCCTCACCGAGACCGAGAGAAAATATCCACAAAACCAGAGAAAAGCCTTGGCGGCCGTTTGGGCTGTGGAACATTTATCCTATTTTCTGCTAGGTAAACTTTTTACATACCGCACCGATGCGCAAAGAGTGACATTTATTCTGAATCGTACTCGGGACGAATCGAAGCGAGCCCTCACCCGTACAGATGACTGAGCCCTTCAGCTTAGTCCGTACGGTTATGACAGGGATAGCATCGCAGATGCATCATCAAGGCTCTACATTGAGAATGGGGAATTATCACCCTTTTGCAGATCAAATCAGCCCCTGGGAGATAGCTTCGCTTGAGAATTGTTGTTAAAATCGTCTGCGTGGTAGTTCCGAAACAGCTCCACAACAAGAGAGCACTGGAGTTCACACACGTATAATATCCATCGGCGGCAAACGCGTATGGTGGTCTGGTATGGCTACAGAAGTAGAAAAGTGGGTAGAGGCTTGCATTACCTGTGCTGTGCACGGACAACCTTAGAAAACTACAATAATGATACGTACCTTCGCTCCCAGTGCCGTTTGGGAAACTATAGTACTAGATTTCAAAGGGCCATATGTTCAATTCGGCGAAATTTCTATCCACCTATCTATTTATCTATGGGAACGTCCATTAATTACGTCACGCAAAAATTGACTTTTTGTAACCCCCCCCCCCCCCCCCCCCCATGTAACGTTTTTTGTATGGACCTTCAAATTTTTTTGTATGGATCGTCACGTTTTCTCGAACCCCCCTCCCCCCTACTGCGTGACATAATTATTGGACCTTCCCTATTCATTATTACTCATCACGGTATTGGATCACCAAGCCAGTGAAGTCAACGAGTTTCGATCACACGAAGCCGATAGTGAAAATGATCATAGAAATGGAAGGTTTTCCGGTGCAGATCATACCCGATAACGTTCCGCCCTTCAACGGAAACGAATACAAAAGGTATTGCGCATATTTTTTCCACTCCACTATTTCCGAAACAGAATGGCTCCCTCTATTAGGCCATGAAAGTCATCAACAAATGTCCTCTGCGTCGTCTCTAATAAAACTAACTTTGTCGAAGAACTTCGTGCAGCTGTGCATGCTCATAATGTAGCCAGTAATAAGAACAGCATCTGAAGAAATCATGACAAGCTGTAAAATTAAACGCGTCCTCCCACTTTTACGTCACGAGTGCTGCAATATTTATAATGAACTTTTGGAGCAACGGGAATTAGAAGCAAAATTACTAGCGAAACAGCGTGAATATGCTCGGCGGAATGACCGCCCATGCCGAGTCACGTCAGGCGATGATGTTATCGTGGAACATTCACATCTGACGTTCCTCTGCATGGTCACTCATTTGGTGCAATCGATATCAGTATTGAGATGATCTCCAACGCCGCATCGCAGCTCAAGTCATCCTTCAATCCTGGCCCCCTTGCATCGTCTGTTGCGGATCTCCACATCAAGTGGCATATTTCCCTCGTGATGGAAGCTTGCTTACTTGTTTCCAGTTCACAAGAAGGGAACCAAACGAGATGTGGATAATTACCGAGGCATTTCGTCTTTGAGCGCGGTATCGAAACTATTTGAGCTCGTTGTGATATACCCTCTACTCTTCCACTGCAAGCAATACTTAAGTGAAGATCAACACGGGTTCATGGTCGGGTAGTGGAACGGCCGCACTAATCTGTTGTGTCTCACTTCGTTTATTACGGAAAATATGGCTGAAAGGGCGCAAACGGACAAATGACAAGCTCAACCACGACATCGCTATCGCAAAACTATATAAGCTTGGAGTAAATGGAAGTCTCTTATAATGGTTTCGCTCCTACCTCACTGATCGTCTACTAACAGTTGCTGTTGGTGATTACATGTCCGACATTTTTCCTGCCACTTCAGGAATACCTCAAGGGAGTCATTTAGGGCCGCTGATCTTCTTGCTGTACTTCAATGATGCGAACCTAGCCCTTGTAGGCTCCCGTCTTTAGTATGCCGATGACCTGAAGTTCTTTTTACGAATCCAGGCTATCAACGATTGTCACCTACTACAACAGCAGCTACAAATCTTTGCTCACTGGTGCAGCCTCAACCGTATAGTGATTAATCCGGAGAAGTGTTCGGTGATCACTTTCTCTAGAAAAAGGAGCCGATTCAAAGCACGGTAATCAAACGTGTGACTTACGTAAAAGATCTAGGAGTTATTCTGGATTCTCAGTTAACGTACAAGTTTCACATCTTGTACATCGTGGACAAGGCGTCAAGAGCTCTAGGCTTTATTTTTAGGATGGCTAAAGACTTCTCCGACATTTACTGCTTGAAGTCCCTTTATTGCTCCTATGTGCGGTCGATTCTGGAGTATTGTTCTGCCGTCTGGAATCCGAGCTATATTAATGGCGGGAATAGAGTCGAATTTGTTCAACGTAGGTTTTTACGCTTTGCTTTGAGAAGGTCGCCTTGGAGAGACCCGTTTTGTATGCCGAGTTACGAGAGTCGTTGTCGATTGATCGATCTTGCACCACTTCGGTTTCGTCGTGACACATCCAGGGCTCTCAGGGCGCCGTCCTGGAGCAGATTAATATTAACATTCAACCAAGGGCATTGCGCAATAGCGTAATGCCGAGGATGCCAATTCGCCGTAACCATTATAGAATGAACGGTGCGGAGGACTGCAGCGTGTTTTTAATAGAGTCTCGACAATGTTCGACTACCATGTCCCTCGGCAAACTCTGCGCAGACGCTTCACGTCATATTTTTCTGAGATGTAGACTGTTGATGCTGACTAAATAAATAAATAAATGAATAAATCTGACAAAGGGGGAGACACGGTTTTACTTTCATACGTTTTACGGTTGTGGCAGAACATAACGGAAGTCTAACACTAACTAACGATACAGCACAAGTTCTTAAGCGACATGTCTCACAAACCAAAACGGTTCATCCTTGGCGTGACCCCCATGTCATTGAAGCAGCATAAAATCTAAATCGTGACCAGTCGGACCAAATAATACTTGGTTCCACTTGGAAAAGGAAGACGCCGGAGTACCGGAAAGATTACGTGAAGGCAGTTGAAACCAGAGAGCTGAAAAAACGATAAAAAGCGACAGCTCTTTGAAAAGTCAAACGACCGCGGCAGAGCCTTCTAGATTTTTAGAATTGTTCAAGATAATATCTCGAGTAATTCATTATTAGGGCCTAAAATACAATTGTAAACAATGAATTTAAACGTTGATCTCTCACGAATCAAGAAAATCCAGGAACTCTTTAGCAGGAGTTTTATACGGCAACTTAAAAAAGAAAGGTGGCAAACATTTTCAAGCACATGAAGCTGTCGAAGTTCGTTAAGAAATGTCAGGTTTGGCAGGATATCTGTACCTGGGGCTTACAGAAGTAACAGAGACCGTCAACCAGGAAATTTACAAGAACGAGTGTCTAGAAAACGTTTACTGTCTTTCCTGAAGCAACACGATTGTTCCGCACTGATTCAGCTGAATTTGCACGTGGCTCCAACAGCTCCGGTGCGTCAGATAATCCCAAGCGGCAGTTTGAGGATTCCACACGATCCTGCTTGCTTCAGGCTTAAGTCTGATGTGCGTTTGTTAATCATTATGTCTCATTCTTTTTTTCGAGCACAGTCTTCATGAACATTTCATAGCACTTAAACAAAACACAAAGCACGATCTAGAAGTAGGTTACTAAAGCTTGCTTCAGATAGAATTGGAGCAAAAACAATTGCTTGTATTTCAGTTATTTATTATTGAATTCAAGATCTTTTTTTTATACAAATGTAGCGTTTTCTTCATACTTTTAAGAAAAAATACGGATAAAATTATTCGTCACGGTTTCGAAGGAATTCTCGAATTTTTCCTGTAACGCGGCTCATTAGGCGGCGCACACCTTCTTCGTCCATCGTTTTAGCTATCTTATTCCACCAGGTCTTCATCTGATTGATGTCTTTGACAACCTTTCGCTTTGCCTTGAGTCTCCTCTTCATGATTGCCCAGTATTTCTCAATACGGCGGAACTGGGGGCAGTTGGGTGGGTTAAGGTTTTTCGGAACAACCTGGACCCCTTTCTCTGCATACCATTCTTGAACGACTTTGCTGTAATGACAGCTTACCAAATCTGGCCAAAACATTACGGGATGGTCGTGGGATCGAATGAACGGCAAAATTCGTTTATGGAGACACTCTTTTTGGTATAGTTCCGACGTCATTCCCAGCAAACACATGATCGTATGTGATAGCGGATAAGAGTGAAAAGTGGAGGCGATATACGTACATTTTACATGAAGTCAAATGGACACATGTACCTATATTGCCTCCACTTTGTACATATATCCGCTATCATGTACGATTTTGTGTTTGCTGGGTTGTCTTATTTGTAACGAAAGTTTCCGGTCGACAGTTCCACTCCGACGATTGGCTTGAGGCTTCCGAATCGTCGTCAATGTTTCCTTATACCGTTTGATAATGCGCCATACGGTATTTCTGGGCAATTTCAGCTGTTTAGCTAGCCTAGATGCAGACCACAATGGATTTTCCAAATAACTGTGCACAATTTTTTCCCTTCTTTCGGTTTCCATGTTGATTGTTTACAAAGTACTGTCGATTTGCGGAATGTCAAAAATACATACGTGAAGCTGACAAAATTCCCGACACGTGGGCGCCAAGAACTTCCAAATCCGTCCACCAGGAGCGCCACAATATGAGCAAAAGTGTGTTCCAATTCTAAATGAAGCAAGCCTTATACGTCCATTTTTATCGACAAGGTTTGGAAGAAGACCCGAACAAGTTCCTTAGGATGTATTTCTTCGTTCACGAAGAAAAGTATTGGAACTCGTGATTCAGTGAAACCCTACAGAAAGATTTAGTGAATATTCATGGCTGTTAAATCCAAAAGGCCATTGCAGAAGTTTATAACTCTTTGGACTTAATTGCGATGATTTCGGATCTCTGCGACTTAATTGCGATGATTTTGGAGAGACGCTTGTATCCATCGAAAAAGGATTTTATTTATTTTAATGAGGATAAGTGTTCCCTTGGTATCACTCGTAAAACTTAAAAATTTATAAATGATATGATAAAGTATCTAACAATCCATAATGAAGTTTGCAAATCCACGCCAAATTTCTAATGCAAAAAATCCGCAAAAATCGCAAAATCCGCGTTGTCACAACAACGCTGGATTTGATGAAAAATGCATGGGAAATGAACAAAACTTCCATCGGAAATCATTTGGAGTAAAGTTAAAGTGCACGGAAATTTTCACGAGAAACGCCAGGTAAGAGATCCACTGTGGTTCATTGAATTCTCTGACAGCCACTTTTATGAATATGGCAATATTACATGGCAGCTCTATTTGACTCAAAATTCAGTCGGTTTTGACTCAATTTCGTCAACTGTTAAGTCACTTGAAATTGAGTAAATCTTGCTGGGATTGACGAGTCGATAATTCTTATCAACTGACTTGTCAATCCCAACTAGATAGACTACTCAACTTTGAATTACTCTACTTTTGACGAAATACGACTCAAGTTTGAACCAAGTAGAGCGGTCTCAGATAGCCTACTCGGAAAATGCACAGGGCATAATTCATAGTATTCATATAATTTGAAGTAAATTAAGTTTTACTTCGCGTTTTCTTTTTTTTTTTCACACTAAACGTAAGTTTCACCAAATGCAAACCAACAGAACCGCTTAAAACTGTTTCTAAGAACGATCAGCGCAAGTAAATTTCAGGAGCTTTCTGAAGAACACTATCAGTTTTTCAAAAAAACTTATTCCTAATCTCAACTATGTTGTAAGTAATTAATAAAAAGTTAGTACTTTAGGAATTATCATATCTCGAGAAAAGAATAAAGTTAGCACTCTACTAACTGTAAAAAGAGAAGCAGACGCATCTATTTCCGGATAATTTCAGCGTCACTTAACAGAGAGAGAAATATGCAGTGTTAACCGTTAAATTATTCAAAACTAAATCACCTGGAATGATGTTACAGAAAGTTAGAAAGTTTCATCCTAACAGCGAATTTCGATTCGGCCAACATTTTTGCTCGGGTTCACACTCACAATTGTTAATGCTGGGTCTCACATTACACGGTCAATAGAATCATACAGTATGTCCCATAAAAAAAATGTGAAAATCCATACCTCAGTTTCAAATAAGTTTCTTTCATAGAAAATGATTTTTATTGAGTAATCCAAAGGATTCAAGTCCGGGCTGCTAAGAGGCCAAATGTCCTTTGGCCAAAATTCCATGTTTGCCTTCAGCCACGCTTGAGTCCTTTTTGAGGTATGACACGGTGCTCCGCCCTGTTGGAAAATGACGTGTTGGTGTGCTCCAAAGTTGGCTTTCATCCATGGCAGAACGTGGTCCTTCAAAATGTTCATGTAAACCTCGGTATTAACTTTTAATCCAGCTTTGATAAATACTGGAGGCATTTTCAAGCCATTGGATGCAACTGCCCTGAAAACCATGGCTCCGGCCGGATGTTTGGTTGTAAACTTGAATTTCACGTTCTCTGGAACATCCTTAATCTTCTTCAGCGAGATAAACCGGCTGTACGTGTGTTAGATACGAAATCGATGGTGAACATTTTCTCATCGGAGAATACGAGGATGGTATGGTTCTTTTTGAATGCTGACACCAAACGTTTCGAGCGCTCTAGCCGCAGTTGTTTGATTCGGTCCGTTACAAGGTGGCGCTTTACTCTTGCCCTGGACGAACATTTCAAGTCATCTTTGATCAACCATTGCATGGTATTTTTTGAAATATCGGCTTCCTTAGCCAATTTCCGGATCGATCTGATAGGATTTCGCCGCACTTTGTCTCTCACTGATTTGATGACCTTCGGTGTGCGAGCGGACCGTGGACGACCACTTTGCGGCTTCTGTGGACGTGGTCCATCAAGGAGTGAACGTTACGGTAAACGGTAGCCAGGTGGCATCCCACAATCGTTGCAATTTGTTTTACGGGCTTTTGGGTGAGCAGCAAACTAGTCACAACCTCCTTTGCGTACATTTTTCTCAATTTTGTAACTCGCGAACCACTGTTTTGTTTACATCGTCTCAGAGTATACAGTCAGATGATTACACACACGCATTAAAGCAGTAAATGTAATGTTTAAAGCTACACAAAAATAAGTATTGAAAACTTTCGCCTTTTGTTATAGGACATACTGTACACTCATAACGATTTCTTGGTTGTCTTCCATCCAAATTTCAGCAGATTTTCCGGCGATAACAAACTTATCATAGACACTAAGCATATGGCAAAGATCCGCTGTGAAAAACATCCAGAAAATCGGGTTGTCGACGTATCATTACCCTTTTTATAATCCGAGATCCGACTGTAGTTAATTTTACAAGATGACAGGAGCCAGTGCCCCTTTGTTGTTTTGCTAATATTCAGATTTATTTGCACAACAATTGGCTCACTGTTTCCTGTCAAATTTAATTCAGTGTCGTGAAATGTTTCATTAAGAACATTTTGCATCGATTATTCGGAATGTACTTCGCATAACAACTATTAAGACCAATTTTGAGTGTGGTTTAAAACTAAATAGTTAAAAAACACTGTACCTTCGATCGATCAAGCATGCACAAAACGAAGGCCTAGCTTGAAAACAGAAATATTAGAAAAAGTATGACATATACTACACATGAGAACACACATAACATGACTTATCTAGTAGATTTCATATACTAAATGATCGTTGATAGATTTACAATAAGGCAAGTGAAAAGACGCCTTACGCAATCAGAACAAATCTTCTAAACCTTTTACACATCTACAGCAGTTGATCCACTTAGATAGAAAATACATATCCGTTAATACACTTTAATACGAAAAAGCAATGTTAAGATATCCAAAAATGTTGGTACATAATCAATATAACTATCAGTACTCTCGTTTCTACATAAAATTCAAATTAATAGTTTGTAATAAATATACCAATCTAACTATACCATCTTTTGATAGTTAAACTTACATTTCCAAGCAACACGGTTGCAAATACTTAAACTATAGGCCATCGAAATCATTCTTTTATATTTCAGAAAAAAAAACCAAAACCATTGCTTCGCTAAAATAGAATGTACTGAAAACACAAGGAACCACATTAAGACAATAAGCAATTTTCGAACCCAATTTCATAACCATAATAAAAAAAGAGCGTATTATAGCAAATTTTGGCGGCAGTCGCCCCAGTTTTTTGATACATTTTATGACATACATAACTGACGAAGAAATAAATAAGAAACGATTTTCATTTTTCTCCCTTTAATCGCTGTTTAAAGCAGATATTAGAATACGCTTACAAAACGGCGCAATGGAAGACGCATTAGATCCTGAATTGGATGTAAATGTTCGCTGACGAAGTTGCGATACTAGGGAAAGATTTGAAGAAATAAATCATTATTGGTTGTATTAGTAGCTGCTGACTCTTTAGTGAATATCACAACAATTCTGTGAAACAGTTCAACATCAAATTATAAAGGATTCACAGGACTCTCAATTTTGTTTTACGTGGTATTAACAACAATCAATAGGATTGAAAATTGGCTCAATGCTTTTGAACCCCATTGGGCCCAAGAACACCATAGAGTAGCCCCATTCTATGGCTTTTCGATTGCTAGAATTTTAGTTTTGTTTAGATTCGCTGTGTTATTTTGACACAATATTTGAGAGGTTGTTCGTTTTGAGTTATATATTGAAAGGTGATTCAATACCGTAAATCGAATGCATTGCCAGGTGCAAGGTATACTTGGGACCAAGGGGGACTTATAATCCTTACTTTAATGATCTTGCTACACATGGTTCAAACATCTTACTTGTTGCGCACCTCGGAGCCTTACAACCACAGTTTTGCATAAATGTCCGGCATTCTGTAACAAGTATAAGTTTTGCGTCCAAGATTGTTAAGACTATTCTCGTGTAGTTTTCGTTATTCGTGAACCAAGAAAATGTTTTCATGTTCGTGAACGATAAAATATCCCAACCAGAAGCAGCCAGTATCAGAACTACTCGTCTAAGAGCTAAGCAATCCAGCACCAGATGTTACCGTCCCAGCGATGAATGGATCGCCATAGTAGTGGTGAAAAAAGGGCCATTGCGTGGAGACTACGGCGGGTTGGCGGCTATTGGTACGAGGTCAACTGTCATCAGAAGCACAGTCATTAGCCTGGTGATCTTGATAGACTACGGTCGGACCAACAATCAGAGTTCAAAATCAAAGCAAACGTTAAGGTAGTCTAGAGAAGCTGATTTGAAGACATCTTGTGCCATTGGATATACAGGTAATAAATAAACTCAGTTAAAAGAAAAACCACAAGCCAGACCCGACCTTTCCCTAACAAATCTATCTGTTTGCGAGTAACATGAGCGTATGGATGCAGCCGACTGAATCCGACTGTATATGGATTTAGCAACCCCTCGGTGCTAACAATCGGTTTGCCTAGGACCTAGGTTTGCCTACCTACGGGGAACGCGGAGAGTGGGATAGAGTTTGTCGGGATAGAGTAGGAAGTAGAATATAAGATTAGAAGGTAGGGAAGCGGAACCTATGTTCACCATAGTACATATATTCATCACATTCTGCAGTCATCCAACTTAAAACGTAAAAAGGTGTTTAATTTCTCCAATAAACGGACGCAGTAATCAAAAATATGTAATCCTGGCAAATAAAATTAGGTCTTGAATATAATTAAAAGCTACAAAAACGTTTCGGAGACTTAAATTTCGTAAAAATAATGAGCAGTCAGATTTTCAACACAATTTCTTACCTTTACACTACAAATTCGTCGTATTGATCTAACCGTACTAGGGAATATACCCGAGCCAGACTCCAAGTTTTCTCTTTAATTGCACTTTATCCTCACATTTTTTCGTTGCGTAATTGCACAAACCATAAAAATCACACTTCACTTATTATACTAGCCACACGAGAATCTACGAATACGTGATAAAATACGAGAAAACTATGGGATTAATTTTCACAATAATTTAAATACGCTTGCACCTATTCTGAACCGTGTTTACAATCGACGTAATCGCTTGATGTTGCCAAACTATTTTATTATGACTCTTATTCGAATGAAATGGGTTTGGCAGTACATCAATATCACCTGTTATGTGGGAGTGCTACAAATCGCCCAAAGTTAAACTATTTTATTTTTCCATAGATTAAATAAAGATTGGTGCAATCGATATCAGTATTGAGATGATCTCCAACGCCGCATCGCAGCTCAAGTCATCCTTCAATCCTGGCCCGCCTTCCATCGTTCTGTTGCGGATCTCCACATCAAGTGGCATATTTCCCTCGTGATGGAAGCTTGCTTACTTGTTTCCAGTTCACAAGAAGGGAACCAAACGAGATGTGGATAATTACCGAGGCATTTCGTCTTTGAGCGCGGTATCGAAACTATTTCGAGCTCGTTATGATATACCCTCTACTCTTCCACTGCAAGCAATACTTAAGTGAAGATCAACACGGGTTCATGGTCGGGTCGTGGCACTACCACTAATCTGTTGTGTCTCACTTCGTTTATTACGGAAAATATGGCTGAAAGGGCGCAAACGGACGTCATCATCAGACCTTTCAGCAGCTTTTGACAAGCTCAACCACGACATCGCTATCGCAAAACTACATAAGCTTGAAATAAATGGAAGTCTCTTATAATGGTTTCCCTCCTACCTCACTGATCGTCTACTAACAGTTGCTGTTGGTGATTACATGTCCGACATTTTTCCAGCCACTTCAGGAATACCTCAAGGGAGTCATTTAGGGCCGCTGATCTTCTTGCTGTACTTCAATGATGCGAATCTAGCCCTCGTAGGCCCCCGTCTTTCGTATGCCGATGACCTGAAGTTCTTTTTACGAATCCAGGCTATCAACGATTGTCACCTACTACAACAGCAGCTACAAATCTTTGCTCACTGGTGCAGCCTCAACCGCATGGTGATTAATCTAGAGAAGTGTTCGGTGATCACTTTCTCTAGAAAAAGGAGCCGATTCTTTCGACTTCTTCAAAGCACGGTAATCAAACGTGTGACTTACGTAAAAGACTAGGAGTTTCTGGATTCTCAGTTAACGTACAAGTTTCACATCTTGTACATCGTGGACAAGGCGTCAAGAGCTCTAGGCTTTATTTTTAGGATGGCTAAAGACTTCTCCGACATTTACTGCTTGAAGTCCCTTTATTGCTCCTTTGTGCGGTCGATTCTGGAGTATTGTTCTGCCGTCTGGAATCCGAGCTATATTAATGGCGGGAATAGAGTCGAATTTGTTCAACGCAGGTTTTTACGCTTTGCTTTGAGAAGGTCGCCTTGGAGAGACCCGTTTCGTATGCCGAGTTACGAGAGTCGTTGTCGATTGATCGATCTTGCACCGCTTCGGTTTCGTCGTGACACATCCAGGGCTCTCTTTGTTGCAGACATTTTGGATAAGGCCGATGCGATTGTAGTGCCATTCAGTGAGCAGATTAATAGTAACCTTCAACCAAGAGCATTGCGTAATAGTGTAATGTTGAGGATGCCAACGCCGAAACAATATAGGACAGGAAGGTGTTTTTTTAATAGAGTCCGAAGTTCGACACGTCCCAGAAAACCGCGAGAGCTAGTCATATTTTGAAGTAGATTGAAAGTGAGTTGTGGTTTGATATTTATGTTTATGAAGTTTATTGTTTAAGTTTTGACGAATTTTTAAAAGGGCTTTGGGCCGTGGGCTGATAAATAAATAAATAAATCCCAAAACCTAGCTCCCTTGTAAATCAAAGTTGGAAAATTTTATGTTGTTATAACAAAAGATTTAACGACGGTTTAATTTTGGAGTTAGTGAGACGCGAAAATAAGCTATCCACAAACTTTCTTTCAAATTATGTTGAAAACTGATATTTTATTCATACAAAAAATGTATCCTTTATTGTACGAGGATCAACTTGAACATAATTAAGACCGGATGAAATTTAAGCTATTCTCTCACGAATTTTCGAACTTTGGACCGAATGCTCTTCATCAAGTTCCGGACAAGTGTTGCATCGCATTTTTTGGATGCTTGAGGTCAGATTTTTTTGAACTCCCAGCATGTTCCCAGCTGCCTTACCAGTCTTCTTGAGGACCCTCTCCACGTTTGCCCAGTAACGTTCGATGGGTCGAAGCTGAGGGCAATTTGGTGGATTGATATTTTTCTCAATGAAATCTATACCTTTTTCCGCAAGCCAATTGAGAGTGGTTTTGGCATAGTGAGCCGATGCTAAATCCGGCCAAAACAGTGGAGGTGTACTATGCTTCTTATATAATGGCAACAATCTCTTCTGGAGACACTCAGATCGATAGATTTCCGCATTTATAGTTCCGGTAGTGTAAAAAATGGTTGACTTCAAACCACAGGAACATATTGCTTGCCATACCAGTACCTTTCGACCGAATTTCTCCACTTGAATCGACCTGTCCGCATCGCTCACATCCTCCCCAACGACGGCAGTAAAGTATTGTGGACCTGGAAGGGTTTTTGAGTCCTCCCTTATATAGGTCTCATGGTCCATCAAAACGCATGCATCCGGACGCTGCAAAAGACGCGAATACAATTTCCGGGCCCTTGTTGCTGCTCGCTTCTTCTGTTCTGCACTTTATTTCGAGAGTTTCTGCTTCTTGTAGGTCTTCAGGTGGTTTCGCCTCTTGATACGCTGGATCATTCCGACACTCGTTCCTGCTTTTTTGACCAAATCACGTATTGACATTGATTTGTTCTTCATGATTAGAGATACCACTTTCTGCTCCAGTTTCAGGTTGGAAGAACCGGGGTTTCTGCCTCTTCCTGGTAGCTCATCCAAAGAATACTGTTTCCCAAACTTATTAATGATGGTTTTAACACTCGCATGATGAATTCCAAACCGCTTCGCCAATTTTCGCATAGTAATACCCTTCTCACTTAGCCATGTGTCCAGAACCTTAATTTACACTTCCTTTTCAATACGCGACATTTTGAAAAACGCAGAATTTGAACCACACAAACAAGTAAACAAAAGAAAGCTGACAGTCAAATGCACAGCATGCAGTGTTCAGAGCATAAAAAACCATCACAAATACATGCGTACAACGCAAATGTATGTGGATAGCTTATATCCGATACACTCCTTATTTGGGGTGTTTCTTTTTTTATAAACAATACACTTTTTAAATAACTATCTTTTTTTCCATTTTTAAAAAGGAAATATAAGGGCGGCTTTTTTTGGAGAAAATTTTTTTTTTTTTTTTTTAGAATATTTGTGAGGGTGTGTTCGTGTGAATAACTTGATTAGGGGCGAATCATTAAGCTTGGGACCGATGTGCTGGTACAACGTTTTTGCTGTTACCGAAAACTATATCCATTTTCTTCTTGAATATCCCGCCCCCGGTAAAATTCTAATTGGCTCCTACGTTCTGGTGGTTCTGAGAGTAGTCAATGTTGAATACGTCCCTGGCGTAGGTGCGCACCTTCCCATCCAGCATCTCATCTACCCATACCAGCGCATAAGGTAATTTACCGTACCTGCGGTCCCATAGACGTTGAATACATCACCGTCCATTGTTTACAGAAGAAAAACAAACCCCATGTGAACTATTCTAATTAAAAGTAATTTGTTAATTTACCCTTACTAAAAGTACATGCAGTTTATTCCTAGAATCTACTTACGTGCTAGACCTACATGCTAAGGTAAATCTTAATAACTAAAATAAATTTGAAATACTTAAATCTAGATTTCGTAGTACGGTTAGAAGACCATAGGTTAGTTAGATCAGCTGCGAGTGCTGCACAACGGGACTTAACGTAAGTCAAATCGATAAAACATATATTGAGCAATAGAAAGTTGAACATGAAATTCCTATTTATTATGTTTTGTAAAACATAAACACATCAATTCCATTACAGAAATATAATAATAACCCCTATTAAACGTAAATCCTACGTCTCCGGTCGTTTACCTTTGGGGTATAATTAATTTGAAACCATCCCCCTGCAACTGGTTGGCACATTCCAACAGTCAATATGGTCAAAGATCCTCATAAAGTTTATTATAAGGTTACGGAATATTACCAAGCGGAATTTTGACAATTGATTTGCATGGAACGAAATGTCTCCTTCACTTACGGAATAATCGAGCGGAATATTTTTCCGAAAGGAAAAGTGACAGCCCCACATTAGTTTGCGTGGAAACCTTACAAATTCCAATTTTTTTTTTGTTCTTTTCAGGTGGATACTGCAGCAGATATTTCTTTTCGATCCTTTACTTTTCCGTTTCAGTAAACGGAATTTAACATGGGTTTGGGATAGAAAAAGAAATTTCTTTCGAACACGATACCGACCTTAACAGAAAGAACTGAACCCTGCGTTAGAACCTGTTTTACGGAAATGGACATATCTCGGTCAATTTAATGTCGATTTTTGCGAGCAACCTTTCATTCGCTTGCGAAATGTATCGTCTTTTTGAGTATTTACTAATGTTTGACAACGGCATCTTGTAACGAATCTCATCACAATTTTTACATGTGAGATAGCCCCTCCGGAAACCCGGAACATCTCCGTATCCGGTGACCATGGCCAATTCCACTGCCGTTATTTGAAACTAAATCAACTGCTTAGTCGAATGATTCTTGAAGAATTGAAATAGCGAAATATTCCATGAAGTTACATGACCACAAAATTGACCAAACATGTGTTGTCCCAATAATTTTGTCAATTCCCTGTTTATTAACAATATGTGTTAATGAAGAGTGTACATGGCAAAACCTGGCTTGAGCTATTTCTGAATATAAATTGTGACAATATATTTGACATCACGCAAAGAAATCACTCTGTTTTGAATCAACAAAATATTTTGTTGGTATTCAATACAAGGTTTCTTTTTGTTTCAATTCATAAGAAAGTTCCAAATCAATTCAAAAGTTCATGCAAATCAAACAAACAAATCACTGCTGTGTGATTTAAAACAATCACATTTATTTTTAAACTCAAATGATTAATTTATTGTTATAACAAAATATTCTTTCACCCTAAGAAATCACTCTGTTTTGAATCAACAAAACATTTTGCTGCTATTCAATACAAGTTTTCTTTTTGTTTCAGTGCATAAAAAAGTTCCAAATCAATTCAAAATTTCATTCAAATCAAACAAATCAAATTATTTAAAGTAATCACTGCTGTGTGATATTAGTTTAAATACTATTTGATTTATAACAATCACATTTATTTTTAAACTCAAATGATTATTTTATTGTTTTAACAAAATACTTTTTCACCCTAAAAAATCACTCTGTTTTGAATCAACAAAACATGTTGCTGCTATTCAATACAAGGTTTCTTTTTGTTTCAATTCATACAAAAGTTCTAAATCTATTCAAAATTTAATTCAAATCAAACCAATCAAATTATTTGAAGTTATCACCGCTGTGTGATACTCGTTTAAATTATATTTGATTTATAACAATCACATTTATTTTAAACTTCGTTTTAAACAAAAATGCTTAATTAATTGTTTTAATAAAATAGTTGTATGAGCGCACATTTCATAGCAGTCATACCTCTGACCTCTGCTTTCCTAATGTAAGTTTAAACATGATATATTATAATTTGTAAAACAGATTATCAACGAGTTATTCTCTTTGCAGATATCTGGAAAAACAGCACAACTTCCGACGGAAGACTATTTTGCAAATAAGCTGCCATTATGACTGCCTCTCCCCAATATTTCTTCCCGAGTCCAGCATCCGACCACATGCACGATGCCAACTCCTGCAAAGTCCGATTCTTGCATTCCGAAACGCCGTTCTGCTGGGGGAATATGGTGCGGTAATTGTTTAAAAAAACAATAAAACACGACTTTCAGTTCTATAAAGCATGAAGTTTTATTTCAATTACATGGTTTTATTATATTAGTTCATCAAAGTTTATTATTTCAACAAACGCGTTTAGTTGATTTAAGAAAACATTTTGTTTTGAACAATAAAACACGATGTTCTATTCTATAAAGCATGATGTTTTATTTCAACTCAAAGGTTTTGTTGAATTAGGTGATCATTGTTTATTATTTCAACAAATGCGTTTAGTTGGTTTATGAAAACATTTTGTTTTGAGCAATAAAACACGATGTTCATTTCTATAAAGCATGATGTTTTATTTCAACTCAAAGGTTTTGTTGAATTAGTTCATCAGTTTTATTGGTCCATATAAACCAAAATTTTAGTTAAATTGATTCCTCTTTTGTATTGGTATAACTACGTATTTTTTTTTGCGTGATCAAATATGAAATAGATATTTTCATTTTACGGGAATGCATTTCGATGAAACAATTTTGAATCGATCAGCCATTAGTTTCAATTAACGTTTACAATCACAAACTACGGTGCCTCGAATGACTGGTGTATATTAAACCTTATGTTTTTAACTGGTTGGTGCAAAAATAGCAGCACATCTTGAATCAACCTCTGTAAAATAGTTCCAGATGTATGCGATTATATTACCGATGTGAGTTTGCAAGATATACATTTAAATATTATTTACTTGAGATTCCAAAATCGTAATTTTATTATGGACTAACGATTTGGTTAACGTTTCTTCTCAAAGCCGCTTAGCCCCTTTAATTGATAGTGCGTCAAAAGAGTATAGTGATTTCTTTCCGTGTCCAAATGTGTTGAACACCGAAAATGACTCGCTCATTCCCCCTTTTTATGCTAACTTCGTCAAAACGTCAAACTCTGCCACATGGGTTCAGTCGTATTTTCCAATCAGATTGTATTTTGTCCTGCTCGCTCTTGCTCAATCCGTATCTCCCGTTTCGCTCTCGCGCTTGTTTGTGTACACCCGCAATGTGGATGCGCAACATCAACACAACACCGACAGAAGCATCGGTCTGAAAATCGCTTTTTTCGCGATTATTTTGTGTATACGCGAATTGAGGGAAATCTGTGCGCGTAAATTTTCCATTGAAATTTCAGTCAATTTCTGACGAAAATGATCGCTTCTGATAGCGGAAAGTGAGTGCTAGTGAAACACGGTGTGCAATAAGTAAATTTCTAGTGAGAAAGCGTGCAAATTGGATCGTAAACATCGGAACCCGGATCTTAGCTTGTAAGTAGAAAATCTCCGTTTGATTTTTCGTATGTGAAGGTGGAAAAATTCTAACCTCCAAAAACGTACAAGCCATCTTTGTTGTGTGTTTGGTACGGCGCCCGAAGCAGACAAAAACAGAAAGCATAAGAAGCCAAAACAAAATAAGGGGCGAAGAATGTTTGTAAATAATAATGTAGAAGCTGTGCAAAATGTCGCATACTGAGCATCAAACTATCGAAAGCCATGAATCAAGGACGAATTCATACCCCCCAGGTCCCGTTAATCAGGGTCGGGATAGTATGGATGCGGGTGGCGAGGGAAGATGATGCAAAAAAGTTGTATTGGACCTCCGCGGCGACGACGGCCGATGGTACGCGCAATATACGCGATTCACTGTTGTTAGAGATACCAGTGCGGCCAGGATTTTACGTGATGGGTAGTGGTATTTCATATTTAATTCGAAAATTCAGTTATAGTAGAAACGTTTACAAATTGCAAGGGACTATATAAATGTTTTCTTAAATTCTAGCTTTACCTGACCAAATGCTGACCACTGTCTAGAGTTCGTCAGCCGGTGACTGATTTTGAAGGCAGTTTATCTTCCAACAGTAAAAAAGTACCGAGTTTCAGACATTGGACCATAATTCCGAAACCTTTGAATTATGTGAAAAACAATTATTCTCTTCGAGTTGGATGCAGTCTCGCAGTGATTAATCGAGAAGTTCGATATCTGCGTCATTTATATATTACTATTGTGGGGCGACTCCAATAATAATCCAAGCTCAGTAAGACGAAATTTGCTTTAATACGAAGGATTTCCTCTAGCACAATATTTTCTAACAATCGAATGTTAGCAGTTGTGTACCTAGGTCAGTTTATTTTCGCATTGTACTTAACAGAAAATAAATATAACTAGCATGTTTCTACTGAAAGCACATTGGATTAAAAAGTAAAAGCGCCTGACCTAATTACACGCCTGTTTCCTGCTAGGACGATCAATAAAAAATCTTCTAGTATACCGAGAAAAACCAATAATTAAAAGTTAATCACTACTCGCCTGTCTTCGTGAAGTGTAAGAGCATGGATAACATTTAGCCGGACAGCTTTAACATCATGGACAGCTTCAACTTTCTTGCTATTATCGTGCCATTCGATACAAAACAACTGCTTCAATAGTATTCCTGAGAGATTCTTGGTTATAGCATTGTAGACCTGTTCCCTTAGTTTTGTTAGGAAATGTGTCTATTAGGTTTCGTCGATCGAAGGGCCGTAATTAAAGCAAGGAAGACACTTATCCGATGATATGTAGTGGTGGTAAATTTTCATGAATCGAGATTGTGTGTTCAGCCTAGTAATTTGTTCAAACTTTCCTATTGCAAATGCATTATTTACTCAATATTTGATTAGGAGTGCTCCCAGATCCGATTCTGGAGGGGGTATTCTTCTGCCAAAACTTCGAGAGTCATACGTTGAGTGCATACAGCCAAGAGCAATACGAAGACAACGATACTGAGCTCGTTCTAATTTTATTGCTTGCCGAAAGAGAACATAGAGAAAAGTTGTTTTATAAAGATTTATGATTTATGTTTCTGTCCAAAAGCTGCATTTGGGATGGGTACTGCTCTTGAGTAAACACTAGCAGTTCAGTTTTCTGCGGTGAGAATTCAGTCCCTACTCTGAGAAAAATTCAATCGTTATACCGACAATTTAATCATGGTCAAGATGACTATTGTATATTATGGTTACAATAACCATGAAAATTGACGAATTTACCACGTTCATGGCATTCTTGACCATAATCATGGTAACAAGAACTATTCCGACATTATGGTAAATGTTGAATCAACTATTTTTAATGGCCGTTTTGACCATGATCATAGTCGGTTCAAAATCACTATACAGCAATAGTCATCCTAACCCCCAATAATGGTAAAATTGATTAACAAATTTGTCCCTGTGTAGATTACTAGCCTGAGCACTTATCCGATATTATCGACGTCAGAATCAGATTGTGACGATTCAATCTATTGTGGCGCTAACATCGACTCGGATCACCACTTAGGGATGATTAAACTGCGCCCAAAACTTTCCGTCGTCAAGAATGTACGGTACTGAGCGACTGAAACAACCGAATATCGCCATTGCGAACGCGCAGCATCTTGAGACAGCGTTGTCGGACTAGGATGAGCTCTATGGAGCCCCCCTCTTGAGGGCTGGTGGAGTACTGTGAAAGCAGTCATAAACAACTCAGCTGATAACATCGTCGGTACGTAGAACGGAGTCGACGGAATTATTGGTTTGACGAGGAGTGTAGAGAGTTTTTTGAAAAGCAGGACGCAGCGCGGGCGGCAATGCTGTAGCAAAAACGTGGAACGCTACAAACGGAAGCGGAAACTTCAGACTCGCCTTTTCCGTGAGAAAAAAGTTTAAGGAGATGCAACAGTTGTTCCGTTCTCAAGAAACATGAATGTTCTACCAGAAGCTCAATGCGTCCCGTAAAAGGCTTTGTGCCGCGAGCCAAAATGTACGGGGATTAGGATGGAAGCATCTTGACGGATGGATGTGATTAAAAGGTGTAGGCACTGCGACGAACACCTGAATGGCGCGGAGAACGTAGGCAGTGAGGACCAAGACAGCGGAAGCAATGACTACTACAGTTCGGCAGATGAGGGTAATGAACCCGCTTACATGCTAAGGGAAGTTAGGGATGCCAAAAAACAGCTCAAGAACAATAAGGCAGCTGGTAAGGATGGTATCGGAGCTGAACTCATCAAGATGGGCCCGGAAAAGTTGGCCATTTGTCTGCACCGGTTGATAGTCAGAATATGGGAGACAGAACATATACCGGAGAAGTGGAACGGCCGATTGACAACGGATCAGATCTTTACCGTACGGCAAAGCCACCAGAAATGCCGTGAATTCCAGTTCTGTACGCACCACCTGTTCATTGATTTTAAGGCGGAGTACGACAGTATCAACCGCATAGAGCTATGGAAAATTATGGACCAGAACGACTTCCCCGGGAAGCTCACAAGAATGATTAAAGCAACGATGGACGGTGTGCAAAACTGCGTGAAGATTTCAGGCGAACAATCCAGTTTGTTTGAATCTGTTCAATATCGCCCTAAAAGGTATGATGCGACGAGCCGAGTTTAACAACCGGCTTACGATTTTCATGAGATACTGCCAATTTGTTTGCTTTGCGGATGATATGGACATTGTCGGCCGAGCATTTGGAACGGTGGCAGAACTGTACACCCACCCGAAACTCGAAGCAAGAAAAGTCCGCCTGGTGGTGAATGCGTCAAAAACAAAGTACATGCTAATAGGCGGCAGCAATCGTGACAGGGCTCGCCTAGTAGGCAGTGTTACGATAGACGGGGATACTTACGAGGTGGTGGATGAATTCGGCTACTTTGGAATCTTGCCAAAAACGTTAGTGGTGAAATACGCAGGCGCATCATCAGTGGAAGTCGTGCTTATTATGGGCTTCAGAGGAAACTGCAGAAGAAAAAGATTCACTCCCGCTCCAAACGTACCATGTACAAAATGCTTATAAGACCGGTGGTTCTCTACGGACATGAGACTTGTCTCATGCTCGAAGAGAACTTATTTACGAAAGTAATGTTTCAGTGTATGTTAGTGGGCGATGGTCAAAGTAGTGTTTTCGTTTGCGACATCGAAAATTTTTTCGGAATCCAAGTGGTTCCCGATTCTGATCATTTAGCTGCTGCAAGACAGCCCCCACGACAATATTTAAAGCATCGATATTCAACGATTTTGACGAGTCAGAATAGTGAAGCAGTGCTGTCTCCGTTAATGATTTTTTACAACGTTCGAAGCTTGATAAACTTGCATCTGTGCACTTAAGTTTGCGAACGTCGTTTTTCCTATTCCCGGGCATAAGCTTCAGCAACTCAGTTGGATTTTGGATGCGTGACGAACGAAGCGTTTGTAGCCGTTGGCGAGTTCCAAAGAGCGACGGACTTCGTTTACTGTTGTCGGTTCTCGTAGTCCATAATAGCCTGCACGCGTGATGGGAGCGGTCGCATTCCATCACCGTTGATCAGGTATTCTAAAAATTTCACTTCCTTCCGCTCTTACCCAAATTTAAAACGATTCCATGCTGGCGTAGACGGTCAAACACTATGCGTAGATGCTCTTACTGCTGACCAAGGGATTCATTAACGATGCATATGTCATCAATAAAGACAACAACGAAATCAAGAACACCAAAGATTCGGTGCATATAGCGCTAGAACGTCTGACGTTACATAACCTAAAATACTCAAACAAGCCAAACGATGTGATGACCGCCGTTTTGGGAATGTCTGCCTCCTCCACCGCAACATGATGATATGCTTGCTTTAGATCAAGAGTTGTGAAAACGGACTTACAATGAAACGAATGCAGCAAATCGAGGATGTTCGATACCGTATAACGGTCAGGTGTTGGGACATTATTTAAGCGACAGTAGTCACCAACGAAACGCCATTGTCCGTTATTCTTCAGCACATTGTGCAAACGAATTGCCCAACTGCTATTCGATGGTTTGCATATTTCTAGGTCACATATAAGGCGAAACTCTTTCTTAGCTGCTTTAACTTTGTCCGGATGAATTTGTCGAACTTTAGACGCAACGGGTGGTCCACGAGTTACTATCCGTTTTAATCCAAGGTCAACAGGAATAAATTTGGTTTCGAATGTCCGAATTCGACTTCCGTTGGCTGTTGTATAACGGTACCGTTCAATCGATTTTTCCTGGAGGCGGGCAATATTGTGACGTCCGACCCAGTATCGATTAGAAAGTGTGTATTATTCGTCCTGTCAAAAATAACCATCCGGCGACTTTCCGACACTCCGGCCACCACCGCCGATGGTGGTGGGAAGGATACTAGTTTTTGAGCTCAATGAACACGGTTCACGACACTGCTGAGCATCGTTTCCATATTTTCTAGGGTACCAGCACAGTCTGGATCGTGATGACGAACGAGAAACTCTTCGATTTCGCGAAAACGAATGGCCTCGCACAGGACTGGGAGCCTTCAGGCGGCGGATTTCTGCTGTTAGAAGTTCGATCTGCTCTGATAGCTTCCTTTCACCACTGTTACTGTACGTTGGTTCGTGGTGCACCAGGGCAAGTGCGGAGGACTGACCGTTGGAGGCGTTGGTGATCTTGTCTACTATTTCAGCCAACTTCTCGATGGTACAATCGTAGCATGTGAAAATTGGTCGAATGTTTGCCGGGGGACATTGAATGAAAATATCGCCAAGATCGTGGCGACTGTTCAAAGCTACTTTCAGCAGACAGGTCGAAACGAGCAATTAGGCGGTCTATTAGGATTAGTTAAATGAACTACTTAAAATCTTTATTTTAATTCCACGTATTCGCGCGTTGATATTACCTTTTGCGCCGAATATTTTACTTTAAATTTAGCGCCATCCTTCTCGCCACTTCGGTGGTTTGTTTAATCTGGTTTACGTTTTCGGCGTACTAATCTTTGGATCATAAAGAATTGTATGCTTAGTGTCAACTATTTCTCTGTGCAGTGTACATTCCTCCGGATCGAACTTGAGACTTGGAATTAATTGATGCGCATTGCCGATCTGTCTTTGTCGCTTCAGATAGGGCTACCCTCAATGATAAAGTCATTGTTTTTGGAGACTTCAACGTTGCGGACATTGCATGGACTACTACTTACAGCGGCTTCGTTCGTCCCAACCATGAGCATTCTTCTTTTCACGCAGGGGCAATTCAGCTTCTGGACAGCTACAGTACCGCAACTCTATCCCAAGTTAATGACGTGGTGAATGAAAACAATCGTTCTCTAGATCTCGGCTTTGTGAGTGGCCGAGATATCGCTCGTGTCATCTCTACGGCACCCGTCTTCCAGTTAAGGATGTTGCTCGAGACTTCGTTGACACTCCTGCCACTCCTGTCATATGACTTCCGCAGAGCTGACTATCGCAGTATTGGTGAAGTACAGTCTAATTTGGATTGGCAGAGCATTCTTGGTCAAACCGACGTTAATATCGCTGCTCAAACGTTTTCCCACGTCTTGACTTATGCCATTGACAGGCATGTCGCAAAAAGAATCGTTCAGACTGAATCTCGGGTCCCTTGGATGACTAACGGTCTTCGTGCTCTAAGACGGACCAAAAGAGCGGCTCACAAAAGATTTACGAAATACCGCACATTGTCGCTTAAACGCCATTATAGCAGGCTCAGCTACAAACGGATAAGTCGGATGCATTTTCAACGCCATCTGAGTGAGGCTCAACGACGACTCAAATCGAAGTCATTTTGGAGCTATGTTAATCAACAACGCAAGGAAGAAGGCTTACTATCATCCATGGTCTTCAATAGCAAAACCACTGGCGCTGGCAGTGCGATCTGTTTTCGGTAAAAGTTGCGAGTGTGTTTGAAGACGAGAGACTTTCCGTTCATCCCATTAACGCTGCCACCAGCAATGTTCCCTTGGCAAATCAAACACTGAGCCTCGGTGATGTGGATTTTGAAACGATCTCGAACGCGGCATCACTTCTTAAAACATCGTTTAAGCCCGGACGTGATGGTGTTCCGCCCGTTTTTCTTAAACAGATTATGGCCTATCTTCTGGATCCACTTCAGATATTTCAGCTGTCCCTTTTTAGCGACATATTTCCTTTTTGCTGGAAAACGACAGACATGTTTCCGGTTTTATAGAAAGGAAGCAAGCGGGAAGTGAATAGCTGCAGCGAAATCACATCGCTAAGCGCTGTATCGAAACTATTTGAACTGGTCGTAAGGAACTCTTTTTTTGTACCTTGTAAACAGTTTTTGAGTGCCGATCAGCACAAGTTTTTAGCTGGTCGTTCCACAACAACAAACCTATTGTGCCTAACGTCATTCATCACTGATAGTATGATTGCTCGATGCCAAACGGACGTGATCTACATAGATTTAACGACTGCTTTTGACAACCTGAACCGCAATATTGCGATCGCCAAACTTGACAGGCTAGGAGTTGGTAGTAATTCCTAAAGATAGTTTCGTTCAAATCTTACAGGGCGCCAACTGACTTTCGATCAATAAGTTTCTGCGCCACGTCCGATATACCGCAGGTTATCCATCTGGGACCGTTGATATTTCATCTCTACTTCAACGACGTATTGAAAAAGTTCTAATTGTTGAATTTTTAGACGTATTTCATATTTAATGAATAAAATTGAAGCACAGTCAGGACAAAAAGTTCAAAACTCATTATTTAGCGGTATTAATTATGCATTGCAAACAATTTGTTTACATTTTGCATGTTCGCCATAATCGCAAATTGCTCCGGATATGTTATTGATAAAGCTTCAAGAACTCTTGGTTTTGTTTTCAAGGTAGCGAAAAATGTCAACGACATCCTTTGCCTTCAATCGCTCTATTGTTCTCTCGTGCGATCTATACTGGAGTACTGTTCAGCGGTTTCAAGCCCGAGTTATAATAATAGCGAGCGAATTGAGTCTATTCAACGCCGTTTTCTTCGGTTCGTGCTTCGTAGACTACCTTGGAGAGACCCATTTCGTCTTCCTAGCTACGAAATTCGCTGCCAATTAGTCAACATGGAGCATCTGCGAGTCCGTAGAGATGTTTGTAGAGCGCAGATACTTGACAAGGAAGAACCGTCTGCCAAACAATCCTGCAACAAATCAACATCAATGTTCAACCAAGGCCAATGTCCAACAATCTAATGCTGAGGCTTCCTTTTCACGTTTTCGACTTCCATCTGACGCGGAATGCACTTCGTCGGAGATTTTCCACCGTTTTTGGAGCAATTGACGTTTCATTAGGCCGAATCTAACATTGAGAGACTCTCTTTGACTACTTTCTCTTTCATTCATATTCCAATCACTTTTACGCTTTTTATTCTATTATTTGTAGAGTATGCTAGCAGAACTGTTGTGTTTTGCTCTGTACTAAAGAATCCCTCGAAAGTTTTATAATGGTGCTGTTTGTTTATTTGTTTATTTGAAGTTAGGCATCAACCCTGGCATCAACAGACCAAGTTCCTAATGATGTTGGTTCAAAGAGAGAGAAAGAAAAAAACATTACTAGGAACATTTTTCAATAGAGCGATTCTCTCTTGTCTCGCTCTTTTTCAATTAAAGGCTTCCCCAAACTGCAGCGTTTTTTTTTCGGCCGCCGCAGCGAAATCGCGGCGAAAAAATCGCCGCAATGAGATTACATGGTGGCTTATGAGAGCGCCCAAACCGACGCGATGCGTTTTTTAATCGCGTCGGTTTGTGCGCTCCCATAAGCCGCCATGTCATCTCATCGCAGCGAATTTTTCGCCGCGATTTCGCAGCGGCGGCAGCAAAAAAAAAACGCTGCAGTTTGGAGAGGCCTTTAATTGAAAGAGAGCGAGACAAGAGAGAATCCCTCTATTGAAAAATGTTCCTAGTAATGTTCTTTTCTCTCTCTCTCTCTCTCTCTCTCTCTCTCTCTCTCTTTGAACCAACATCATTAGGAACTTGGTCTGTTGATGCCAGGGTTGATGCCTAACTTCAAATAAACAAATAAACAAATTATTTCCTTATAAAATACTTTCTATCACAAAATGAACTTAAACGCGCTTACAAAACAGATTTTTTTTTAAATTATAAATGAAAAGCCACTAGGGTTCCATCATAGAGGACTTCTACATATCCATTAGTTTTTTTTTTCTCACACGCAAAATATAGATCACAGACCTGTTCGGATTTATGTTGATGATGTTGCTATGATCTATTCAGGCGCTCATGGTTTTGCGTTCTTTTATTAGACCCTCTGCGATATAATTTGAACAAGCCAAACCAATTTGAACGCATTTAAGCTCTTTGCCATAACTGCCATAAGTTTATAATTTCTCAAACGAGAAAAATATGGCGCAATTACGATGTTCTGATTTGCAAGGAATCGGCGTCTAGAGTAAAATAATTAGAGTTCGGTTATATGTTTTCATGCATCTATATTATTCAATCATAATAAAATTTAGGTAAAAAATACCATTCAAATAAAGTTTTCACAAATAATAAAGTTTCTTCTCTAGTGCACTATTCGGAGCACTATGCAAATGTTGCCCAGCCAGAAATGCCAGCTTGTGGGCGTACTGACAAACTGCCGGAACACCAACCGTGCCGGACCAGTTGTAGTACATGTGGGTCTGTTTGAACGTGTACTGCTGCAGCTTATCAGCATCCAATCCGGACTCATCCTTAAGAATGTTGTAGGATGTCGGAGAGACCGTTCCCTGTCGAACGCTTTGCGAAACTAGATAGAAGTCGTTTCTGAAAGGGTTTAAAATGGTCATTACACATCATCGGTTTGTTTTATGCTTAACAAACTTACCTTTCCGGTAACGTGATAACATCATCCACAATCGTTCCCGGAAGTGGATTTTTCTTCTGCAGGAACAGCCTAGTGTTGATTCTTTTGTTCACCACAAAGAACGTTAACCTAGAAGGAACTTGTTGCCCCTTGCAAGCCACCTGCAACTTTTCCTTGACAGCGTTCACTTCGTGGTCATATACATATCCCAACTGTCCTTCTCCCACGCCGTCACGATAGACAAAAATTCGATCCGGCAGCGAATTGCCAAAGTCCGCTCTGTATGCATGAACGGCTTTAATGATGTTCAGTGCCATAAAGTTCGACAGTTCCTCCCCATTCGAATGATGATTTACAGTCGAAAAATACTTCGGATGTCTGCAACCCGCTCCGTACATAGACGCAACAAGAGCTCCGTAGGATTTCGATTTATCCCTGGTATCATGGCAAACATCGAATCCAATTACCATGATAGAAGTCAGAGGGTTCTTCAGGATCCAAGGAATTCCTCCCAATTTACAGTTAACCTGTATCGCTACCTTTGTAGCCACAGACATCAACGTACGAACATTTCCACCTTTTGGCGTAATCGTGCGTGTCTTAAGGACTTGTGTTGCCACAGCTCGATCGACGCAGCACTTCTTTTTGATGGCTGCATACCGATCAGCTTTGTCATTCGTTACCAGGCACATGATCAACTGGGGATCCTTTTGCACAATCGAATTCAGACTGTCGATGTAAACCGTCGGTGAGTCGTTAGGAATAACGACAAGCTGCGGATCTTCGATTTGGAAACGCATTCCTCGAGCGGCCTGTCGTAAGCATTGCATGAAATCTGCAATAAGCCTTTCCGATCCTCTTGGAACAACCGCAAACCATTTGGTAAGCGGAATTGAATGATACATGGGATTGTTGCGGAAAGCCATCTGCCACTCGGCCATGTCGCCAGCTGCTACCGAACTGTGAAAGGGACAAGACTTTAGTTAGTTCCACATTCGTTAGGGGAAATTCGCAATACTTACAAGTTAGCCTGCTCCGGATGGAAGAATATCGTTTCCGGTTGAAGAACACGGCCTGGCACCTCGACCAATCGACGATCGAGTTCAGTTTTCCAGAACTGGAACACCTCTGCGCTTTCTTTGGAATCCTGCAGGCGTCGATTGAACACCTCCAAACGTTCAATGCGTTTATCTGGAGTCAGACGGGTATGATCGGCAAGTGTTCGCATTAAACTGAAAGTGAATGTTTATATTAGCTTGTATCTTATTGAACTTGTATTTATGTGGAATACTCACTTGAAATTACGTCTCATTTCGTCAGTAATACCGGTTGCTCGGACTAATTCCGGTACTAAGTAGATCAGTTCAGGCAATCCAGCTCGAACATCTCTGGGCTTTGATCGGGAGACCAACAACGGTTGCCTCGGATCTCGAATGATGATGTTGTATCTTTCTTTGAAGTATTGTACAAACGTTACACGTCCATTAGAAGTCTCAAAGCTACTCTCTGCAGTTGTGTTGTATTCTACATCGTTCACCGTGTAGGTACGATTGCTGCCATAGGTCGCCATCACAACCGATCCCAGTATCGTCCGTTTGAAAGTGTCTTGCCAATTAGCACTTTGATTCATGCATTGTCTCAGTAGTATGTAGCACGTATCCGTTCGCATAACTCGATGCGTTAATTCGGCACACATCAAAACATCGTTTTCATGCTGCCTAATGCTAGTCACATATCCGGGATACAGTTCAATGCCGTATTGACTGACGGTAACCTTAGCGGCTGGATCGAAAAAGTTTCGTCCGATCAGTTGCAGATTCAGTCCGCTCATCGCCTTGCGGTTGATTAAATTGAAGATAACCATTGCCATTTCGTTGGTTCCATCAATTGCTCCGACACGGCGCAACTTAATTATGTATTGTTGATCCGAATTGGGGTCCTTTGTGGTAATCTCCACCTCATCGCTTCGTAACTTGTGCCGGGTGAAGAGTTGTGTTCCATCGAAAATATATCCTCCAATTGTTGGTTTTAAAGTATAAACAAGTGTTTTCATCAGCCGGCTACTTTCAATTGGAGGATTAAAATCAACTCGATACTGAAAAATGCTTTCGTCATCCTTTCTAGCCACGCGAAAGTAATTTGTCTGTAACATAATCCGCTTTCCACACTTGCCTTGCTTCGATGCAGTTGAGCCGATAGGGCGAGTACGAACGATATCGGAAATCGCTCGATTGCCACGCATTCCTCCTCTACTAGCAACTCCTTGAGTCGCTTGTTGAGTTTCCGTAGGCTTAACCAGCTGCCCTGGAGGAGTGGATCCTAAACTACTGTCGGCGTGTTGATTCCCCGTTCTACTATTAACTTCTTGGATCACTTGTTGAGTTACCGGGCGCCCAACCAGCTGCCCTGGAGGACTGGATACTAGCCTAGAACCGGCATGTTGATGAACATTTTGTGTCGGATTGTCGCGTTCAGCAGGCACTCGCCGCTGGTTACCGTTGGGTTGCTTCCAATTCGTATTAGAGTTAGCTTGCGATGCTTCCGTTTGTTTCCATCCATGCGCTCCCCCGTTGTTAGATTGGTTCCCATTTCTTGCGCTATTCGATTCTCTCCTGTTATTATTGGCTCCTCCATTGTTGACATTGTTCTGCCTCCAGTTTCCGCCATTCGAATGGTTACCATTTCCTCCATTGAGTGGTGGAAAATCACTACCGGCACCAACGTTACCACGACCTCGATTTTTGCCTGCACGGCCTCCTTGTTGATGTAATTCCGCCATAGCACTGTTCACGCTTTTCGCATAGAAGTAAACACTCACAAATCTGGTAAAGCACTGGTTTTAAACAAATGTTCCTCGAGGAGTTTTATATGCCTAACCAATCTGGTAGAATCTGCAGGTACCGAACGCTTTGCTGCGATCACTAATACTCAGCCACGGTCAGTTCGTACCTAACTGGCTGAAGGTAGGAGAAAGTGACACATAAACATAATATGAAAAGGATATTTTTTTATTACCGGTTCTTCTATTACACGCTAAGACTCAATTACCCATAAAAAGGTAATTGTTTCACCCATATATGGGTAACTGATGCAATACTCATAATATGGGTAAATTGTACTCACAAAAGTGGGTCAACTTCACTTACAATTTGAGTTAAGTGATATTACCTAAATATGAGTAAATGCATATTACCCATATTTGGATGAAAAAAATAAACATTGGCAGTTCGTAAGCTTCATTGGATCGAGTAGGTTGGTTATTATTCCATCTTGCGATTCAACAGATTGAGGTCCATTACGAAAGTTGGAATTGCGTAGTAGAAGATGGAAGAACTTAAAAAAAACATTTGGATCCGGATTCGTTCCGAAAATTGAGCGGTGAGAAGGTTGTGGCAGAGTTGTGACCTTGGAATTGTACAGAGAATACACTACGATGAGAGGGAGTGGGAGGAATCACAACATCTGAAAAAGTAATGCCGTTCTTGTTTTTTTTAACCTGATGGGTTGTTTTGATCAACTGTTAGTCATTTCTTTTTAATCACTTCTCAGCAATATTTGTATTACTTGCTATGGAACAAACAATCAGCAGTTAGTCCAATTGCTATAGTAGTAGTATAATTGAAGCACAGAGAAATCCATATCCATATCCATATTTGCGTCTAATTTCAATATAAGGTTTTAGATTTACCTATATTTGCGTGAAATTTACTTTAAATTGGTTACCCATAAATAAGTAAACATTACCTATATTGTTAGTTAACCATGTGTACTCAAATATGGGTAAAGCGACTTTACCCATAAAATGAGTATGTGCACTTTTCCGCGATTATGAGTAAAGTTCACTCATATTTAAGTAAACTGATCTTAGCGTGTACGGCCTGATCAGCAAGCACGGTTCAGAGAGAATAATACTATACTATTACTATGACCCAACCCTCTAGCACGACTGTACCCGTCATCTGGTTCACAGATTTTCGTTTTCTTTATCTTAGGACCCAAATACAATGAGTATGATTGTAGCACGATGCGAGAGTGTTATGTATGGGGCCGTGAACGTTTTACTGTCCTTTTTTTTAGGTTGTAAAGGTTGGGGTTTTTTCTTTTTTTAAAGGAGGCATTTTTTGTAAGAGAAATAAAATTTTTTTTTATTTTTTTTAAAACATAAAAATTTTTTTTCTTTGTTGTGTGTGTTTTTTTTGTTATTTTTTTATTTTTTCATTTTATTTTTTTTAGAAAAATAGACTTGTCTTTTGTTTTTTTTGTTTTTTTTTTGGTGTGCGCGGGGTGGAAGGTGTTGGTGTTTTTTTAAGAGTGGGGGGGTTTTTTTTGTTTTTTTTGCTTTTTTTGTGAAAAAAAAAGCAATATTAGGGCGTACATGCAAAATATAAACAAAATGTTTTTTCAATGCAATGCATAATTACTACCACTAAATAATGAGTTTTGACCTTTTTGTCCTGGTAGTGCTTTAATTTTATTCATTAAATATGGTTTTTGCAAAGGGCGTAGAGTTATTTCGTATTCAAAACAATTCACTCTGCGATTTACGCCATATTGATTGTTGACAAAGTGAAAGGCGTAATTTAAATCAAAACATAAACATGGCGTAAAGTAAAAGGCGATACTGACAAAAAATCAAAACAACGGCGAAAAGTAAAAGGCGATACTGATAAAATAACCAAAACAACGGCGAAAAGTGAAGGGCGAAACCTATCAAAATGTCAACAATAGGCGAATAGTATAGGGCGATACTTTTATTTCCAGTACTTGTGGGGCCAACATTGAAAATGGCGTAATCAAACATCCTAGTATTGACAGGCGAATATTAAAAAATTGCAAATTTCAATGAATAACGAACGAATTTCCATCAGTATTATATATGAATCAGAAGCTAGCTTTGTTCTCTGTCTGTATGCTAGATTGTATTTGAATTTATTCGTTAATTTGTAAATTACGGTTTGAAATTCTACTTGCAATATTACAATCATCATTTCTCTTTTGTTTACATTCTGCATGTTCGCCCTAATCGCAAATTGCTCCGGATATTTGCAACTCAGCAAAATTCCCGTCGTGGTGTAACATCAACGAATCAAACGTTTTCGTTCTGGAATTATTAATGTATGCTGTTGTGGCAAACCATCCTTTTTGTGGGGGTGTCCTAATTTGAATGCCTACACTGTCCACATGGTGCGGAAGATGTCATCCGACACCCTTGTTCGTGCTAGGACTTGCCTGGCGTACGAACATGTTGCGATCACTGTGCTATTACGTCTTTTCCATTTTCAAGCTTATCGCAAGTTAGCTTATTGCCGACTCTTATAAATGTTTTTCTAGAGGATTTTTTTGAGTTTTGTTGAATGTATAACTCTTGCATATGAAAATATGATTGTGTGCAAGTATTCTGTGCGCAGAGAACCATTTTCCCTACACGGTAAGCTTCCTTTACCCATTAATGGGTACGATGTATTATTATTGTTATTCCTCCTGTTGAAATTTTTACCCATTTTGACCGTAAAACGGCGTCTACCCATTTAAATGGGTAGACGCCGTTTTACGGTAAAATGGGTAAACATTTCCACTGGAGGAATAACAATAATAATAAATCGTACCCATTAATTGGTAAAGGAAGCTTACCGTGTAGTTGCTACAAGGCCACAACCATTTTCCCTAGAAGGCTACTACTGCATCCTAATGCAATCCATAATGTCTCTAGTAATGCTTCGTGTTTATCGTTTACAGACTTCTTCATTCATTGCTAGATGAACACATCGTGCAGCAAGAAAAAGGATCAATGCAAGGATGCCAGATAGTTTTTCCAAATGTCTGTAAGGAACATTGAAAAATGTGTTTGTCTGTATTGAGGATTTTGTCAAACATTTACGTAATGAATATGGGTGAGGAAAGTATTATATTTGAGAGCAAGATTTTTAGCGATGAGATTATCCTGCCCCCAGGTGGTGAATCCACATGTGAATCGCCAATCGTAGCAACCCTGTTGTGTACAGAACCAAATTGAAAGCGTTATCAATCACCCAAAGGTGATTGAAAGGTGAAGGCGCTGGCAAAATACATCTTTTCGGCAAAGTGCGGCGTTGTGTTCATAATGGATGACGAGAGGTTGACGTCAAATATATCTTCCATTCAGAGTTTCTGAGGAAGGCCTTTCTGTAGATGACGTTCAGCGAGAAGGGAATGTCCAAGTCACTTCTTTTTCCATCGTGGCTTGTGATGAACAAGGAGATATACAGTACGAAGTGCCTGCCGGAAGTTGCCTCCTCAAGATAGTGGGACGCGAAGGAGAATATGATTTTTTGGGTGGACCTGGCCTCAGCCCATTATGCCAAAAGATCCATTGGAGGAGATGGACCGGCCGAAATTAAACATTATATTGAAGACCGCTAAGACTCCCAACGTCCATAAGCTGCGACCGATAAAAAACTGTTAGATCGAACCTCATATAGAGGATCTACTTCCATAATTTCGTGGCCGAAATCCATCTTTTTATCGACCATTGTTAAGGTTGTGGACCACAACTGTACGGCCGCTCCGCAGAGCGTCGAAGCATTTTTGTGGAAACTTCAATAACCGTATTCTGTTACGAAGCTTTGTTCCATTGAATTACCTTTTATAGTTGTTTTTTTTTTGCGAAATAAAGTCTTGAAACACTTTTTTGTTTTGATTCTCAGAACGGTATCGAATCTTAAAAGTTTTGGAAAATTTAAGACAATTAGATGCTTAACTTTAGGTCATTTACAAAACCTTTCTTACCTTTGCTTCGTATTAAATTTTCTTTTTGAGAATTTTATAATTATCTGAAGTTTTCCCTAGTTTGACTTATTTTTAGTTAAAGTTATTTCGCATTCCTTTGCTTTTATTTAAGCAATATATTAAATAATTTATTCAATAAATTCCTAAAAATGCAGGGCAAACTTGTCAACAGATGTCGGAAAGCACATAGCACCATTAAAAATCCAGATTCACATGAAAATAGTTGTTGAGCTTTAAAAGATTCTACAGTTTCTCAAGAAAAACTGCTTCCACGTTTATAAAAATTCAACTTTTTTTAAAACTAAAATATGTTTTTTAAATACTGTTGAAGTTCTGATAAATTCCGCAGATCTTTTAAAATTATAACAGCATTTTTTTTAAATTACTTGATTGTTAAAGTTAGTAGAAATCATTACTTCTTTGAAAATAATATTGAATCCGCTACATTCCAAACAGTCGTCATTTCTTGATTATCTGATAAATTTCCTGAATTACGTTGGCATCTACAAAACGAATAGACTGTAAATGTAGTTTTGCGAATAATATTACAAATCATCAGTCCGCTATCAATTGACGGTATGGCGAAGCTCAAAAAACTTTTCACTTGTTTTCTAAATAATAAAAATGATGACTAAACTAATGGTATATTTCGATATAAAAAGAGCTTCAAAACAAAACATAAATATAGAATGCAGTAGGTCAACAAACAAGATTATCCTAATCATGCTGTATGAAGGGCCAAAAAGGGGTTGGGTGGATCAATATGCAACATCACTTATACGCATCCACAGGGATATAAAGAATCTCCTTCCAACAACAAGACTGAACAATTGGTCAAAAGAGCAAGCTATCTAACATGAGGATGCCCCAATGGGCGGGGAGAAGAGCCCGCCCTCTATTCACAAACTGTTAGCAATGGGGAGTTGGCATTCCTACTCTCCCCATCCAGAGTGCTTCAATCGGGTGCCCTGATGGTCCCTCCCATTCCTATGGAATATTTATATGATGGTGTATATACACTGATAGGCAAAATAAAGTGCCCACCTCATCGTTTTTTCAATTTCTCTCATTCACTTGGTTCAAATTAAAGTAAACACACTGTATTTTTTTATTATCTTATTTTTTATATTCTTTTTAAGTTTCACTTATGGAATACTGGAAAAAAAGGAGTTTTACTTAAAGAAAAAAAAATCAATTTGTGTTGAAAAAAAAACAGTGACAAAATAAAGTGCCCACTTCGTTAAGGCTACAGAAAACATAAATTAAAGTAAAATAAAAGCATTTCAATAATTGATGTGTCCTCCTTTGTCCTTCAGGACCTCCTGCAGGCGCTTCGACATGCTCTCGACCAGGTTCTTTAGGTGCTGTGGATCTAGGTCTTCCCAGGCGCGCTCCAGGGCTTCAAAATAGTTATTTTTATTGGTAACACCAGTTTTGTCACCCCGGCATCGAGAATCGCCCACAAATTCTCGATGGGATTGAGGTCCGGGCTTTGTGGAGGCCATTCCAGCGGTTTGATCCGACAAGACCGGAAGAAAGACTTGGTCTTCTTGGCAGTATGCTTCGGGTCGTTGTCCTGCTGGAATACGAACTTCTCTTCAAGGACCGTCTGGATCAGCGAAACCTCCAGATTTTCTCGCAGGATCATGCGCGAAGTCAAGAAGAACCCGAAGGTAACTGTCCGCGAGATCCAGGAAACCCTTCAGTTATCAGTTTCCGGTCGAACTGTTCGTCGCCGTCTCGTAGCACAGGGGTTGAATAGCAAACTTGCCCGGAAGCGCCCATTTATCAGCAAGGCAAACAAAGCCAAACGGCTTAAGTTTGCTAAGGAGCATGCTGATAAGCCCCAAGAGTTCTGGAAAACGGTTCTCTGGACGGACGAATCAAAATTCGAGCTGTTTAACCGAAAGCGGCGGGTTCGTGTTTGGTGCACATCGGGAGAGGAGCTTCAGGAGCGCCACATCCAAGGCACGATGAAGCATGGAGGAGGAAATGTGATGGTCTGGGGGTGTTTTTCGTGGGGTGGAGTGGGAAGCATTGTGAAAATCGACGGGATAATGACGGCAGATTCTTACATCAACATCCTGCGAGAAAATCTGGAGGTTTCGCTGATCCAGACGGGCATTGAAGAGAAGTTCGTATTCCAGCAGGACAACGACCCGAAGCATACTGCCAAGAAGACCAAGTCTTTCTTCCGGTCTTGTCGGATCAAACCGCTGGAATGGCCTCCACAAAGCCCGGGCCTCAACCCTATCGAGAATTTGTGGGCGATTCTCGATGCCAGGGTTGACAAAACTGGTGTTACCAATAAAAATAACTATTTTGAAGCCCTGGAGCGCGCCTGGGAAGAGCTAGATCCACAGCACCTAAAGAACCTGGTCGAGAGCAAGTCGAAGCGCCTATGGTGGGTGTTGGCCAAGTTTGGATTTTTCAGATATAATCCTAAATAGGTTATAGAGTATTTTTCATACAACTAGTAACCTAACGTCCGTGCTCCATCACAATGCTCAACTCAATGGGTAAATTGAACTGAAGATGAGTTTGAAAGAAGGAGACCTTGGAGTAGAGCACACATACCCACTAAATATTGCCCAACGAGCTTTTGCACATTTGTTTGAGGATTTGTTAAGCGACACAAATTTCCGAATCCAAAGTTCGGATACCGTGCTGCATCAGTACCCGGAGTTTTTGTTCATGAATCTGGACACTTTTCAAATCACAAACTAGCATGCAGTTAAGAGCTTGTAAATTTATCATAATAGCATATTAGCATTAAATCTGAGAGGGTTGATTCATCGATTTCTTTTACAATTTTTCCAAATTGTAATATTCCGCCCACTTGCATGTTAGGCGGTGGGAATTTCTTTCGTGATTTGGAATGGGTGGATTGTCAATTTATAATTAGGTTATTACCGGATGCGGAGGGACTGATTAGGAAAGCATACATTGAGAGTAGCTAAGCGGAAGAGGTAAATAGAAATTAACTTTCAGATCATTTATTTATAGATCAAACCAATAAATAACCTTCAAACATTATATGTACTCACTAGCTATAAAGGGTGACAGTAACAGTATAGACCAGTAACATTTCAGGATTAAGGGGCTATTAAGTAGAACAGCCGACTGAGTTCATCAGATATAGTTTTTTCAGCAAAAAGGTTTGGGTATGATGAAGTGTTGGGTTTGGATGGTTAAGGGCAATGCTTGAAGGGGAATTTATTGTTGGCCAAAGCAGCACCTTCTACTTTTTCATTAGGTTGTTGGAATAAATATTTAATAAGATGTTACTAAAATTCAAAATCCAAACTGTATAAATGAGGACATGTTAATCGGTCTCATTCTAAAACGTGTTTAATGTTTCTAATATTTTGAAGAATTCGGTATGGAGTTTTTATATTATTATGGACAATTGAGTGCAAAATTACTACCGACTAGCCGTTTTACACACGGGTTTTCTCAAAACTGTTTGGTAATAATAATTCAGTTAGGCATAAAGATGAATTAATGTACCAGAAACTGGACGGACACCTGCGCCTACCCAGTGGAGGACCTGGATACGACCACCCACTGTGTGTAGAGTATCGCACAAGCTAACACGTGCAAAGGGAAGGTTGCATAGATCCGGCGAGGAGTAGTCTCCGGATACGCCTTAGTTGAAGGCACGATTTATGTACCTAACAATAACAAAAGATACCGCACAGCTGTAAATAGCCAACATAGGCGCACCATTGCAATTGAGGGTTGTCTAGAAATATCATTCGCTGTATGAATAATAAATATTATGCATACTCTTTTTGCAATACTTCTTGGGGTTGACTTCAGTACTACTAGTTGTCAACATAGACTACATCAAAGGCCTGAATGCCGTCCCTAAGAATTATTGTTTGGCAATTTACATGTCTTTTTGAAATCTAGTTACTACTGCATACGGCCAAGGGTTACCTCGTGGTGGTCTAATTAATTCGAGATTAGCTCAGTAGATGGCGCTAGCTAGCATGCAAAATGTTTGTAATAACTGGTTCCAACAAGAAATATTTCGAGCTCCTGGCCATTAGGAAAGTTATTGTCATGAGCAAAGTTGTTCAGTAGGTCAATGCCTTCTGGTTTGTGGATAGTAGTCCGGAATTGGCTCATTGCGCGGAGCTATTGTTCATTTGAATATCTTGTATAAGCTGTATCTCGAAATCCTGGCCATCTAGGAAGATGCCGTCTTCGACAAAGTTGTCCACCTGGAGGCCATAAATTAGAAATACTGTGAAATAATACCCTGCAACATGCATATTTTTGGATCAGGAATGGCCAATTAAGGCTGAAAATCTATGTCCGATGCCATTTTGAAATCCAAGATGATGGCTTCTGTTTTATGAAAAGTGAGATATACTGTCAAATATCCTGCAATATCGATATTTTTGGATCGAAAACGGCATATAATGGCTGGAAATCGATGTCTGACGCCATTTTGGAATCCAAGATGATTGAATTTAGGATATTCTGTCAAATACACTGCAATATGGATTTTTTTTGGATGCAGACTCCACTTAGGAATCCAAAATGGTTGCTTATGTTGCGTAAAGAGTGGTTAATACTTTCTAAAAGCCTGCAATATGGATCAAGAACGACGTATAAAAAATGTAAAAACGACATTTTGTAATCCAAGATTGTAACTTCTGTTTCATAACAGAGACAAAATACTGTCAAACCCGAAAAAAATTGGTTGTGTGTTATTTCTCAAATCTCTTGAAAAATGGGAGTCGTTTAAATGAATGTCTACCACTGTAGCTCAAACGTGGGTACTGAAACTTCGAACAATTTAAACAATTGTAGCATTCCTGGAAATGTCTAAAGCAGCTTTCTTCGACGCATGATTTTAGGTTGCAAAATGATAAGTGTAAATTGATTTAATTTAAGGTCATATGACAGGTCAATAAATAAATTCTTATGCAGACATGGAATAATTTTACAGATTGAGAACACATTTCAACCGACCAGGGCGAATCAGCCAAAAATGTACATCATCAACATTCAGTTTCATTTTTTCCACATCGTGCAAATACTCGCGCACACTGATGGAAGATGCAATCATTCAGCATATAACCTTTTCCTCGTTCTAGCTGTCTCTTTGTTAGATCACCTCACTAAAAACTTCATTCATTTCGCACTTGACTGCTCGTTCCCTTCCGATATGCGTATCTGTTGGCGCCAAGAAACCCCCATAAACTGGCCGACTGATGGAAATAAAAGCTTTCCTATTTTCTTTTATACGACTAAGTTTATAAGAGATCTAAAATGATAAATTAAGCATCGCCACTGGCTCTTAGCGATGAAACAATGAAAAATTGTAAAAATTTGCGATCTCTGTCAGCACGTCTGGAGCAAATAGAATAATTATTACTTCTTTGGAGAATGGTACGGGCAGCGCTTCTTGGGCCTTCTCACGTGTACCTTAGGAAGATGAGAAATGACTCCGGCCTTCATCGAGCAAAAGGCTTATTAAATAGAACAAATTGTTCTCGTTCGACAAGAACTCCAAATGCGTTTTCGTGCAAGGTTTACTCGCTGAGAGCATAATGTTTTCCGAAATTATCATAATTAATGCAAATGACTTTTGCTCACTTCCTCCGAAAACTGTCGTCTGTCATTGGGGGCTTCTGTTGGCGCTGCTGCCACTTGACGAAGGGTAACAACTTTTTCCTCGCCGATCCTCGGAGCAGGCTGCAGAAGAACTCCTCAGCCGACTGTCACTTTCAGTTTGTTGGAAACTACATTTAAAACCTTTTACGCGCGCATTCTGACGAATGTGTCTTTTATCCAGCTTGTTAGTTAGCTTTCCCGGCGATAGCGGTGGGAAAATGGGAAAAGGAGTCATTTTCCCGGGTAGATAAAATAAATATGTATATGTCACACAACTAGCGAACAGCAGTACTCAAATTCATTTCATATTACATCATTTTGCTGTAGAGGAGGATGTCTTCCACCGATGGAGCAAGGCAAAATGTCTAATTAGTTGTTTTCGGATAAAGTTTCATTTTTTCGCTCTCTGGGTTGCTGCCATGCAACTAAATGAATTTCATTACGCATAAGGGTTGATCTTTCTGAACTGCTGTGTTTAGCATTGTACTTGGCTTGGAGTATTTACATGTTATGCTCTTTTCGAGTTTCCTAATTGATATATGTTTGTGGGCGAAATTCGCAATAATTTTTCTTTTCTTTTCAGGGTAAGCCATCAACTTGTTTTACAAATAAGCGTAACATCCATACTACCGACGAATGATGTAGATTGATGCCTGTTTTGTAAGTATTGGATTGTTGCGTACAAGATCAGTTGTTAGACAATAGATATACGTATTAATATTAGAGTAGCACATCTGGTTAGTGTCTTCCGTATTTTCAATCTAGCGATTGTATGCTCACTGGCGTACCTTCTTGCGGACGTTCTACATAAGATTCAGCTCAAACTTCTTAGTGACAAGTTTTGACGCTTTCTTCTAATGTTTTTTAAACTATTGAATGGTATCTGCTGCCTTTAACATGTGATCGAAGAGGTACTGTCATCGATGCCCGGTCGAGTTTGCGGAGCTAAGAAGCTTTTTACCGAATGCGAAGTGCCGGGTCTTTCGTTTAGCACCTGCCATAAGATTTTGTACAGTCTCCTTGTCCCTTTTATTCGCCGCAGAACGCCAGTTTGCCTTGAACTGTTTCTCGTTAGCAATTGCTTTTTGATTCTTCCGCAGGTTCCGCTTGACGATGGCCCAATATTGTTCGATTGTGCGGAGCTCTGGCGTGTTAGGAGGATTCTTGTCCTTGGGCACCACTTGAACGTTGTTGGCAGCACCCCATGGACTTTTTTCCGTAATGGCAAGAAGCCAAATCGGGCTTCAAAATAGAACGGAACAATTGTGTCGCTTCAGGAAAAGCAGTAGACGTTTTTGTAGGCACTCCCTCAGATAAATTTCCTGGTTGACGGTTCCGGTCGCAATGTAAACGTTGCTCTTCAAGCCACAGACACAGATGGCCTGCCACACCCAGATATTTCTTCCGCGAACACGTCGGTTTCATGTGCTTGAAAATATCTACCACCTTTCCACGTCCGGTTTCCGTATAAAAGTCCTCTCAGGGAAGCTGTTTAATGTCTGCCTTGACGTAAGTTTCATCGTCCTGTACCTCGCAATCAAACTTCGTCAGCATCGTCGTGTACAACTTTCTCGATCGTGCTTTGGCCGACGTATTTTTTATCGTCGCGATTTGGAGTCACCACTTTCTTGTAAGTCGACAGTCCAGCTCGTTTTTTAGCTCTATCCACGGTTGAAGGCGCCACTCCCAGCTTCTTTGCGACATCTCGGACGGAGAGGTTGGGGTTCCGCTCGAAACAGCGGGCAACTCTTTTTGTCGTCGCTGTGGCCTCCGGCTTTCGTTTCCCCCAGTCACAGCTTTCTTGGCTGTCGACAAACGTTCACCGAACACTTTTAATACGTTGGTAACAGTTGATTTAGCCACATTCAACGAGCCCCCAACCCAACATTTTGGCGGAAATGGATTTTGGATTTTCGCCATGCACGTGCAAAATTTTGATGCGTTGCTTCTTTCGCTTCGACGACATCATAGAAATCAAAAATAGAGGCATGATGCTTCACGCCAAACATCACAATTTTTTAATGAACGATAAGAGGAAATGCGTCAAGTTTAAGTCGACTAAATTTTGATCGAAACACCTTTTACTTTCGCACTCTGGGCCTGATCGATGCTTCTTGTTTCGGACTCCGTTTCGGCTGCTTCTGTTTCTTATAGGTTGGATGATTCAAACGTTCTTTGCCACGATAAACATTGGAGTACGAAGTGTCAACTTTTTGGCCACATACCGCTCCGAAACCAACTTCTTGTGCAGGAATTATACGTTTATCTAAATAAGGGTTAGCAAGACTATTTTTTCGATTCGATTTTAGTTTATCCTCAAGCTTGTTATCCTCACTGAACTTGCTGTTCGCTGTTCGCACGGTTTTTTTTTCACTTACTCCTTCCATTTTTGCCAACTTCCTCAGTGACGTTCCGGGTTCTGTACAATGTTTCGACGTTGTTCCACTGAAATTCCTAGCCTTTTGTTTCTGATTGTTGAACACGATTAAACCTCTACACAAGTGTTGAGAGATAAAGGTTAAAAAAACAAGATGCAGCCATAAAAAAGAACTAGTTATCAATTATTGCGAAATAGCAATGGTTTATGACTGCGTCCATACTTTCTGGGCAAGCTTTATGGTGGCGTCTTCCCGTCTCAAACAATGCAGTTATAGATGTACTTATGCAACATATTACGTCAGTGTTTTCTATATGTACACTTTTAAAAGAGATGACATTAAAAAGACCGCATTCCGAAAAAATGATACAATTTGGACCGAAATAATCGTTTATTTCTATCTATTATAAACAATAGTATCCGTCAATCTAAATAACACAATATTACAAGATCTTCAGCAATTATAGTGGTTGCACACCATTGTCATTCAAAATCCCTAGACCATTCATGTATACTGAAAAAGCTACTCTTCCCTTCTGGTTCCCAAATCTTAACTAATCCCTTAGATGTAATATACTATCGTGAATCGAATATCAGTTCCACG
>JAHHFK020003302.1:0-27158 GCA_024533555.2 Aedes koreicus
AGTCATATTAGTTATAAATTCGGACTCATTGCTCTTGCACCAGTAAACAACGCTTCCTTTCGTAGAGAAAACCAACAATCCATTAGCATTGTATGCATTTTTCAAACCGTAAATCTTCAGGAAATTCATATATCCCCGTTCCAATGTCGTTCTGAAACACGCACATGATCCTTCGGATTCAATTAAAGGAAACAAATAGCATCGCCAAAGTTTGCACCTCAGATTAGCTGCCTTGGCGAAACTTGTCTCGTTATCCTGTTCCAACCCGCCAAGGACGGAAACGGCAACGACGAATCCGAACAAGCCCAATTTAATGCATGCATGCGTTTAAGCACTTTGCTAATTCTGCCATTCGCAGCATGCTGCATGCTTCGTTGTTTAGACAAACATAATCAACCTTATATTGTGGAATGTGTGCTCAACCGGTTTTTGGCAGGTTCGAAGAGAGCATATTTGGAACGATCTCACCGGGACGGGTTATTTCTGCGCTGCTTTTATGAGAAAAACAACGCACCAGGTGAGGAGCGGACTGGGGAACACGGGATTTTGCTTCTCGTCCTAGGACAATATTTTTCTTTAATTTTCTTGCTCAGATTCCTGTTACCCACCGCAACTTCCTCCGCCCGACGAGCACCTCCGGGTGATCCAGAATGTTTTCTTTTGGCTGTCGGTAAGGAAGACGCAAAGTTTTCCCAAGCTACACGTTTGTCTCCGTTAGTTCGGGGATGAAAAATGGCACACACAAACGCAGAGCACCAGCAGCGCACAAAGAAATGATCCGTTTCTACGATTCAAGTAGGGTAGATTTAGTAATATTTGCCCTTGCTAATGGTTGCTCTGTTTTCCAGAATAAGTTCGTTGAACATGCTTTACAATTGACATCATTTTTCTCATTGGGACGCAATTTTATTTATTTTGACGTAGACTTTCGTCCAACGGCAAGAGTAGGATGTTAAATGAAAATATGAGAAATGGCGACCGTAACGAAAAATTGAACACATTGAGCGTCAATAACTCGTTTATTTTTCAAAAAATACTACTCTTCTCGAAGTTACGCTTGACGATAGCCCAGTAGCGTTCAATTGGACGAAGATGTGAACAATTGGCAGGATTGATGTCTTTCTTAACGACATTTTGTACATTTTCTTGAATCCATTGTACTGTGGTTTATGCCGTAATGGGCTGACGCCAAATCAGGTCAACACAAAGGAGAGACCTTGTACTACTTATATAGTGGAAGTATCCTTATATGCAAACACGCAGTACAGTAAACTCCAGCATTGATCGTACCCTTGGAATGGTAGGAAATCGATGACTTGGAACAAATTGCCTGCCAGACGAGAACCTTTTGGCCAAATGTTGCCACCTCGAACGACTTTTCGAAGACGCTCACATCCTCGCCGATGACCTTGGTGTTAAATTACGGTCCTGGAAGCGTTCTGGGGTCGTCTTTCATATATGTTTCGTTGTCGATCAAAACGCAGGCAGACGGTCGTTGTAAATGTCCGTAGAATAATTTTCTGCCTCCGGTTTTCACTCTGGATATATGCTCAGCACTTTGTTTAACTATTGTCTACTTCTTATAAGTCTTCAGGTTGTTACGCTTCTTGATTCTTTGCACCATTCCGACGGTGATGCCAGCCTTTTTGGCCAATTCACGAATCGCCATCGACCTCTTCCGAAGAATGCGGTTGACTACTTTTCGATCTAATTTTGGATCAGCTGGACCTGGTTTTCTTCCTCTTCTAGACAGCTCATCGAATGAGTTGTCTTCCCTGAATTTGTTGATGATAGATTTCACGCTGTCATGATGAGTTCCAAAACGTTTCACTGTTTTGTTCATCGAGACATCCTTCTCACGAAGCCACGGGTCCACCGCTTGAATTTTAAAACTTCGATTCGTGGCATCTCGGAAACGATTACTGTTTACCGAAAGTTCAGGAGCTCATCAAGTTGTTGACAGATGAACGCGTTGAATGTAGGTAGGCTTAGACCGATAGTTTTACGCGTGTATTGATCGCATTGAAAACAGTGACTATTTTCGGATGGATGGTGAAAACGAATGGAAAAAGATATTTTAACAAACCCGATTGCACTTTATTCATTAAAAAAATAAAATCTTCACAAAAACACTTCTGCTCGCTGCCACGCCGACCTGCGGCAGTTAGCCGGAACTTTGGCCATAAGTGAAAAAAGAAGCTTGTAGGCATATTCTTCAGTTCACTTCTTTGCGACATCTCGGACGGAGAGGTTGGGGTTCCGCTCGAAACAGCGGGCAACTCTTTTTGTCGTCGCTGTGGCCTCAGGCTTTCGATTTCCCCCGATCCAGCTTTCCTGGCTGTCGACAAACGTTCACCGAACACTTTTAATACCTTGCTAACAGTTGATTTAGCCACACTCAACAATTTCGCCAACTTGGCGTGAGAGTAGTTTGGATTTTCGCCATGCACGTGCAAAATTTGGATGCGTTGCTTCTCTTCCTTCGACGACATTTTGATAACTGAAGTGTTAATCTCAAAATCAAAATAGAAGCATGATGCTACATGCACTCATCTTCAAAATGAGGGGTGTGCACAATTTGTTAATGCACGATGAAAGGAAATGCGTCAAATTTAAGTCGACCAAATTTTGATCGAAATACCCTTTAGGTCGCCTTTTTGATCAAATCATCCGTCGTTTTGCCCACGAAATTATTTGAAGATACTCGCCTCCTCTCCTCAAATTGACACAAAACTTCTCAATTGGACCGAGTTGTGGCGCGTTGAGAGGGTTGGCAGGCTTCCACACGTTCCGCTTCGCCGGAAAGATCTCTTTGACCAGAACCCTCATCCGTTGTTTCTGTGTTTCCACTTGGTTCTCCGACACGGCTGGTTTGGAATGACGCTTCCGCATGTGGATATCCATTTCGCCCAAATACTTCTCAATCTCAATCTTAAGCGCCACCTCACAGGGGAGACCACACGCCTAATGTTATTTTGCCCGGTTGAGACACTGCTAAGGGCGAGTCCATTTTAAAAATGAATTTCGAATCAGACCAGTTAGCTTACAACTTAAAACGACCAAATGAAAAACCCTATTATTATATGCCACCACATTGACCACGATAGTCACTCAGAGGGCCACTTATACCTCAAACCTCAATTTTAAAAACATTATCATCACCGGCCGTCTCGTTCCTACCACTAGACGTCGCACCGATCTTGAAGCAGACTTTCTCTCCCCAACATTTAAACTCTTACACGAGAGAACGGGGTCACCAAACTACAACAAAGATACGAAGTGATGGAAATATCTACATTAATGAAATGAGGTTTGTAGCGCTACAGAAAACATTTCTAGGTTTTTTTTCACTAGGGCGAATCTACAATTGAGAGACTCTTTCTATTTACTTTCTCTTTCACCAATAGCTAAATCATTTTCACATTTTTCGTTTGGCTGTTTGCCCAATATGCTAGCGAGCACTCTTATCTTGCGATCTGTGTTAAAGAATCAATACATAGTTTTATAATGGCGCTGTAATTGATGAAAGAGAACGAGGCAAGAGAGAGTCTCTCAATTGTAGGTTCGCTCTAATGAATAAAAACCCTAGATTTATTGTGGTATTATATTTTTCATTATATTTATGGTAGTATTTGTTCGTCCCTCTCTCCTACTGTGTGCGATTATTTCCTCTCCCTTACTAAACTGGTGTGCTCATGTGCTTGTGTTTTCAAATCTTTAAGTCGCCACATTCCCGGTAACGCAGCTCCTTACGAGTCTGTGCTCCTGCGACAAACTGCAACTTAAGCTGCGTCAAAAACACCGTTTCTACACGAGTCAGGAAAGCGTGGCACAAAACTCGGCACTCGGCGCATGGCAATCCTCAATCATATGACTGGCAAAAAATCACTCCGTGGCGCCCTCACCGGACGCCACACTCCAAAGTAAAAGAAGGGCTTGACTCACCAGCTGTTGACTTCTTACGGTCAATGCTCAACGTCGATGACCTGCCGACGGGTTCGATGCACTCGATCGATGAACAATGGCGATCTTTTATGAATTGGCGAATGGAGGTGATGTTAAATACTATGGCGTTTTACACGCCACTGTGATGGCGGTTACTCTGCCGTGCTGATATGCTAACGAACCAGCGTGTGGAAGCTATCAACTGGAGATTTCCTCGTGTCTCCTCGGACCGATGTCTTTCTTGAATTGGTTGGCTTCCGGTCGGTTGCCTGTGGCCGGGAAAATCTGTCCGACGGGAAGAAATGCCTGCGACCTAGGTATGTGTAGAATTACTGCGGATTCGGAATCGAAACGACTGCAACATCACGACTGCATGAGCACAATTGTTTATCTGTACTATTTCAATTTATCTCCTAATCGCACAAACTTTCCTTTCTGCACACTTCGTCGAACGAACAAAATATTACATCAATTTGAATATTAGCATCACTTTTAACAAATATGTTACTTTAGACCAGAGAAAACGACCACGAGCAAACACGCACACTTCAATTTCGTTGGGTTGTCACGGACAAAATGAACGAGACCGTGAATCCTCAGATTAAGGAAAGCAAACTCGGACAAACCGGAAGCTTGCCTTTTCCCTGAACCCTTCGTGTCCTATTGTGAAACTGGACACACAATAATACTTGGCTCGTTTCGTTGACCAGCTGTCTCTTTCCTTCTTTATCCATAATTTAAATGGGCCCGCCTTAGGAAAGATCTCAGCAGAATGCAAGTTTTTCCCTACTGCCTACCTTATGGAATTGGGCTGCAAAATGGTGAGTAGACAACTGGGATGGAGCGTGCGTCCACGCAACATTGCTATGGCCCTCACAAGTTCCTACCTCATGCTTCCACGGGTCAAGAGATGACAAAGACCGCCAGCTAAGGGTTGCGTACTTAGCTGGTAGTGCAGCCTGGGCACTGTTGTCCTTCTGACTTCAGCTAGATTGAGGAGGTGCGTGCTGAGCGTCTGTCCACCAAGGAGGTGCGGCTCAAAAAGCTTCTGTCCTGGCATCCAGCGGTTGAGTAAGAAACGCTGTATCGCGTCAACTATACATTAGGTGGCAGCCGCACCAAGTAGGCAGCGTGCCTTCGGTAAAGTAGCATGCTAAAATCTTACCCTACAACGAAAACTGGAAGTATTCTTTATACCGTATATAATTTCAGATAATCCATGGCATTCCCAAGTATTGTATAATAATTTTGAATTGTTTTCTTCCCCCGTGGCTAGGATAATGCAAGTCCGTTTACAATTGCAGCAGGATCAGCAGACATGCAGGCATTACAAATATGATTGTTATTATCATTTTATATTATAACATCCCTTCACAATATGTTTTTATGCTATTTTCAGCTTCGCATTTGCATCGTTGTAAGTTTTGGCCCATCTAACTCAGGTTATGTATTTGAAAAGATGGGATGGTTTTTATATTTTTTAGAGAGAGGATTATGTACGACAAATTCTACAAAAAAAATTCTTCGTCCAAAATAATTAATTCAAAAACTAACATTATTTTACAGACAAAAGGAATCATTTATGGTCCCAGTAGGAAAAGAGAATTATCGAGGAATTTCCTGTCGTTTAGTTAAAAAAAAAATTCTCTTGGATTTATTGAGTTTCCATTTTTGGGCAGTAATAATACTCATATGAAATTTATCTCGCATTATTGTTTGCTTAAATTTTCTTTGCTATTTTGCTTGGCTGCCGGTGATCAACTTTATTTCATTATATCGCGTTGGAATTTTCGCTATTTTAGAGTTTCAATCATCTAAGATCGCAGCGGAAGAGGCAAATAGCAGCATTTAATTGTTATATGTATATTATGTAGTATTTCTTTACAACATCGTATTATTTCCATCCAACAATAAATTGAATTAATAAATGTTAGTCTTGTAAAATTTCAATAGATTTAACAAACTTTTTCAGGATACCTCAAATCAAGATTTTGGTGAATTGCAGCTATCGCGGAAAACGAACGGAAACGTGCTTAAGCGCGGAACCACAGAACTCCAAGTAACATTGCTAACACCATCCTGCTTTATTAAGTTTCATTAAAGTTTTATGAAAGCCACTTGAAATCAATTTGGTTTTATTATGGCACCAAGAGGTGCCAATAGGTTTCATATTTTAGCCAGGTTTATGAGAACCCACACAGCTTGTTTACAACAATCTTAAAACCTCGTTTCTCAAATTCTATTTACTCCTATCAAAGGTTTTATTTCGACTTTATGAACTCGTAAAATGCTGTATTGAAATGCCGTTTTAGGACTCATTGATTTTATCTTATTATGGTCAGTTGAAAAAGCATTTTAAAACCATTTTGCCTCCAGTAAATGCATTAAACGGCAAATTGGCATTGAAGGAAGTCACCATAAGACCAAATAGTTTTATTATAGTCATTGCGAAGAAAAATTGGCTTTATGGCAAAACTGTGATTTTTTTTCCAATCGCCATATTGAAATATAAGAAATAATTGAAATGTGGAAAAATAAATGCATCAAATTTTCAATGGTATGCAAATAAACTGTAGATCAGAGACTAATTTCGGCATTCTTTTAGATAATCTCATCCAATTCCAAGCACTTTTCAGGAAATTCATGATTAATTTATCGAATATATTTGTTTTAATTTGATTTATGTTGTTGTAAATTCGCATAATTTCCGAGGCGCATTAATTTTTGGCTCTTATCGTGCGAATATTCACCATAAAAATAATTGCGCATATAATTTGGAGCATAATACGCTGTAGAAAACACAATTTGTTTTGGATATTTTGCTATCAAACAAAATTTCCCGCAACACTAGACCTTTTTTTTTACTGCTAAATGAATCAGAAGAGCAGAGAATCGAACAAAGCAGAACAACAAAAACCAACCTCGATTTCACAGTGAAGTTTGACAGCTGTGGCCATTTGGCCACATTCTGGTTTTAATGGCAGCCAATAGGTTTTATGAAGGTTCTCAAGTGGTCATAACATCTTTCACTAGAACATTTTCAAAATCTTTATGTTCTTATAAAGGTTTTATTAACTTGTTTTCACAACCGTCTATAGAGTGGGCCATTTTGTACAAATTTCGGCTTTAAAGAAGCATAGAGGAGGTGTTGGTAGACAAAACAGTTTTGAATGTAGTTTTATCAACAAAGCCGGGAGGAGTGCTATACGGCTGGAATAAAACTAAAATTGTTACTTGGGGGCAGTATGAACCAATCAGAGCGTGGCATAAATATGATGTCATTTTCGACCAATAGATTTGTGCGTTTAGACGATTTTCTTTTAACTACTTTTTAATTAGCTTAAACAAATGTAATGAATTAAGTTAGCATCAGGGATTCAGCTTTGATGTTTTACCTTTCGAATGAAATACTTATCGTAAAATTCCTGTGAGCCAGAGAGAAGATATTATCGTTCAAAATCTCCAAATCCGCGTAACGCTTTCGATTTCAAAAATTTTAGAACGGTGCCTCTATACAGGAATAGAAAAGAGAGACGTAAGCCCTACGTCAAAAGTTGCTAAACATAGTTAATTAATTTGGTAATAATACTGGTGGTGTACCATAGTCGCCTCAACTATATCTATGAATAGAAAAACCACTATCTCACTTTGTTAGTGGCCCCAACATCATCCTTGTGTTGGTATAAATCAGTTAACATCGGCAATCGGTACTAGTATTGAAATATAAGTATCGTTTACCATTAGCGTATCGCTTACCAAAACGAACCGTGTTGCCAACCCAACCCTTTTGTTCAACATCCAAGTGATTTTTCGTGGATGTGCAGAGGATTTCTCGGCTTCCAATGAAGCGTGTATCTTGTAAAAACATACGAACGGGGCCACACATTAAGGATGTATGTTAGTCTCTGTTGGTTCTCTGTACAATTACTGCTGATCTGGCCATAACGGAGCAGCGACATTGAATGGGTCCTTTTTATATACTCTAAGCATCTCATTTATTTAAGTTTGAGCTATTATTTTGAGTTAAGAGTGATGATTTTACGTAATGAGTATAAATTAATTGATGTTTGAACTGTTATTTTAAGTTATGAATGAATTATGACTTAGTGACTTATAACAATTTTCAAGTCATATTTATAAGGAAAGTTGAAAAGCTCGAGAAAAAACTTACACGTACCTATAAAAAACTACCCACCGATATGCTACATTTTTACTGGATTTCATGAAAAGAGCAATCGAAGAAGTTAAAAAGAAAAAAAAATCGATCAGCAACGCCGCTAAGATTTATGTCACACTAGCGAGTGTTTACCTGATTGGCTCCATGGCTCGAAACGGATCACTATGGTGGCTTCTTTTGTACAGTCGACGGTTGAACTTTGATGGGCTTTGTCTAGATTGATTGCAACACCGTAACTCGCGATCTAGCCTTGTCGTTGGATCGAGTCAACTGATGAGCATACGAAAGAGCAAAATGTCCCAGTAGTCCGTGTGCTAACCCAATTGCGGCAGCACCTTGATATTTGCTTCGAATTTATCCACGAGACTATGGAGTTGCCGATTACCTTTTGATAGATGTGAATTCGAAAATGGCATCCACATAAGGAGTGTATCGAAAAGTAGTTATAAACATTCGATGCGTTATTACGCATAAACTACTGTATATATTTTTAGCGTGTAAGCGCCATTTGCTTTGTTTACATGTCAAAAATGATTATTCGGTTCATTCATTTCCGTTGATAAAGTTGTATTCAAAATGTCGCGAATTGAATTTGAGACTAAAAAGAAAATTCTGCACACTTGGTGCACCGAAAAGGGTGTTACTTACAACCAGATTGCGAAAAGAGTAAATGTTCACCCGGCAAGTGTAAAACGCATCATCGAAAAGTTTGGTAAGGAGTGCTCCCTCAAGGATTTACCAAGAAGTGGCCGGAAACCCGGCTCCAGCAACCCCGATTTGGACCAAAAAGTTGTGGATTATATTCAACGGAACAAATCTGCCTCTACTCGCGATCTAGCCAAGAAGTTCAGGACCAGCATCGGAATGATTCAACGAATCAAGCGCAGGAATGACTTGAAGACGTACAAAAAGCAGAAAGTGCCCAAACAAACTCCGGAACAAAAGTCTCGTGCCAAAACCAGGGCTCGAAAGCTGTACAGCTGCATTTTGGACAATGTCGACCAGTGCATTTTGATGGATGACGAAACATACGTTAAAGAAGATTCAAGAACGCTACCGGGGCCGCAGTTTTATACTAAATCTGTTGGGGAACGTGTGCCAACCGCAGATACGACTGTTGCGATGGAGAAATTCGGTCAGAAGGTGCTCATTTGGCAAGCTATTTGCACATGTGGCTTGCGTTCTTCAATTTTCTATACAAAAGGAACTATAAATGCTGAGATTTATCAAAAGGAATGTTTGAAGAACAGGTTGCTACCATTGTATAGAAAGCACCAGTCCCCTCCTCTCTTCTGGCCAGATTTGGCATGGGCACATTACGCCAAATCCACTCTACAGTGGCTGACGGAGAATAACATCAAGTTCGTAGAAAAAGACATCAACCCACCAAACTGTCCCCAGTTGCCACCGATCGAACGCTATTGGGCAATAGTCAAGCGTATATTTAAGAAGGATGGTACAGTGTCCCAAAACATGACCGATTTTAAGAAAAATTGGGCAGCGGCATCCAGGAAGTGCACAAAGGTCACTGTGCAGAATTTGATGGCAGGTGTCAAATCAAAGGTACGGGCATTCTACAGAAATGAACATGATGACTAGTTTTTCCGTTTGGATCTTTTGTAAACATGTTAAGCTATAATAAACTGAAATAGTATGTTAATTTTAACCATGTTTTCATGCCTATTTTATTATTTGGAAGTTTATAACTACTTTTCGATACACTCCATATATATGCTTCAGAAGAACGGGGTCCTGGCAGTGTTCCAACAACAGGTTCCACGCAACCGGGTGGCATCGAAAGAGATCGTTTGGATGAGCTGCATAGCTGCACTCGACAATGACGACCGCAAGCAGTAGATTTTTCTGTATGTTGGAAAGCCCAACCGACGACCGACAAATGGTTGCGAAAACGGGTGAGTTGGTGTGATTGGAGTTTTATTATGGGCCAGCAGAAAACCCTTCACGTAGTAATAGACGGACTCCAACGATGTCCGCTCGCTCAGATGGGCGTCTACTGCAGCTTTGTTGAGCGTTTTCAGCTCGCTCTGAACTGAGTTGTAGTCTGTCCACAGCTTGATCAGACTCTCCAGACGGCTGTTTTGACTCGTCGAAGCCATTCACGAACGTCTTAATTAGTTTGAGCGACGTCATTGGGTTCTTCTGCCGCAGTTTAGGGGCTTAGTGCATCGCTCGATCGACATTTTACCGGTGAAGATTTGTGAACAACAGCCAAGCGTAGCGCACAGACACGACAAGTAGAGCAGTTGGAATGCTAATTACCTGCTAGAGGCAATTGAATTATCTTTTATGATGTATAAAAATCGGCTACAACGATGGTGAAATCCAGTAGGCAGTGTCCGTCAAGCCCTGGTGAATGGCAATTGTCCTTTTATGACCCGAAAAAAACTTGCAGAAACTAGTACGATCCACACTATACTTCAGCAGGTTGCGAGTCCTCTTATTGCGATGGCAAAATGGCGGTTCCAAGCATTTTAGGAAGGTTTCAGAAAGAACGGAGTGTTGACGTCCAATCCGGCTCGAAGGACCGATGTTCGATACTACTGTGGAGAACAGCAATTCTGTGCTCAAAATTGTTCGCCTTGCAGCACTACAACGGGGATACTTTTGCAGGTAAGTTCTTTGCTTTTCGTTTCAACTATTTTCAGGCATTGGGAACACTTATGTTTATTAATATTCCACTCGTATGTAGGTACTAATAACACTTTATTGTTCCTATCACTAAAAGTCTACTATGTTTCTTAAAAAAGTACAAACTTAATTTACTTAGGGAAGGTCCATTAATTATGTCACGCAGTAGGGGGGGGGAGGGGGGTTTGAGAAAACGTGACGATCCATACAAAAAAATTTGAAGGTCCATACAAAAAACGTGACATGGGGGGGGGGGGGTTACAAAAAGTCAATTTTTGCGTGACGTAATTAATGGACGTTCCCTTATCTTCACTCCGAATCACTTACAGTTTTGTCCTGTGTTTTGATTTACTTTCGTAGTATGTGTTGCCCACTGTTTTGTTGATAAAAATAACTGATGATGACAATGACGACGGTTTGTCTTTTATAGAGGGTTCCTCCGTTTAATGTCGTTTTCGGTTTTAAACCTGGGTCAGGTCTGACTCTGACTCCCTATTACCGAACGAAAACGGATCCAGAGTCGAGTCAGTATGATGGTATTAGTGCAAAACATAAACATAATCAAACATACACATTTTATTTTGACAGTTCATGTTTGTGTATATTGATGAATCTATGTTGGACCTCGAAAAAAGTTGAGAGCGAACCTCATCGATGTTGGGTCGGATCCAGAGCGGATCCAGATCCGACCCGATTGAATAAAAAAACGTTTTGACAGCTGTTAGGGCGGACCTAGGCGAAACCAGTTCCGCACTGACAATAACCGAAAACGAGATAAGTGGTCCCGGTTAGAGCGAGGTGACACTTCTCTTCTAGGCGCGCCATGATCGATGGAGACAGTCGATATAGTTAATGCTGCTGGTCGAGTTGCGTTGATAAGCAGGTGGCACGCAGATGCTCCTTTCGTGGTTCGCGAACACCCACAAAGTAGTGTTATGCTTATTGCTTATGACACACATGTGATACAGTTCTGTTGTAAGTCTTTAAGGTAAAACTGGAGGGAGTTCTTTTTCCATATGATTTATAGGTTAGGTTAATTATCACTTCACGATTTTGTTGACTAAAAATCACAAACAAAACAAAACAAACAACACTGAAATTGCTAACCAATGCTCCAGTGGAGCAAACGATCCTTGACAATTTCACGCCTGAAGTCCTAATAGTATTTGAGGTTTGTGCTCAGAAAACTTCGAAGTGATAGGGACTTGATCCAGTATGTCCTTAATCATGTACCTCAAACTGTACGTTTTGTTGTACTGGATTAAAGAAGTATCACGGTACATTTTTTATGTCTGTCGCAGCTATTAGGGGCATGTCTTGATCAACCATTCATAATTTACCGAAATTTGCTCGAAAATAACAACAAACAAATTTAATTTGCGTAGTTCTCGACTAAGAGCATATACATTTAATGTTGCCAAAGATCAATTTGGTCGACTCTTTGTGAGACGATATTGTTAACGCACAAATCCATATTTTTAATATTGATAAGCAGACATCGTTCCTCGTATGATAGCAGAGAAAACACTGTCCATCCTAATTTACGAAGTGCACATAACTGAAACTGCTTTTGAACTTATTTGGTTCTTTTTTCGTGCTGAAAACATATAAGGTGAAGAAACAACACTGCAATATTCTAATTTTGACCTGACATTAGCAACATTAAGTTTTTTAATTGTATACGGATTTGAGAGAATATTTAAACTTCGTGGTTAGTAATCTTACTTGCTACTTCAGAATGTTGGGCATAAACAGGCAATCTCTTCAATCTTTCTTTATGTATCGATATACTTACGCAGCAATTCATTTGAAATGTTGAAAGTTTTCAATGGTTTATCTTTGGGCCGAAAAAGACAACTCAACGTCCTTTTGAGAACGTATGGTAATGCATAGTTCATGTAACTTTGGCCTCAAGAGGGGTTATAGTTATGCCTAAACAAATCATTTTGCCATTGACTAAATAAAATGCAAATGAAAAATCTGTTACAATACTATGCAAACGATAGAGAAAACAAGATAAAAAATTATAACAAATACAAAAATAGAGATAGACTACATTTTACTATCGTTGTATCGCCCCTATATGAAAAGATACACAGCAAAATTTCACAACAATATCTATTCACTTGAAGAGCTATTAATTCACTTATACCACAGAGAACAAACGAATTGGCTCATACGTGCAGATCAATTTTCGATCTGTCATCCGGCACCCATTTAATAAAAAACAGATCTGGCAATATTAATGTTAATCGCACATCTTGACTGTTGAACACAAAACGTCGTTTGCTTGATTGTCTCAAAACAACCAGACTATGTCTTAGTGCATTATTTCTTCTCATAAGAATTTTGTTCTTTTGGCGTTCTACCTTCAACATGGCATCGGAAGCCGAGTTCTTCGACTGAGTCGATATCACTTGCATTGTAAATTTATAGTCCTTGACTTGGGCCTGCTGATTATGGAAAGCATATTTTCACCAAACTTTTATTATAGTGGACATCTGTTTTTGGATAAAAAAAATGTGGTGCTGTGTGTGTGGGGTTGTTTCCATCTTGTTGTGGGTACATTTGTGAGATTGCCTCGTTTTTTTTGTTTGGTTTGTGTTGCTGTCTTCTAAGATGTGTGCGGCCAAAAAAGAGGCGGGGGGAACGTTTGTTTAAGTTCCCAAGTAGCACCGAAAACAAGTTTTATTTGTCAAGTGTCATGCTGTAGATCTATAACAGTGTGATGTGACTAGTTTTGTCATGAAGAAGTACGTTTCATGCAATTCAAATATAGATTCTTTTAGCTCATTAATGATTTTTCATACATGTGCTCTATGTTTTCCAGTTAAAACATGTTTGTTTACGTCTGATAACTTGTTTGCAAATTATGTTTTATAAATGTATCAACATAAGTCTTCCGTAATTAAAAAAATAAACATGCGAGAAACTTCAAGCGTCATAACAAAACTAGTCAGGTATGTTTTGTTAGAGCCATATTGAACGGGAAAAGATAGTTTGAACTTTGCTTTAGTTATGCTAGAATGATGAGAACGGGGCCGACCCCGGCTTAGTGGTTAACATCCATACCTCTCACTCCAAAGTCACGAGTTCGAATCTCACCCCGGACAAGTTACGAAAGTACCCAAAAATGTATTTGAGTGACTACAACGGGAGATGAACTAGCTCAGGGCTGAAAATCTCTATAATCAAGGAAAAAAATAATAATAGAATGATAAAATATTGAAAATTTCAGTTTCCATTTGCTTGTATGGTCGAACATGATTGATGCCATTGCTTGTGCGACAACGTGAAGTATCAACAAAACGTAGTCGCAATCGACCAATAATTTGGTGGAGCAAATGCTTTTAATTTTAACTTCTACCCCTGGCTTGAATTCTCTTATATCAAAGTGAATGTATATTTAAGTCCCCTATTTGGTGGGTAAATAAGATGATGGTGAGGTTTAAGAGGATTCCATCTAATACATATCTCATGTGTCGAAATGGTCGAGCGGTAAGAACTCCGACCTAATAAGCTTGGCGTTCATAGTATGAACCCCCCTGGTTCATTAATGCTTTTTTGTTGCCGGCAAAAATTTGTTCAACTGAGGTTTTAGATTTTTTTGTTTTTGACCATTGTCAGACATAGGTAAATTATGTTTCGTAAGCTCCACCTTCTGCGCTATTTCTATTCTAGAGTAGTACCGGAAAAGGTTTTCCATCATCGAAATGGCAACATAATGATTGGCCACATTGAAGCAAAAATGCATGCAATGAAACATATTGTGTTACTTGGGTATAAGGCCTGTACTCGAAAAAATGCACCATTTTTATCCGTGTGTAACTTTTTTGTCCGTGAGTAAAAATTGATGAAAATCTGGGTATAACTAGTTTGAAGTAAATTGTTTACATGTGCAAAATTTCATAACAATCGGTTCAGTGGTTATTGAGATGTCATCGAAACAAGAAGAAAATCGCCGGAGAATTTTGCGCGCCGTCATGGAAAATCCGACTGCGACCATGAGATGGATCGGAAAACAACTGGGAATCACCCATACAACTGTGTATCGGGTAGTAAAATCGTTTAAGGAGTCCCAGACGACCGAGGGGCAGGCTTTAAGTGGAAGAAAATCGAAGACAGTTGACCCTGTGAAGGCCCGGAAGGTGTTGGATTATTTCAAGTGTAATCCGGACCTTTCGATTCGCGACGCGGCTCTGAAGGCAAAGTGTTCCGCCTGGTTCGTTCAGCAAACCATGAAACGAGCTGGACTTCGTGTATTCCTCCCTTAGCTCAGTCGGTAAAAGCAACACCATGCTGGAGGTGGTTGGGTTCGATTCCCGGTCTGATCGAGGAATTTTTCGTAAAGGAAAATTACTCGACTTCTGGGCATAGGGGTACGATTATACTTGCTACACAATCATACTAATGCAAAAATGGTACTTGGCATCGAAAGCTCTCAATTAATAACTGTGGAAGTGCATTTAGAACACTAAGTTGAGAGCCAAGCAATAAGCTAATTGTGAAAGCTGACCACCAACTCTGACGAGCTGGTATTCCATTATGGAAATGGAAAAAGGTCAAAGTACACATGTCGTATGCGCAGGATCACATTTGCGTTGTGCGAACATACGACCCCTCACGGGAGGTTCCCGAACAGGAGATCGTAACGATGTTGTCCAAATATGGACAAATGAAACGCATCGTCCGACGTTTCCGGCGAAGCTGGGCATTTGCGCCTTCACTGATGTGCGTGGTGCGTACATGGACGTGAAGCAGGAAATCCCGTCATCGCTGCACGTCGCCAGTGGGAAGGAAAATATGTATTACGAAGGCATCAAGGACAAATGCTTCTTCTGCAAAGAAGTGGGACACCTGATGGTTTCTTGTCCCAAGCGGCAGAATCGGAGCCAGCCGAAAGAGCAAAGTCAAGAAAAGGAGCAAAGCGGTAAACTGAAGAAAACTTTCGGATGTGCAGTAACCGGAGGTACACGGGGATGCGAATTTTGCTGCTTCGACTATGTGTGGTATTTTGCTGTACGCCGTTGATCAATTCGTGCCTAAGAAACTCAACCGTAAGCCCCCCCAAACCTGCTTAGTCTAATTCCGACCTCAAACGTTTGCAACAAGTTAAAAGGGCAGCTCTGAGAAAAAACAGCAAATATTGCACTGATTCTACGAGGACAAACCACGCACGCGCCAATGACGACTACAAACACCTCAATAACAGCTTGTACAACCTCTCATCAGTCTCAATTGCAGAGCCATCACAAAACGAAACCGAAGAGCTTTTGGCGAGTTCGTGAATGATCAACGGAAGGAAACCGGCTTACCCTCCACCATGACTAACGGCACTCACTTAGCTGACTCTGTCGCGGATATCGCCAACTTGTTCCGTACACAGTTCAGCAGTGTCTTCTGCGACGAAATTCTGGATGCCGAGGGCCTCGAAGCGGCTACTAGCAATGTTCTCCTGTTTGTTTGTAGTTGGATCTGCACTCACTATCCACAGTGATATGGTGATTTTAGCAGGGAATCAGATGAAAAGCTCCAACTGGATGCGGTCCTGATGGTATTCCTTCAATTTTCCTGAAGCGTTGCCTTAACACACTCGCTGTGCCCCTGGCTATGGTCTTCAATTTGTCATTAACTTCCGGTGTGTTTCCTGAATGCTGGGAAGAGTCGTTTGTTTTCCCAATACACAAGAAGGGATACAAACGATCCGTCACTAACTATCGATGGGATTGCTGCACTAAGTTCTGTATCCAAGCTATTCAGACTAATTGTTCTCCAAAAGGCTAGTCCCATGACTATTCACATACTATTTCTCCTGAACAACACGGTTTTATGCCCAAGCGCTTTCGACGGCGACCAACCTCACCGTATTTACATCGTTGCATCATCCCGCGAAATGGAACCGCGGTCATCAAGTAGACGCCATGTACACAGATCTCTCTGCGGCCTTCGATAAAATGAATAATGTGATTGCAATTTCCAAATACGAAAATATGGGGGCTCACGATCAATTGTTGAACAGGCTCCGGTCATACCTGACTGGTAGAACTATGTCTGTGAAGATTTTAGATTATGCCTCGTCCAGCTTTTCAGTAACATCCGGCGTTCCGCAAGGCAGCCACCACCGATTTCCATTTCCTGCTATATATGAACGACGTGAACTTGGTCCTCAGCTGCCTTAAAATATCCTACGCTGACGACCTAAAGCTGTACTACGTCATAAAATGTCCAGAAGACGCCGATTTTCTTCAGCAGGAACTACAAGTGTTCACAACTGGTGTCTCCACGAGTACATCCTTCGAAGAACACGCTTGAAACGTTAAACAACAGTCAAGGATCTGGGAGTAATGCTCGACTCCAAACTGTCGTTCAGGAACCACATTGCCTATATTGTTTCTTAAGCCTCGTCGCAGTTAGGATTCATCATCGGCTTCGCAAAAAACTTCAAAGACGTTTATTGTCTGGAGGGCACTATACTGCTCTTTGGTTCGTGCTTTTTTGAAGTACTGCTGTCGTTCGGTAACCCTTTCTACCAAAACGCAGTCCAGAGGATCGAAGCTTGTTCAGCGAAGGTTAATACGCTTTGCTTTGTGACAACTTCGTTGGCAAGACCCTCGTAGATTGCCAGAGATTATGAAAGTCGGCTTGTAAGCTCATCAGCCTGGAATTGTTGGAAGGGAGGCGTATGGTGGCCAAAGCGTGTTTTGTTGGTGACCTCTCTCAGGGAATCATCTACTGTTCCACTTTACTTAGTCTCTTAAACATCAACACTCGACGACAAAACCTACGTTTTCAATCTTTCCGGCACTCAAGGACCAACTACGGCAAAGACGAACTTGTGCTAAGCATGTGTCGCGTTTTGCACAGCTGCTATAGCGTGTTTAATTTTAATGTATCCCGTGATGTTAACAAGCGTTGTTTCCGAAGATGTATGTGTTAGTTATTGTATGTAATTTAGTGTCATCTAGTTGTCATTGGGATAAACATTTTCATCTGTTGACGAATAAATAAATAATAATAAATGATAATACAGCCACCGGAGGATCAGAATCTGAACGTGAAGGAAGAATTGGATACGCTAGAGGTGCAGGAATAAATAATGATGAACCGAAGGAGATGGATACTCGCGATCGTGCGTTGTTACGGTTCGCCGCATCAATGTCAACGGGGATCAGTAAACAAAACGAGTCAGATAGAATTGCGAAGGGACAAGAAAAAGCTAACATCAAATCGCCTCCAAGAAAGAAAAAGAATCATAATTTGTTTAAGAAATAGTTTTTTTTATATAACTCTCAGTGAACATTGCCTCTGGCTCCGTAAAGCTAACGCGATTGAGCCGTATAAATAAATAAACTGGTAACAAAAAAAAGTTTATTTTTAGATTTATAAATAAATATCAAGAAAGATTTTTTCCAGAAATTTCCCAAATTCAGGTGACATATTCATTTTGTAAGGTGATTTTTATAGGCTTCTAATTCGACCTGTGACAATGTCTTGCAATGATTAAGGGCAAAGTCAGTCGAGGATCTGAGAGCAACGACCAATTTGAATTAAATTGAATGAACTGCTCTAAATAATGAACCAATCCCCAACACATCTACAATATGGTATATCATGAACACTTTATAAATAATTTGGTTGATTTATTTTGACGGAGAAGTATTGTTATTATCAAAAAAACAAATGATGATGAAAAAAGATTCTCAGAAGAGATTTTCTCTTAGAGATTCCAATTTATTCTTCGGTACTTTACAAATCTCATCGTAAGAATCACCGCCGACATTCTCCCATTGCTGTTTTCACATGAATCTTGTTCTTATATAGTCAATTATTTCCAGAATATTCATTATATTCTGATCATAGTTCAACAAAATACCTTATATTATTATAAAGTTTTGTTCAAGTACATAAATCCAGTAGTTTTTATTATTATTCCGGCAGAAATGGATATAAAATTATATATAATTATATGAATTTAAATCACATATTCATAGACTCAATCGAATCTAATAATTTTGATTATTCTCCATTCGTAGCACGCAAAATAATAGCTGAATATTATTAAACAAATTAGAAACACTCAAACGGCATAATGGCCCAGACCCACTCTGAACTTCGAAGTGAATTCAATTTTGTTTCTGCATTCATCCCTTGGAATCTGTTTATATGTAGAAGTGCGATTGAAAAACATGAAGCTCTTGCACCCGTGATTACTCGAAATTTCGATTCAAAACTATGTAATATTCTTACATCAAAAGATTGCTAAGAAAATTTGCAATCTTATGGTACCAATAAAAGTTCATAAAATGAGATTTCATAGCATACTTTTTGTATTTCCAAAACATCCTACAAAGTTCCACGCTATATGAGCTGCATGCCGTGGGAAGTGGAAGGACGAAAAAACAAAATAATAACCAACAGCACAAACCGTGTGTTCATTTCGCTTATGAAGAACTGTAGAGAGTTATTTTGAAACGCCGACAACGTGGCATCTGTATTTTTCAGAATGAGGATATTCAGGGAAGATGTTTGTTCAATTGATACAGATTTATTTTTTTCTTTTCTTCAAACGATTGGTCTATCGGCTAATAAAATACCTGATTGTATCGAAACTGGCTATCATTTTATGTAAAATCGTTTGAACTTTATTTTTGTGTTAATAGTTTGATTGAATCATATTATTATATTATTAATTTTATTTTTTTATCAATTTTTGAGAACATTCCAAATGGTTAAGAACACGTTATTTTAAAAAAATTGCCAGGCACATTAAAATGTCGTCAGACCATTTGTTTTAATTTTCTCAAAATATACTTAATACTTAGACAACTTTTCGTAAAAACACTTGAACATTCTGATCTATAATATACCTACAATTATTCATTTTATTTGAAATATGGGCGAAACGGTTCTGATATGGATTAATTAACTTCAAGTTAGTTAGTTAGGTGGTCGATGAAAATAGTCTGCAAATTTTCATGAAATTGATACATCATCTAGCCAATACAATAAAAATTTTGGTGACAGGAAAAAAAAAACAAAGATTTGTTTTAATTCTTATGTAGAGGCTGATGTTTTCCTAACGTCGAAATTTGTGATGATTTTTCCAACATATGAAATATCCACTTGAATTCAACAAGTGACTCGTTGCTTATGGAATATAGAACGATGCATAAAGTTCAAACGATTTTAACTAAAATGTTAGCCAGTTTTGAAATAATCAGGTTCAATAATCCGACTAATGATTTGAAAAAAAGAATAAATTGTATCAATTGAACAAACATCTTCCCCGCACTTCCTCATTCTGAAATATACAGATGCCACGTTGTCGGCGTTTCAAAATAACCCTCTTCGATGTACAATTCTTCCTAAACGAAATGAACAGACTGCTGTTGCTGTTGGTTATTACTATTTTTTTCGTCCTCCACCTCCCACGGCTCGCAGCTCCCATAGCGTGGAACGTTTTAGGTTGTTTTGGAAATCCAAAAAGTATGCTATGAAATCTTGTTTTATGTACTTTTATTGGAACCATAAAATTGCAAATTTTCTTGGCAATCTTTTGATGTAAAAATATAACACAGTTTTGCATATGAATTTCGATTAATCCCGGGTGCAAGAGCATCATGTTTTCATGCGCACTTCTACATACAAACTTATGCCAAGGGATGAATGCAGGAACAGAGTTGAGTTCACTTAGATGTTCAGAGTGGGTCTTTCCCGTTTGGATGTTGTTTCGCTTTTTTATTGTATATTGTTTCAACCTTCAACAATTATTTGATCTGGCCCGATCGTGGCAGAATCATATTAATTATATTTTATAGTTTCAATGAATAGTAAATATTACACCACAAGATAGGTCATACGACATCTCTATTTGGGCATCTAAAACTTCAACAAGAGAATTGAAAACCATGTAAAATAGTTTATATGATGCATATATGCAGTGCCAGGATGTTCCGGATAATCCCTGGAGATCTGGCCAGCATCTGTAAAGAACCGATTTCTGTCATTCGCAAGAAGAAACAAAAAATAACTAAAATAATGCTTATATGAAGTTCGCTTGACTACATTGGAGACATTCGAACGAGTTAAACTTTAGAACTATTGAATAAATTTAGCTTGTTGTAGGAAACGTATGTAATTCTTTTATAAAATTCTGAATATAATAAAATTTTGCCTAGAAATTGAATGTTTTCGGTTGAAATATTGTTTGGCTAAGCCCTGCACAGTGGATTAGTCAGAAAATTCATTTTGTTCATTTTTGTCAATAAGCCTGGATCTATGCATCGTCTCGTGATTTCTTTCCACATTGAAGGCTAATTTTATGAAATAAAATGCTAATTTGACTTCGGCTTGCAATCACATTCGCTAATAATTGTGAATAATATATAAAAATATGTTGTAGCCAAATTGTTCCTTGAAGAGTTTGCTATCGATGCACCGTTTTCAATTTCCAAAAACATGAACAATACGGAGCTGGGCACTTGAAAATTGAGGCAATGTCTTATATTTTTTGCAATTTTTTTCAGTAGAAGCGGACTCATGTAATAACTACAAGATTTATCAACATGGTTTGTTCCCAAAAATTGTGCTTCAATTAGTTTAGCACCAACGAGTGGAAATGAAATTTCAAAAAAGATAATCAAATATGTTTAAAATTGCAAAACAACGCGCGACCTCCTAAACGGGCGCGCGACTGACTTTGCCCTTTGTTTTGTAATGCAAAGATGATTCCAAAGCGTGCCAAAAATTATGGAGAAGGTATAATATACAAAATGTTTAACAGGAACAATCCTCAGTCCCCCCCCTGACTTCTCTATTGTCAAATTGACAACATTTCCCAGGCTACGCCAACCAGCGTAGCATTAAGCAGTCACTACGAAAGTTGCAGTGGATTTGGATGAAACTTTGTGTGATTAAAGCACCTCTTTATATTTAGCGTAGAATAGGAAATAATAGGTAATATTGGAAAAGAGCAATATATGAGGGTTAAAATTACGATTGGACCTACAAAAAAAAAAGAAAATAAACTTATCTATAATAACAATCGCATTGATTAAGGGTTCATAAATGAAAATGCTAAAAATCATAGCAGTCACGAAAAATTAGAACTCAAAAACAAAATACAACAAAGCGTCGGCAAGGTGGGCTTAAACTTACAAATATGCATACATTTGAAGCTAGAAATGAAAAATATTATCAAGCTGAGGAAAAGTTAAACTAATATATTAATCAATTACAATTATATGATGAATTCTTAAGACTAAAACAACTATAAACATGTAAATTCTGATGAGCTAACAAAACGAAGGCGTGTTAAAATCATACCTATATGTTTAAAAAGATGTATTTATTGTTCAATTCAAAAGCGTCGTGCATTAAAAATTAGGATTAAAAAGTTAGAACCTTGTAAAGAATGATAATCCAGCAAGAGAAAACCAACATCCAAAAAACAACACGACTGGATTTGGTAGAAGCGCCTTATAATCGAGAATCTAAATACGTATAAGCAAGAATAACAAATGAAATCGTTAAAATGGTCGTTTAATTATATTATGAAAATCAAATAATAGTGGAATTATTAATAGTAAGAAAAAAAGAGTTAACAAAGAAAACAATAAAAATAGCCCTGAAATGTGATAAACCGGCAACACTTCCCTGCGAAAATCAGAGTACTTACGGTTCGCATTCGAAACTTGCGGGGCAAAGAAAGCCGATTCGATGACTCTTCCCCACCACAAGATAATACATCAGCACCAAACGCAGCTCAGTATCCACGCGCAAGTATTTTATCCAGCCATAGCATCAACCACAAAGCCACCGTGGTGCTTTTATTTTGGCGACCACATACACTAACTGTGATTTTCTGAAGGATTTGGCGTACGCGCAAAATGGTTTGACTTCACTTCTTGATTTGCGCTGCAGATCGTCAAGATATAAACGTTCACATCTAGGCAGTAACTGTTTCCCCTGTCTACGAAGATTGCTGAAACATACATAATCCAGTGAGTCTCTCGTACATTTGAACTTCTTGTGCGCTTTATCTTTCCTACGAAGCAGTCTCGTGAGTTCTTGTGTAAGCCAAATCGGGTTTTTAAGATGACGGGGGAGGTCTTCCGGACATTACTATGAACGATATCGTCTACCACGTCATAGCATTTATCTACAACAACGTCAATATCGCTATAATCCAGAACTTGGTTCCAGTTCACTGCTGAGATCTCGACACCAATAATCTCATAGTTTGCTCTCCTAAAGATAAAGTGACTCATCTCTCGTCGAGGGGCGTAACGTACTGCTTCAAATGAAATCTGGATTGGCAATGGAGGATGATGGGGATCAACCTTGCAGAAAGGAGCAGCATTTACGACAGTGATGCTAGACATTTGATATGAAGATACTCTATATCACGTAATATAGGTTTTAAGTATAAATAACAAAAATAGCTTTTAACTACTTTAATGCTGTTCACTTATTATTTGATTATTTATTATTATTTGCGATTATCAAAACCTAAGAATCCACATGAAATATATTTTATTCATTCGATTTTCTTAAGATAAGCCTTTTAAATAGTAAACAGGACCAAACTGATCCCATAGATATTTTTTTTACCAAAAGCAAAAATAAACAATCTTATGAATATACAGGGTGTTCGGTTCCTTAGCGCAAATATTTTCAGGGGCGATAGGAGATAATATTAGATGAAAAAAATTGTTCTACGCATATAGTTCAATCTCAAAGTGTACGGGGTTATTGAATTTTTAATGTTCTGGTAATTTGGGTTGGGTTGGTTTTAACCATAAATTTGGGGGAGGACCGGATGTAATGAGCATTCAAGCCTAGTACCAAATATGTCATTAACAGCGAGCAACAAAAACGGGCAGGGCGGACCGAACACGAGACAATATTAACAACTTTGAAAAACTAGGAAAATTTAAATTAACACTTCACTTGATCACTTTTTGAAAAAATAAAAAATAAAAAACTGAAACACTTTTTCAAACTATCACTAGTAAACGCGAGCAATTTCCGTTAAATTCCACTAAAGATAGCTTATCCTTTGACAGATAAGCCTATTTCGTCTGCGACTTACAGACTTCTTCAGTGTCGAGTGCTCGACTTATGGTTGTTCACTTCCGGGTTATTTTTGGCTGTGCTGTGCGGGGGGACCATACTGGTTGCGCGATGAAAGAGGATTATCTCCACGATCTTCAAATGATCTAAATTTGGCTTAATTGAATCGATAAACCGAGTAATGCAGTCTAGATATACAGAACATAGTTACACGTTAAAAAATATCTGTTCTGATCGATAAAACAACAATGATTTTACAAGAAAATCGAAGACCCAATGTTGGGGACATATTAATTTCTATGTTCGCAATCTATGGCCTGTTTTATCAATAAGGTGATAAAAATGTTGTTATCGGTAAAATTTCAAGTGGAAATGCATGAGTTTACGGTTATTTATATTCAGAAGGCTAATCCAAACAAAAATTGAAGGAAAATAATCTTTGTAGAGTGAATTATAATATTTTCATTGTCGAATGTATGATAAATTATATATGAACATCACTTAGGTGTTTCAAAGCAGTTTTAGCTTACACTGACATAGTCTTATCTTTGTATTCTCCCATACGCGGAGTAACGATATATGATGATGTTGTTTTTGAGAAGGAAATAATCTCTCATCACATGTGAGGCTCTAGGAGTAGACGGCACTTTTTTTGCTAGAACAAAGTTGTTTAGAGAAAGTATTGATAGTTCCGTTAGCACACGGCAGGCTGTGAAGATTGAATAGAAGTAGCTTTGAAAATTGAGCGGAGGGCATTGCGAGGTAGTATTTCGAAACAAGCACACAATCTTTTGCACAAGCGGGCGCATCGCAATCCTGCGGGGTAGGTCAAGGCAGGAACGAATGCACTAGGCAGCGGGGGGAGACGATTAGAGGGAATCGGATACAAGGCGACGAACCGGAACCAGAAAACAAGATAATTACAAACCGAGTGATAGAGGAGTTAATCGGGAAAAAGATCGGATGAAAAATTTGGAAGGAACCGCTAGGCAACGACTGCATAGGCGTTTGTCAATGGGGGGTGGTGCGCGAGTCGGACTCCCGTGGGAGCAGGTGGGGGGTTGAGTGGGACGTCAGTGTGGACACCCAAGTTTAGAGGGGGGCACAGGCCAGACAAGGTTTTCTTGGATTTGATAGGTGCCAGGTCGAGACTTCATGACTCTGTGTGGGAGGAGAGTTATCTTGCGGGTGCCGAGGGTGGGTGGGGGGATTGGGGGTAGTTGGGGGTGTGGGGGTGGGTGGGTGGGGTGGGTGGGGGGGGGGGGGGGGGGGGGGGGTGGGGGGGGGGGGGGGGGGGGGGGGGGGGACACAAGGTATTTTTGTGGAAATTTCGATGCCGGGAGGGTCAGCCCTGGAAGCTGCAGTCAAGGTCGATAAGTTTCATCGTCCATAATAACGCATAAAAACTTCGTCAAATATCGCATCGCAAGTAGCGAGGGATTTTGCTGCCAAGTTTGTTTGTGGAATTGGAAGTTTGTTTGGGGGCTTTTACTTTATACGACTTAAGTCCCAAACGTTGTTTTGGACAAAACTAGGTGACATCCCTATTTTACGAGCCACCGTTCGAATGGAGAGATTTGGGTTTTTCGTTAATATCCTTTTCACCTTTCGGTTCCAGACCGGATTCGCCTCCCTCTGTGTTTGTCTCTCTTCTCGTTTCCCTCCCCCGCGACACACATCGCAAAAAAATTTTGAGCACCGCGAGTACTGGATTTAGAGACAAATCCTGTTTTTTCAAAGTGTCCCGTGTTGACAAGTCAGGATTTGCCGTACGCCCGTACAAAATTCCGTCGGGGACCTTGTTGTCCTTCGTCCGCAACTCAAAATATTAACCTTGAATTTTAACCTCAATCCTTAGCTTTTTCCTTTTTAAATCTCCGGTAATCCACCGGGGAAATTTTCATTCCTACGTGCAATATTTCAAAAGTTGCAATGATTTGAAGGTGCCAGGTTTATTTTGGATAAAGACCTTCCCAAACATCTTATCAAAATTATGCAAGCACAAGTGTATAGCTAGTTGAATCTCGCTTACAGTTCAAATACTTTATGAGTTATAATAAAAAATGTAACCGATCGTTGCATATTAGGCGTGTCAGGGGACACACACCCTATTAAGCAAGTTTTTTCTTTCTTTTAAAGCTGAGAAAATTTACTACTTAGCAATTCCATTTAAACTTTGAGTAATTATCATTTCGTGTCTTTTTAAGGGTAAAAATATTTTTATCATATCATTTTTAAGGTTTTTTTTTCATATTGTTTTTTACAACATAAAATTTGGGATAAGCTGTTTATTACGAATTTTATGTAAGCGAAATAGAAAGTTTGTGTCAGAGAATGAGTTGTAGAGCACTTTTAAAGCCACAATTTTTTTTTCAATCAACCACTGCTGTAGTCCCAAGTTGCACCGAAAACATAAATATTCCAGTTTTTTTCTCATGTGTCATGCTGTAGATCTATGACAGTGTGATTTGATTAGTTTTGTCATGAAGGTGTTCGTTTGATGCAATTCAGATCCAGATTCTTTTAGCCGACTAATTAATTTGTCATTCATGTGTTTGAAGTTTTTCAGCTAAGACATGATTGTTAACGTTTGAGGAGATCGCAGCAAGCGCTGCCCGCGGACGGTTGAGTTTTGCGTGAGCTGTCACGTTTTTTCTCCTATGTTTGATTAAAATCGGTATATGTGAATTTGTGAAATTGTGAATTAAGTTTCGGAAATTTCAGCAATGAGAGTGGTAGCGGTGCTGTTTCTTGCTGTTTGGGTAGTCTTGCTCATCTAGCATTTCAGAAAGTCCCGGTGAAATAATTTTATAAAATTTACGTTTCGCGTTGTTTTCGAGTTATCGTGGAGCATATTGCTTAAGTTTAGTTTGTTTTTCCATAAGGAGAAGAAATGAGGAATTGTGCTTCTGTTTCCGCATGTGGTGCCGACATGGCTTGTAGCACATTTTCAGCAAAACTGGAGATGTGTCTCTTCTGGCGTGGGAGTCAAAATCATAATGTTCGTAGACTTTATACGGTCGGATTTCCGTACAATTCCGAATGGGGATGAAGAACAACGAATCGTAATCAGGATAAGTAAACGTTCATTAAATGTTTGACATTATATTGAATTTTCTTGCCCATCACTTCAAGTTAATTTTTCCATCGTTGCCATAGATACGTATTAGTTTTTTCCTCGCTCCGCGGAATATTTAAAAATATATTCCTTTTTGCCAAAAGCTTTGATGACCCAGCAGTACAGTTTTACGCTCAATTATCTTGCTATATTCAAAAAATTGGATGAATATTTTCGTTTCCCTTTTCTCAAAAA
>JAHHFK020003303.1:0-50619 GCA_024533555.2 Aedes koreicus
TCATTTGGAAAACCCTTCGCCAAAACTTGCTAAAGTGGTTTTCCCCGAAATACCGTGTGGCGTGTTTTGAAAAAGTACAGAGAAACTTTGTCGATGGATCGCAAGCCTCAAAGCAAGCATCGGGCGGATACTGTCAAAGTCTTCTTCTTCTTCTTTAGCATATCAAGCTTATTGCTTTCACAATTAGCTTATTGCATGCTCTCAACTTAGTGTTCTAAATGTACTTCCACAGTTATTAATTATGTGCTTTCGATGCCAAGTACCATTTTTGCATTAGTATGATTGTGTCGCAAGTACAATCATACGCTATGCCCAGGGAGTCGAGACATTTTCCTTTACGAAAAATTCCTAGACCAGACCGGGAATCGAACCCAGCCACCTCCCAGCCTTTACCGACTGAGCTAAGGGAGGACCCAAGAACAAAGTCATCAAGAACATTAAGGCAAACTCCAACATCTCAGAACGCGATTTGTCCAAAATGTTTCGAGCCGCACGCAGTACTGTGCAACGGATTCGTCTCCGGGAAGGCTTCAAGTCATACCGTGCCTGTAGACAACCAAATAGGGATCAAAAGCAGAACAATGTGGCCAGAATCCGTGCCAGAAAACTGTATGATCAGTTGTTGACAAAATTCAATGGCTGTCTCCTCATGGATGATGAAACCTATGTAAAGGTCGATTTCAAACAGCTACCGGGACAAACATTTTACTTGGCTACGGCTCGGGGAGATGTTCCTGCCAAATTCAAGTTTGTGTTTGCAGATAAATTTGCACGTAAATACATGTTTTGGCAAGGCATCTGTAGTTGCGGTAGGAAGACCAAGGTTTTCATCACTGATAAGACATTTAATTCAGAGCTGTACAGAACGGAATTTCTCCAAGAGCGAATATTGCCATTCATCAGATCCCACAATGAACCTATCATGTTTTGGCAAGCTGTCATTACAGTAAAACAATGCTACAGTGGTATGAAACCAATGGGATTCAGTTTATACCGAAAGAACTCAAACCACCAAACTGTTCCCAGCTCAGAGCGATAGAGAGGTTTTGGGCTATTATGAAGAGGAAGCTGAAGGTGAATGGCAGTGTCGTCAAAAGCATCAATGAATTGAGAAGTGGAATAAGATTAATTACGTGCTTCGTGCAACAACGAATAACATGATTAGTTTAAATGGAATAAGATTTCCATAACGATGGATGAGAATAATGCGCGACGGTTTATGAAACGTATTTCGGAAAAGTCCGCAAATTTCTTCGAAATCGAGATGATTATTTTGTTTGTATTTTGCCTCTAAAGTTCACATAAAGTCAAACATTTTAGTTAAAACAGAATACTATTTTGTTAATGAATATCCGAAATATGCGTAATAGTCTATGTTCCAATTCTAACTGGGTCACACCTTATTCACCAGAGTCTTATAGGTCAAGGATGCGTTTACGATTTTCAATCTTATATGGATCGTTTATTACATTTAATATACAAAAGTATGTTTGCCATGGTATTATGCGTTGCGCGATAAAATATTGCGAATGTTGTGCGAAAACGCAAATAGAACTGCGCGTTTATCTTAATTTTTTTTGATCTTCTACAATAAGTGCGCCAATGACCCAAGTAATAACCGCGCCGAAGACACCAAAACTATTTAACGTAAACATGTAGTTCTATTAGTGTTTTCGCTCAGCTTACGCGAGAAATTATCGCGCAATTCACTGTACCATTAATACTTGTCACATTAATGCAAAAATGCCTACAATTAAACATTTTGTGTTGCTTGAGTAGGGAAAGAAGATCTCTACACCTCGAGACTATTCTACGAACGTCTTATAAGTATTTTGTCGTCTGGTGAAATGCTTTCTCTACGCTTTTTTGGATGCACGTATCTAATTTTGTAGAGACCAGCCAATCGTTGTTCCTCTTCTATCGCACTCGTACGTGTGGATGTTGCTACTGGAGTTGACGGAAGTGTTTGGTTTATCCCGAAATAACCACGACCTAGTGAGATCAACCACGGATTCAATAACAGCTCTTCCCAAAAGTAGAGGATCAAATCCCATGTCAGTAGCATTGAAAACGTTGAACAATTCTCGAGTAGTTTTTCAAACAGACTGATCTGTTTTTGTAAACAAAGAGGGGAAGTAAGATTGAAACATAAATTTCTCAAAACTATCAGTACCCTCGCGGATAGTAGCATCACCATCATGATAGGGAAATGTTATTCCTTGTGTTGGTGGCCCTAGTTTTTATGAAAGTTCATGGGGTTTCAAGCATTTAAGGTTTTGATCTTACTTCCCCTCTTTGTTTACAAAATCAGATACGTCTTGTAGTATACAGAGTATGTGTGAATGAAATATTAAGATGCTTTGTATGATTCTAAGAGTATTGAGTTACCTTTCGATTTGGGTATAATCATGTGATTTGAGTGTAATCAAATTAGCGTGAAATAAAATAAAACTTGTAGTAAGCTATGCGAAAATCTCCTCACTTCTGAAGAACAAACAAAACCAACGCAACGCATTGACATGAGAGGCCGTTAGCTATAAATACCAGCTAGCTGTGCTGATTCAGTTCATTCTTGTAACGAACTTTGCAAGCCTTTTTACGATATTTGTGGCCAAATCATGCAACTATGGTGGTTGCACACGATTCATTTTTACTTGTACTTTTGACAGTTGCATGGTGGCATTGAATACGCAGCTAGCTCAATAAAGAGTGCAAATCTGGCTCGTTGCAGCAAACAACGAATAGATTCGTGAGTCCTAGCTTCGATTTCCAGATATAAACTAAAATTAATTTTCAGTGTTGTTTTGCGTGACGTACTTAATGTCAAGGGTAATATCTCGTTCACATAAAAAACCGCACACTGATAGCGATCTCAAAACCTTGAAAACGCATGAAACCATAACGCCACACTACCCTATGGCTTCTCTGTCTTTGTTTACAGTATTTACCTAGATGAAGCAGGCGTGGTTCCGCCTCCTTCCAACAGCCGATTGTTATTTTGATCGACAACTACCGCACGAACCACGGCTGTTGATGATGATGACAATTTGCTATCAACATTAATTTTCACGGTAACATTATTTTCCTCTCTTCTCTTTTCACGCCTATCTTCATCTTCAAACATCAACCATCACGATCTGACATTGACATCTACCCGGCGAGCGTGCAGAAGATGGGCGGCTGGCGGAAGATGTACTTCATCCTGCAGAACCAACTTTTGCTCTCCTACTCATCGAAAGACGATTACGAGAAGAAGCTCGCCCCCTTCAAGGACATCATCAATCTGGTGCCGGGGACGGTCATCATTCCGACGACCGGGCCCCGGTTCACGATAGAAACCAACTCCAAGGTGCTGTACACGTTCGTAAGTGTCTTGAACCAGTGAGATTATCTATGCCGTTTTTCCGCGATGAACATTCGGGTCGCCAAATTAATTTGCATTTCTTTTGTGTTTTGCCTTGCCAGCGCTGCGACGATCATAAAAGCTGTTCCGAGTGGATAACTGCACTGCTAGACAGCCTCAAAGGTGACGGAAGCGGTGATAAAAAGTTCAGGTGAGAGTTACTTTTATTTTTCATTAGATTTGCTAATATGTAACGCGGATGTGGTTTGGAGATATAACATTCTAGTTTCAATGTCTATCACTCCGTATAACAAGATTTCATGCCCTTTGTTCGTAACCATAGCTACCTTGAACGAAGTACATTAGAGAGCCTACAAAGAAAAATGTGTAACACCTTTGAAAAATCTAATTATTTCCAGCATCAGCCGTGAAGCAATAGCCAATCCTTCTCAACACATTACAAATAATGGTCTGACTTCCACCATTTGGCTTGAATGTTTTAAAGCTAATTGACACCTTCATACAAATGTACAGTCTGAAATGCACGCATAATGCCATTGGCTCGTTCTCAAACTAGCGTGTACCAGCGTCCATCTGTTTCCGTTCGCGAAAAACGAGTGAAATTAATACACTAATCATCCGTTTCTCAATTGTTCACAGCCATCACGCTCTGCACGGTGGCAGAAACGGTAGCAGCAGCAACCTGCAACACCATCTGACCCGCCGCTCGCTTTCCTCCCTGTCGTCTTCATCCTCGTCGACGTCCTCAACAGCATCATGCTACGCTACGGATGACCCGTCCAAGATGGCCATTACCTCGATCAGGCGGCTGCAGCAGTCCAATCTGCTCCATCCGCAGCAACACCATCAGCAAAAACAGACGTCTCTTTCGGCGCCGAATTTGTTCTACGGATTCGGCAGCAATGGGACGGGCGGCGGTGCCGGTGCAACTGCAAGTGCCATCATCGCAACCAGCAAGAGCAGCAATGTGAAAATGGGCAAATTGGTGCAGCTGCCGATTGCCGGGGGGACGGCGAGGCTGCTGGAGCGGGGCGGGGCCAACGGGCAAAAGATGTACAAGATTCTCACCATCAACGAGGACGACGCTGATGATGATGATGATGATGGGTAAGTGTCGGGAACTCGAAACCTCCTAATATTTGAACAGCGCACAAACGAATTGAGCAATGGATACAAAGTTAAAACCTGCAAAGTGTGGATTAGTCGTCGGCACACGCACCACGCAAGCACGATAAACTTGACCCAAGCCGGTTGCGGGGACCAGGGTGCGTCGCACTCTGAACAAGCGAGTTTGAGCGTAGTGCATGACATAATTTCTCAAGCCATTGGGGGATTTTGACCAAACAAGGCTGGCGATAGGAGTTTTGATTTGGCACGGCACTCATGCATCAGCCAGTGTTGTCGTAGTTTCGAGCTGGTGCACAAGGTGATTCTGGTGATGTGTTTGTTTTGTTGTTTAACCCTACGATATACAGCATGATCTTCAACCGTCGACCGTAATGAAGTCATTGAGTTTGGCGGTGTGGCGTTGTAGTAAGTTGACTAACAATTTCTAGTATAGAACATGAATCATACCTCTGGTAAACTGTATGAGGTTATTTTGAAGTTGGTCCTCGGCAAAGGGTGTCTCAAATGGATTCAATCGACATGATTTGATGAAGTCATTTTAATTCGCTGCCAATCGAAATGAATCAGCTTGTCAGCTGATTTGCTTCAACTTAAATGTTAAATCGGTGCAACTGACGTAATTTTATTTTATTTTTTGTCTTGTTTAATTCATCTGACAGTTGTCTACATGACTTTTTAATTAGCGTTTCAAGCTTATTGCTTTCGCAATTAGCTTATTGCTTGCTCTTAACTTAGTGTTCTAAATGCACTTCCACAGTTATTAATTTAGTGCTTTTGATGCCAGGTACCTTTTTTGCATTAGTATGATTGTGTGGCCAGAACCATCATACCCTATGCCCAGGGAGTCGAGAAATTTTCCGAAAAATTCCTAGACCAGACCGGGAATCGAACTCAGCCACCTCCGGCATGGTGTTGCCGAACAAGATTGAACAATTGGTCAAAAAAGCAAGCCATCTACCATGAGGATGCCCCAATTTGCGGGAAGAAGAGCCCGCCCTCTATTCACAAACTGTTAGCAATGGGGAGTTGGCATTCCCACTCTCCCCATCCAGAGTGCTTCAATTGGGTGCCCTGATGGTCCCTCCCATTCCCATGAATTATTTATGAAATATTGTGTACATATTATGTCAATGAAAAATACTACAATCAATCGTATCTATTAAATATGAACTCCATTCGGTTGATCCTGAAATGCAAGTAATGTTGTAAAGTGTTAAAGTGCAGAGTTCTGTGGTTCGCGCTTGAGCACGTTTTCGTTCGTTTTCAGCGATAGCAGCATTTCACCAAAATCTTGATTTGAGGTATCCTGGAAAAGTTTGTTAAATCTATTGAAGTTTTACAAAACTCACATTTATACATTTTAATTTACTGTTGCCAGGGTCACTATTTGCTACTTGATGGTGATTTTATAACATCTATCCGCATTTATTTTTGCTGGCCTGATAGTTATGATAAGCCTCCTGAGGGAAGATTTAATTGAAAGGGAGTTAAAGACAAATGGACGTAAAAAAACAATATGTAATGTTTAAATCATCTATGAAGTAAAATCAATGAAACAATATTATAAAATATAATGATATTGTGAGTTATGATGAAGTAATGACAAAGATTGAACTGTAAAATTAGACACTAGCCAAATGGTACACAGCGCTGCATGAATCAGATCAGCTCAGATTTGGTAAAAAGTCCATTTGCAAACCGGAAATGAAAAATGCATTCAGTAATAAGTGCAAAAGCCTACCACAGAATCCGTAATTTTCAAAAGCCTACCACAACTGTAATTTTCTGCGTTATATACTGTACACATATGGAATGTTAGATGTCATAAATTGAAGGGAAATTTCATGTTAATTTAAGCCAGGTACAGCCTACAGGGTGCGGCAGAAAATAATGCGAAAATGTTCAAACTTGAGTATTGGGCTAATCCGTGTAGCTAGTGACTAATTTCTGTCGAAAGTGTATTTGTTTATGTTCATCCAAACATTCTATTTGTTTTATTGCAAATTCGTCAAAATGTTAACGAAAGAAGTGATCACCAGTTTGTTGCTCGCCCAGAAGAAGCCGAAAGAGATTGCCAAGGTGGTAGGGTGGCATTATGGCAACAGTTTATCGCTTAAAAAAGTCCCTGCAGGATGGTCCTAAGCAGCGGAAGCCGGGAAGCGGACGTCCGCGCTTTGCACGCACGCCGAACGTGATCAAATCGGTCCGTGCAAAAATTGCTCGCAACCCGGTGCGTTCCATAAGAAAACTTGCAAAGGTAGCCAATATTTCGGAGAAATCCATGCGGAGAATCATCAAAGAAGACCTGCATGCATTTTCCAGAGCCAGAGTGAAATGCCACTTGATTACGGACCGGGTCAAGGAACTACGAGTGACTCGTTCCAAGAGATTGCTTCCTTGTTGAAGAAGGAAAAAATGATAATCCTGTTCTCCGACGAAAAGCTTTTCAGCATCGCCGGGCCAACAGCCGCACGGATCGGTTCATTTTCCCGCGGAAAATGGAGAACGTTCCGGAAAAAGTGAAATTCAAATTTCAAACCAAACATCCGGCTGGTGTCATGATGTTTGGCTTGGTGGCGTCCAACGGTTTGAAAATGCCGCTTGTTTTCATGGGTGCTGAAATTAAAACCAAAACAGAGGGTTTGTTTTTTTTTTTAAAGGCCTACTGGGCGCTGGGGGGGGAGCCACCTGGGGGGACAAAAAGTTGTTTCTCAGAAAGGGGGGGGGGGGGCCCTGGCCCACTCCAACCCAACAATACACTGTGGTCCAGGGAGAAAAATTAGGTGGAATAAATTAATAGCTCAAAGAATATAAGAGATAGCGTATTGATGTCTTCTGAACAGTTTCTAGTTAGCTTATGCCGCGTTGTTTGCAAAAATTTCGTATACGCCTAATTTCATCAATAAAGTAATTCACAGTCAAACTTTTTTGTTTTGATAGATAGAAATACAAAATGTTCTACAAAGTTATGGAATATAAATAGCATTTAAACTTTGTAGACTATCATTTTTGTCTATCTCTTCTATTTTTTTGAGATATAGCGTACTTAAAGAAACAAAAGCCAAAAATCAGAATTTTTGTCATATTTTGAAAAATATCTATTTTTCAGGCCTACTATGTTCAAAGAGATTGTAGTTAATATAAAAATACACATTTGCTCCAAAGACATCATACCCGTACAACTTTTCTGTGAAAAGTTATCATCAGTTTTGTGGTTTTATAACCCGTGTATTCAAGCGTTACATTTCAAAAAGGCGCAAATTAAACCGGTACTAAGATATACAAGTTAAATAAGTATATCCCAAAGTACAATTCAGCAAAATTTGGAAAAGGTCTTTTTTGATTTTGCTTAATAGTAGCACGTAGAAAATATCGTTTTTTTTTTGCCGCAACTCTGCAACAGTATTCCACTGGGGATCAAATCAAAGCAAGCTTTGCTTTTTTGGCTCAAAATTGTAGTGTTGCGTGCTTTCAAAATGAAACAAGGTAGGTAAATTGGTTGTTTATGCATTGTTATGTCACTAACGTGAATTTTAATTCATGCGCAATTCCCGTGACCGTTCTCATCTCTCTTCTAATGAAAGGAGCTAAAGAAAAAGATTTGTTGGAATATTTAAAGAAAAGGAATTCCGGAGAAAAATTTAACGTTAATTTGGTACATAAGAACCTTCATCTGGTGATGCTGAAGATTCAGAAACTATGGCGTGCAGCTGGACGAAAACGCGAACGGTTCTTGAAAATCAACAAAACTTGGCTTGATTAACTTTATTGAGGAAATTAGGCGTATAGGACATTTTTGCAAACAACGCGGCATAAGCTGACTAGAAACTGTTTAGAAGACATTAATACGCTATCTCTTATATTCTTTGAGCTACTAATTTATTCCACCTAATTTGTCTCCCTGGACCACAGTGCAATGGTTGAACGATAACATGAAGTTTTGGCCGAAGGATTTGTGGCCCCCTAGCAGTCCACATCTTAATCCGTTAGATTATTTGATTTGGGCATATGTTGGAGCACGAGCCTGCAAAACATCACACCCTAAAATGAAAACCCTGAAGCCAACCATAACACGCACATGGCAGTCAATGTCGGAGGACTACGTCCGAAAGGCATGCTCTGGCTTCCGGGGTCGGCTCGAGGATGTTATTAATAAAAATGGAGGACACGTTGAATATATTTGTTTAAAAGGACTTTATAAAGATAACTCGAAAATGTTGATATTATTGCTTAACTTCGAAAATGTTGATATTATTGCTTGAATTAGTTGAAAATGGGATTTGAAAGAAATAGAACAAACTTTCGCATTATTTTGTGCCGCACCCTGTAAACCAGGTTTGTTGTATGAAAATGTGAAGTCATGATATGATGGAAATAATACGATGTTGTAAAGCAATACTAAATAATGTACAGGGTAGGCCCAAATAAGTGACGCCTGTTTCAAAGACTGTATCTCCCACGAAAAAAACAAATAATTTAAATGTTTCACGGTTATTCTGTTTCTTATATTTTGGTGTTTATGTGTACATACTAACATTTCGATTCTTTCGCCTTTAGTTTTAATTACTGCCCTTAGTCTCTTCGGAAAGGCATTACAAGCGGCACGCACTTGATTTTTGGGGATTTCATCCCATATCTTCTGTATGGTAGCTTTGAATGTTTCAGTACCCTTTGGTTTGAGATCTCAAAAGTGAGCTTCCATGATTCCCCAATTAGAGAAATCCAGAGGATTTGCATCTGGCAAAGAAGCTGAACATAATTCCTTAGGAATGAAGTCTGGCAAATTCTTGGTGCACCATGCTTGGGTAATCTTTGCTCCATGGGACGGCGCAGAATCCTGTTGAAACACCCATTTGCGGTTACCGAACATCGTTGAAGTATGCTTCTTCAAATGCTTTTCCAGGACCTCTTTTACGTAGTATGCTGCGTTGATTTTTACACCCTTATCAATGAAAAGCAGTGGAAGACGACCTTCCGTAGAAATCGCTCCCCAAACCATGACCGAAGTATGATTTTGGAAGCGTTGAACTGCGCAAATTGAAGAAGAGATATCCTGAATACTCGCTATATAGACCTTTTCATTTTGAGCGTTGAAATTTTTCTCATCCGAAAACACAATCATGGAATCACCGTGCCGACGAAGTAATTCGCGACAACGAATGACTCTGTTTTGGACTCTTTTTGGTGGCTTCCGGAAGTCCATGATTTTTTTCTTTTCTTGTACGGCACCTATCTCAAATCCTCTTTGAGAACTGATCTGATAGTTTTTCTGGGACGTCCATATCCTGAGCCAGTTTATGTGAAGAACGACATGGATTTCGGCGAATTCGCTCACGCACCGCCTTTACAAACCGTTTGGTGCGTACACTGCGAGGACGACCTGTTTTTTTCTTTGGATCGATGGTTCCCCTCGTCCTCCATCTTCTCAACGTCCGGTCGATTAATGTGCGGCATATTCCTTCCCTCCGGGTCTCGGATCTGGTTGGGACGCTTTCCCAACTGCTAAATTCGTTGTCTTTTGAAATCTATATTTTTCTTAGGCACTCCCTCCTGACGGAATCTAGCAAACACTAGTTTGTTTACATATGAATCAGTCCCTCTTTAATATACCAGCAATCAGAAGGCTCTTGCGATGGCGAGAAGGATTCCACACTGAAACAAAATGCTGCGTCACTTATTTTGGTCTACCCACCCTGTACATATATTAATGACATGCAGATATTTGCCTTTTCCGCTGCGACAGTATGATTGCTGCCCAAAAACGGAAACTCAATTAATAAAAAAATAAAAATTTGATAACTCTTGCTCCCTACTGGGCCTATAAATGATTCTCTATGTCTGTGAAATAGAGAAATTGTAGGATAATAAACAATGTTAGTTTTTGAATTAATTATTTTGGACGAAGAAATTTTTTTTTCTATAGAACTTGTCGTATATAATCCTCTCTAAAAAACGTAAAAAACCTTCCTTTCTTTTCAAATACATATCGTGAGTCAAGTGGGTCAAAACTTATACAACGATGCTAATGCGAAGCTGAAAATAACATAAAAAATATTGTGAAGGGGTGTTATATGTTATAATATAAAATGATAATAACAATTATCTTTGTAATGTCTGCATGTTTGCTGATTCTGCTGCAATTGTAGATGGACTTGCATTATCATAGCCACGAGGGAATAAAACAATTCAAAATTACTATACAATACTTGGTAATTCCATGGATGATCTGAAATTATATACTATATAAAGTATAATAAAGTATAATTTAGTATAATATACTATATATACTATACAAAGAATACTTCCATTTTTCGTGGTAGGGTAAGATTTCAGTATACTACCTTACCGGGGTCACGCTGCCTACATCGCCTTGGTGCGGCTGCCACCTAATGTATAGTTGACGCGATACAGCGTTTCTTACTCAACCGCTGGATGCCAGGACAGACGCTGTTTGAGCCGCACCTCCTTGGTGGACAGACGCTCAGCACGCACCTCCTCAATCTAGCTGAAGTCAGAAGGACAACAGTGCCCAGGCTGCACTACCAGCTAAGTACGCAACCCTTAGCTGGCGGTCTTTGTCATCTCCTGACCCGTGGAAGCATGAGGTAGGAACTTGTGAGGACCATAGCTATGTTACGGGGACGCACGCTCCATCCCAGTTGTCTACTCACCATTTTGCAACCCGGCCCATATCTACATGAATGTATAAAAAAAACTATTGTAGCCTAGATTGTAGCAGTCTTGACGCAGTTATTCTATTATTAAAAGATCTGGAAGATTCTCCGACCTCACCAACGAAAAGGTTCGAACACATGATGTCAGTGGCTCATTAAAACCGTAAGAAGTCCGATGGAATCTGGTCAGCAGTAGAGATGACCAAGTTCCTACTTCTGAGTTCCCACTCGAAAGTAAATACAAGATAGAAGTACAGGTGCGTCGATTTCACCGTTCATTATCTTTGCGATAAGGATAGCTTGCTGAAAATTTCGGCGACGGTGCAGCGTGTAGAGTCCTAGAAGACGGCATCGTTCGGGATACGGAGGGAGATCTTAAGGATTACGCCAGGGTAGGCTCGAGTGCAATGCGTATGAATCTACGTTGAACACGTTCAATTCTAAGGTCCCACGACAGTTGATACGAAGTCCAAATTACAGCAGCATTTTCAAGAATCGGTTGAATAAGTGCACATTAGAGTGCTTTGAGACAGTGATCGGTGAAAACACGGGAGATTTTAGCGATGAATCCCAATTGTCGTGAAGCTTTCTTGATGATGGTGATGATGTGCTGATTAAATGTGAATTTTTCGTCCAGTATCACACCCAAATCACTGACCTGATCAACGAGGACTCGAGGACATTCCCGTCAATTTGGTAGTTAAAAGTGACAGGACGCATTGATCGGTGGAACGTGAGCAACACATTTAGTAATGCTTATCACAAGTTTATTCACCAGGTGGCAAACATGTATAGAAGCTGCTGAAGCCGGTAACAGTCCTCAATAGACCTCACCACCTGATTTTCAAATCGTCTGCGTATATGACGTAGTTCGATCCTAGCAACAAAGCAGCATCGTTGAAGAACAGCGCAAATAGCAAGAGGCCAGGTTACTGCCTTGTGGTACGCCTGAATTATTATTGAACGTACTGAAAACAGCTAGATCAAGCTTTACGCTCAGAACACCTGTCAAGTAGCTTTCCAGCCATACCACAAGTCGCTCTGATGCATCTAGACGGGATAGTTTGCACAGAAGTATGCTGTGATCAATGACGTCAAAACCGGCCTTCAAGTCCGTATATACGGCATCCAATTGATTTGTAGCTTCAACCTGCATAATACAGGTACTAGCGAAGTCCAGAAGGTTCGTTGTTACAAATCCATGTTGATTGTCTGAAATTTATTGTTTGGTACAACCAAGGATGACATTGCTGACGATCATTTCGAATAGCTTCGATCCCGCAGATTGACTGGTAATTCCTCTGTAGTTCTTCGAATTTCTTTCGTCTCCTTTCTTGAACACAGTGAACATAAAAGATTGTTACCACACAGCGGGGAACTTCTGCTTCTCAAACGATTTGTTGAAGATGTGGCCAAGAGAAGTCGCTAAGCAGCATAGCGACAAAAGATAACAACCGGTACACCATCAGGCCCGGGAAAATACGAGCTTTTCGGTTTCCTAGAAGCAGCAATGGTCATGTCCGAAGTGATGGAAAGATGTCCAGGTCAATTACATCAGCAGGTAAATTAGAAGTTGCCGCTTCAGCTTTTTGCATGATTCTTCCGCTGAAGAGGATTCTGATTCGTCTAGAAATACATTTGACGGGATGGTAGACCATTTCCTCTTAGAATTCAAAAAGCTCCAGAAACTTCTTGGATCTCTACGCAAGCCAAATTGTAGACGCATAACAAGTGACTTATACAGACTAGCAATCACTAGACGGTATGCGTCACTTGCAAGTTTGAAAGCCTGTTGATTAGTGAAGGAACGTTGCTTCCGAAGTAACCTCTGTTTAGCATTTCGCTCACGTTTCAACCTACGCAGCTCTGTGTGCTCCATGGTGGCTTAACAGGTGACCGAATCCTAGGGAGGTTTTTATTGAGCCATCTGCGCAAGATGTCATAGAAGCGCTCTGTCATATCGTCAACATCCTGTATATTGAGCAGTTCAGTCCATATTGGACAGGTATTCTGTTAGTGAATCAAAATTAAGTCGGTGGTAATTCAAAGATCTTGCTTCACCTCGTGTAGTAACAGTAGCTTGCATGCGAGGAATAGGCACGGAAAATCCAATGAAGGATGGTAAGGATCAATGGTCAGCAAAGCGACAACAGCTGTTGATACGTTGATAACATTCTCAGAAGGAAAGTACACCAGGTCAAGCCCTCTATCAAGATAGTTGCGATTTTGATTGGCTTGAGACATATTTAGAAAGTCGAAACTATCGCCCACGCTAGCAGCTGCGGAGCAGGCAGTGGAGGAGAGTTGTCATAGCGAAGTCCTCCTCTCCTCTAAGCCTAAGATAGTCGTGGCTGGTTGTAATCTCCACAAACCAGAACCAAATCGTTGGGGGTTCCTTTGTTACAAAGGTTTTGGGGGGGAGAGGGGTGTGTATATATGGTTGATACGTCCTGGGTGGGGTGGGGGGGGGTAGGGAGAACCAACAAAAACCCTTGTAAGTAAAAAAAACATCCCAAGTAACAATTTCAGTTCTATTCCAGCCGTATAGCACTCCTCCCGGCTTTGTTGATGACACTACATTCAAAACTGTTTTATCCACCAACACCTCCTCTATGCATCTCTAAAGCCGAAATGTGTACAAAGTGGCCCACTCTATAGACGGTTGTGAAAACAAATTAATAAAAACTTTCTAAGACCATAAAGATTTTGAAAATGTTCTAGTGAAAGCTGTTATGACCACTTGAGAACCATCATAAAACCTATTGGCCGCCATCAAAACCAGCATAGGGCTGAATGGCCATAGCTGTCAAACTTCACGGCGATATCGTGGTTGGTTTTTGTTGTTTTGCTTTGTTGCTCTTCTGATTCATTCAACAGTAAATAATGGCTAAGAAAAAAGTTCTACTGTTGCGGGAAATTATGATTGATAGCAAAATATAGAAAACAAATTGAGTTTTTTTTATAGCGTATCATGCTCCAAATCATATGCGCATTAAATTTTATGGTGAATTTTGGCACGATAAGAGCTGAAAATTAATGCGCCTTGGAAATTATGCGAGTTTACAACAACAAAAACAAAATTGAAAGAAATATATTCGGTAAATTAATCATGAAACTCCTGAAAATTGATAGAATTCAATAAGGTTATCCAAACGAATACCAAAGTTTGTCTCAGATCTACAGTTCAATTGTATTACATTTAAAATTTGGTGTATTTATTTTTTCACATTTCAATTATTTCATATATTTCAATATGGCGATTGCAAGAAATCACAGTTTTGCCAAAAAAGCCAATTTATCTTAGCAATGGCTACTATAGAACTATCTGGTCGCTTGGTAGCTTTCCTCAATGCCAGTTAGCCGTTTAATGCATTTACTGGAGGCAAAATGGTTTTAAAATGCTTTTTCAACTGACCATAATAAGATAATATGAATGAGTCCTAAAACGGCATTTCAAAACAGCATTTTATGAGTTAATAAAGTCAAAATAAAACCTTTGATAGGAGTAAAACGAATTTTAGAAGTCAAGGGTTTAAGATCGTTGTAAAGAAGCTGTGTAGGTTCATATAAACCTGACTAAAATTTGAAACCTATTGGCATCTCTTGCTGCCATAATAAAGCCGAATTGATTTCTAGTGGCTTTCATAAAACTTTAATAAAACTTAATAAAGCTGGATGGTTTTGGCAATGTTACTTGGGATACTTGCTCCAAATTTTGTCCATTCATCAATTCATTCATCGAGCTAGGGTACTTTTGAATAACAGCAACGGAAACCCCCCCAAAAAAAGTTTTTTTTTTTTTTTTTTTCTTATTTTCAAACGGGACATTGTAGGAGGTACCAAAAACCTGAAACTGAAGTCAGCTAGATCAGTCTCGGTGAAGATGATGACATCATAATTGCAGTGGTTGGTGGCGAGAAACAGTTCATAATTTTTTTTTCTTACACCATGTACATTCTGGTAAAAGATACAGATTTTATCGACCTCACTTGAATTTGTCCGATTAAGACCCCGACCGGCGAACGAAGAACTGAAAGTGGTAATTACATCAGCGGTTGAATTGTTTGGAGAGAAAGCTTACTTGTCATTAATGGTGGGTTGGAAGACCCTGTCACCTGCACATAGGGCCGGGACGACTGATGACCGCTGGCAGGAATGGCTCGACTGAGGCCCCCCGCTCGAGGGGTTCCATGGTACCAATTTCATTGCGTCCCAGTGATCGGCAGTCAAACGAAGATTGCTGAGGTAAAGTTGGCGGGAAATTGCGGTGATGCACGACTGTGCTGGAAAGCTCATGGGATCCCATCTTGCTAAGCGAAATTGCCTTTGAAGTAGGTTGGGAGGTTTGACCATCTGATGAGTTTGTGCTGAGCGAGCGAGCTGGAAGAGATTCAGGAAGCGAAGAATTGGATGATTCGTCGTATTTGCCTGGATTAGCAAGATGAAAGACCCCCTCACCAGCTCTGAACACAGGAACGGAAATGGCTTGGATGGTTGGAACAATCAGCTGAAGACCAGGGTGTGTCGGGTGCTTGGGAGCTTCTATCATGCTTCGTGACGTGCATTTCTTTATCTGCATGATTCGATGACCAGATGAGCAATGACTGAGTGAGTTAGTCAATGCACCAACACTGGAAGCGGGATGGAATCCAGGAAGCGAACAATTGATGTCAAAGTCATCCATAGAGCTGATGTCGGTACGTCCAAAAATTGTGTGAAGCAAAGTTGAAGAGTTGAAGAGTAATGAGTTTGTTGCAATATTGATCAAAAGTACTTAACCGGAAACCTTTCGCTGTGAATTGACTGCAAATCGATTGAAGTTTGCTGCACCCGATACCCGTGAGACACCCTTTGCTCCTCGGTCTTGCTCAGATAGCGGAGCCTAGTGCAATTGTAGTACGATTGACGGAGCGAAGTACGCTATCCTACTTCAATCGTACTTGCCGTCCTAGTACAATCGCGGTTTATTTCAAATATTGGCAGTTGGTTGAAGGTCACTTGAAGTCCGTCTTTGAGGTACGATTTTACTAGGCCTGTTTACTAAAGGCTGACTATAAGTAAATTGGAACGCCCTCGCGTGCCGCTAGCACGCCTTTAGTGTAGGGTATCGAAAATCTTTGACAGTGGCTTGTTTACACTTCTATAAAGACCATCTGGTGCAAGTTTGATCAAAGTAGTCGATCGCGTTCAGAAATAGCGTCAAATGTGGGAGCGACCCCGGCGTAGAGGTTAACATCCATACCTCTCACGCCAAAGTCCCCAAAGTACCCAAAAGGTATTTGAGTGACTTCGACTGGAGATGAACCAGCCCAGGGCTGAAAATATCGATAATTAAGGAACTAAAAAAAAAAATAACGTCAAATGGAACTCGAAAGAAAAAAAATTTTGCGCACAAACACCTGGAAAACCCGGGTGGTTTGGTTTCAAGCTGGCTAAAGTACTGAAGATGCCGAAAACAACAGTTGGTCGAGTGCTCAAAACCTACAAGGAAACCCTGAGTGTGAAAAGGAATTAGCGGACCTACGAAAAAACTGGAACCAGTGATCATCAGCTGCGCAGCAAGGTGTTGAGGTGAGCAAAAGCCAATCCCGGTTTTTCGATCCGAGATGTGACCAGAAGGTACAACGCCAACTTTCAAACAGTGCGGAACATCCTTGCCAGGGAAGGATGCAAGTCGTACAATACATCCGAGTCGCCAGAAGGTCCTGATTTGGCAAGCGATTTGCAGTTGTGGCCTAAAAACGGAACCATTCGTCACATCCTCGACGATGACATCCCGAGTTTACACCGAAGAATGCCTGAAAAAGCGTGTACTGCCGTTCATCCGCAAGCATAGGGGCAAAGTAATCTTTTGGCCCGATTTGGCCAGCTGCAAGGCTACTCCAAAGTGGTTCTGGAGTGGTATGTTGCCAGCAAGATCGATTATGTCCCCAAGCTAATGAATGCTCCGAATTGCCCGAAATTTCGACCAATCGAAAAATACTGGCAATTTCGAAGCGACTTCAGCAGTGACAGTCAAGGACATCCAGAAAATGCGGGCAAAATGGAAGAAATTTGCTGATTCCGTGTCCGTTTCCACTGTGCGGGCGCTGATGGGCTCCATTTAGAGGAAGGTTCGAGATTTCGTTCGAACTGGAGAAATGTAATCATCTAATGCTGTAACTTCGAAGTTTCAATAAAAGTACCATTAATGGACTTTTTAAACTTGTTGGTTCACGAATTACAGGTCTTTTTGTGCGTACCAATTTAATTTTTTGCTAGCCTTTGTGTGCTACATTTGGGAATATCGAGGCAATGATCCCCTTTCGCATCTTCAAGTGATCATTGCGAGCTGTCCATTTGGTTCAGGCACTATTGAACGTTGACCGCAAGGATGCCAGATAGTTTTTAAAAATGTATGTAGAGAACATTAAAAAATGTCTGTATTTGTCTGTATTGAGGATTTTGTCAAAAATTTACGTAAAGAATATGAGTGAGGAAAGTATTTTATTTGAGGAATAGAAAAATATGGTAAACTCATACTCTCTTATTCATTTATTTGTTGTTTTTTTCAACTATAACAAACTTTCTGGAGAATATCTTATTTTTAAAAGGTTTCTTGGCCTATTCAAATTTACACATATTCTTAAGGTTGTTCTAATGTTGTAGCAATTAACGCATGCATTAAAGAATGGATTATTTTAGCGATTATGCAGGCGATTATCCTGCCACCAGGTGGTGAATCCACCTGTGTATCGCCAATCGTAGTAACCCTCTTGTGTACAGAACCAAAATGACATCGCATCGCATCGCCAAACGCATCAATCACCCAAATGGAGCGGCTGAAGGTGCTGGTTAAATACATCTTTTCGGAAAAGTGCGACGTTGGGTTCATAATGGATGACGAAAGCTTGACGTCAAATATATTTTCCATTCTAAGTTCCCGAGGAAGGCCTTTCTGCAGCTGGCGATCAGCGAGAAGGGAATGTCCAAGTCACTTCTCTTTTCATTGCTTGCGGTGAACAAGGAGATATACAGTACGAAGTGCCTGCCCGAAGTTGCCTCCTCCATTAAAACGCATCATGCGAAGGAGAATGTGGTCTTTTGTGCGGACCTGGCCTCAGCCCATTATGCCAAAAGATCCATTGGAGGAGATGGACCGGCTGAAGGTATACGTTATATTGAAGATCGCTAAGACTCCAAACCTCCATAAGCTGCGACCGATAAAAAAAAAAGGTTAGTCGAACCTCATATAGAGGATCTACTCCAATAATTTCGTGGCCGAAATCCACCTTTTTATCGACCATTGATAAGGTTGTGGACCACAACTGTCCGGCCGCTCCGCAGAGCGTCGAAGCATTTTTGTGGAAACTTCAATAAACGTATTCTGTTACGAAACTTTGTTCCATTGAATTACCTTTCATAGTTTTTTTTTTTTGCGAAATAAAGTCTTGAAACACTTTATTGTTTTGATTCTCAGAACGGTATTGAATCATAAAAGTTTTTGAAAACTTAAGACCATTCGATGCTTAACTTTAGCTCATTTACAAAACCTTCCTTAACTATGCTCCGTATTTAATTTTCTTTTTGATAACTTATATCTGATAATATATCTATTATCTGAAGTTTTCCCTAGTTTGACTTTTATTTAAGGCTTGCTTCATTTAGAATTGGAACAAACTTTTGCTCCTGGTGGACGGAAGTTCTTGGCGCCCACGTGTCGGAAATTTTGTCAGCTTCACGTATGTATTTTTGACATTCCGCAAATCGACTGTACTTTGTAAACAATCAACATGGAAGCCGAAAGAAGGGAAAAAATTGTGCACAGTTATTTGGAAAATCCATTGTGGTCTGCATCTAGGCTAGCTAAACAGCTGAAATTGCCCAGAAATAGGTACCGTATGGCGCGTTATCAAACGGTATAAGGAAACATTGACGACGATTCGGAAGCCTCAAGCCAATCGTCGGAGTGGAACTGTCGACCGGAAACTGCGTGGTAAGATTTTGAAGACGATTAAGAGGAATCCCAATCTGAGGGACCGTGATTTGGCCAGAAAATTCGGTGCTGCCCATAGTACCGTGAGGAGAACTCGACTCCGGGAAGGAATCAAGTCGTATCGAGCTAGCAAACAGCCAAATCGGACCATAAAACAGAATAGTGTGGCCAAAATCTGTGCTCGGAAGCTATACGACCAGGTGCTGACCAAGTTCGACGGGTGTCTTCTGATGGACGATGAAACCTATGTCTGACCGATGGCTGACTTCGGGCAAATCCCAGGTCAAAAATTTTACTTGGCAACGGCTCGGGGGCATGTTCCAGCCAAATTTAAATTTGTTTTTGCCGACAAATTTGCACGAAAATTCATGATTTGGCAGGGCATTTGCAGCTGTGGCAAAAAAACGAAAGTTTTCGTTACAAATAAGACAATGACGTCGGAACTATACCAAAAAGAGTGTCTCCAAAAACGAATTTTGCTGTTCATTCGAACCCACGACCATCCCGTAATGTTTTGGCCAGATTTGGCAAGCTGTCATTACAGCAAAGTCGTTCAAGAATGGTATGCAGAGATAGGGGTCCAGGTTGTTCCGAAAAACCTTAACCCACCCAACTGCCCCCAGTTCCGCCCTATTGAGAAATACTGGGCAATCATGAAGAGGAGACTCAAGGCAAAGGGAAAGGTTGTCAAAGACATCAATCAGATGAAGACCTGGTGGAATAAGATAGCTAAAACGATGGACGAAGAAGGTGTGCGCCGCCTAATGAGCCGTGTTACAGGAAAAATTCGAGAATTCCTTCGAAACCGTGACGAATAATTTTATCCGTATTTTTTCTTAAAAGTACGAAGAAAACGCTACATTTGTATAAAAAAAGATCTTGAATTCAATAATAAATAACTGAAATACAGGCAATTGTTTTTGTTCCAATTCTATCTGAAGCAAGATTTATTAAGTGCGCAACTAAGTTCCCGCTGTTTAGCAATAGATGGCGCCAGTAGTAAGTGCTGGTCGAATGTTGTACATCTCAAGCGTCATAAACCAAGCTCAGACATATGGTAAACAAACCGCTTTGCCAAATCAGTGATTTTGGTTTAGTGTTATATATTTTGGTTGTTTGAAGATGTCTGATTTCGTGCCAAATAATCGTCATTTGCTGGAAGTGTTGATTTTCTTCTTTCATTCGAAGAAAACGGCGGCTGAAGCACATCGAGAGCTCCAAAAAGTTTACAATGATGCTGCTCTGAGTGAAACAACGTGTCGTGATTGGTTTCGTCGCTTCAAAAACGGTGATTTCAGTGTTGATGATCGTCCGCGTGAAGGAAGGCCAAAAAACTTCAAAGACTCTGAATTGGAGGCATTGCTCGATGAGGATACGTGTCAAACGCAAGAAGAGCTTGGTTCAGGATTAGGAGTTTCCCGCCAAGCCGTTTCTAAGCGATTGCATGCGTTGGGAATGATGGGAAAAGCAAGAAGCTTGGGTTCCTTACGATTTGAAGCCAAGAGATGTTGAGCGTCGTTTTTTCGTCTGTGAACAACTGCTCCAGCGTCAAAAAAGGAAGAGTTTTCTACATCGCATTGTGACGGGTGATGAAAAATGGATTCATTACAGTAACCCAAAACGGAAACATTCATGGGGACTGCCCGGGCATGCTTCAACATCGTCGCCTAGGCCGAATATTCACGCTGCGAAGGTTATGCTGTGTATTTGGTGGGACCAAGTTGGTGTTATTTATTATGAGCTGTTGAAACCAAACGAAACCATTACCGGGGAACGGTATTGAACTCAATTGATGCGATTGAGCCGAGCACTGCACGAAAAACGGCCACAATACGAGCACAGACACGAAAAAGTGATTCTTCAGCATGACAACGCTCGACCTCACGTTGCGAAACCCGTGAAAACTTACTTGGAAACGCTCAAATGGGAAGTCCTACCCCACCCGCCATATTCTCCTGATATTGCAATGTCCGATTATTGCTTGTTCCGTTCTATGGCACATGGTCTCACTCATATGATGACATCTCAAAATTGCTTGATTCTTGGATAGCATCAAAAGACGAACAGTTCTATCGAAATGGTATTGGTATGGTAAAAAGGCGATGAGACAATATTTTTTATTGTTTACATTTGATAAAAATGACAGTTATGTACTCGAAAAATAACAGTTAAAAAAGATAAAAATGATAGTTATGTACGCGAAAAAGTGATTTTGTATCACATATGATTGATTTGTACAAAGTTAGAAAAACAGGTCAAAAAAATGTATGTATTGAAACATGATCAAATGACAGAAAATATGATTTAATACTGAATTAACATTAAGGATGGATATCAGTTTCTTACATACTGGATGTCTATCCAGTCCGTACATTCCGTATTAGTCATTTGTAATTGGTCTCTCATCTGTTCTAGAAATCTTAAATGATGCTCCTTTTATCCTCTGTGGATATTTGTGGATATTGTGCCAATACTCGCTTTTTGAAAGAAGAGCTCCACATGCCGAACACAGTGTAAGAATTTGTACGACTACATCAATGACGATTACTACCCCCGATACCTGCACAACGCATTGAACTTGGCAATTAGTGCGTCTTCAAATTCAGTTTAGTGTCAACATAGCCTCTTGAATGGTATCCTGTGTGCGAAGCGCCACAGGAGCAAAACAAATATTTACTGTAATAACGTTTGCATTAAAAAAAATGGATTTTTTCGGATGGTGATAAAAAAAAAGCTAAGGCAGATAAACACCGCGTCTTCGCCCTTATGGTATTTCTTGATGAACGACGCAACTTCCGGCAGGCATTTCGTACTATAAATTTTCTCGTTCGCGGCCAGTCCGGAGCGAAAGAAGAGCGGCTTTGACATCCCCTTCTCGCTGATTGTCAGCCACAGCAGCACCTTCTTGGGGAACTTGGTGTGTGAAATGAACTTCATCTCGGAGGACACTTCCTTCGTGGGGAAGTAAAATACGAAGTGCCCTGCCAGTCGTTGCCATCCAGGGTGAGATAGGTCTCGTCGTCCATCATTACCTCCATGTCGCGATTCGCCGGGAAACTCGAGTTGACCATCGTATTCAGCCGCTGCCGCTTCGAAACCAGTGGACGCGACTTCCGCTTCCTGACATGTATGTTCATGTTCGCCAGGTACTGTTTCACTGTTTGGCCGGTTGAACCGTCCTCTCAGCCAAGTCCACGCAGCGATGTAGCCACTTTTCCCTCGGTCTTCCTCTTCAGCATCCTTTGGAGCTTCTTGTCGCTCAGGGGAACCGGGCTTTTTTTCGATGCTCTGATTGTTGTCTAATAGTGCCAAGATGTTGTAGAAACGGGCGTATCCGGCGTCTACAAAGTGCCGCACGATGTCCGTTTTCGACGTGGCGGGGTGCCGTTCTTCGAACGCGCACACTTCTGAACGGAGTTGCTTCACTGTTTTTGCCATCACGGTTAGAGTTCGACTGATAGAGCTGTGAAATTTTGTCTGCTGACTCATGGGTTACTATGACTGATGCTGCATGGGTAGTTTCATCAGTGCGGGTGAAGGTAAACCCATGAAAAATCAGTAATTTTTGTCCATTTTTTTAAAGCAAACGTTACGTGATTTCTTCACGATACCATTCTCCACAGCGCACGGCTAGTTCTGGCTCAGTTCCAATATATGAATTTTTTTTTTGCGGTAAACAAAAGATTTCTAAATTTTTATGAGAACTAGCCAAATTAAAGAAACAATTACAGGGAATAGAAAAACCACCGCTTTTTTGCTAAAAAGGTGCATATTTTTTTAGTAAAAACCTCAATATCTCAAAAAATATAAGAGATAAAAGTAGACTATTTTCAATAAATGTGTGTGTTTCAATATGATAAATAAAAGTGTAGAGCATTGAAAATTTGCAGAAAATCGCCACGAGATGTTATATTTAAAAAAAAACTGAATTTAAGGGATGTTCAATAGAAAACTTCCCATATTTACATTAAAACCAATAGATAGGCGTATAAAAGCTTCGGCAAAGTTGTTTTGTATTAAATTTGCTAAATTTGGGTGATTAAGCACCAATTTTTTTAACTTCTCATAAGATGGAGAATATTTCATGAAAAAACTTCACTTGGACAACTGACAACTTCCAGAACTAGTTACATGGGTCTGCCCCAAGGCTCATGCCTCAGCCCTCTTCTTTATAACTTTTACGTCAAAGATATTGACAATTGTTCGGCAGAACAATGCACGCAAAGGCAACTTGCTGAAGACTGTGAGGTCTCCTTAAGAGGCTCACATGCCGTCAACTTGCAAGGACCATTGCAAAATTCCAGAGCAATTGCAAAATTCTCCTGAATCGATTCTGGGAGCTCTCGCTCAGAATATTAATTAAATGTGTGTGTGCGACCAGCTCCGCACAGCTTCAATGCTGCCAAACGAATCGCTCAGAATATTAATTAAATGTGGAGTGAAAAACGCATTTGTTATAGAAAATTTTGAAGAAATGTTAGGGCTGAACACACAATCTCGATTTATGAGAATTTACCACCACTACATATTGTCGGATATGTGTCTTCCGTGCTATACTCCAGACCGTGCTCACTTCACCTACAGCAGTTCCTCAATTCATTATAATTTTTCCATGAAACAAGCATCGCTTGGCATCTCGGATCAACTTCGTTCTATTATTATTCCGCGTATTTTTACTGAAAAGTACCAACTCGTCAATTCTGAAAAAAAGGTTTTTCATTGATGGGTCTCGCCTCAATGGATCCACTGGCTTCGGTGTATTCAATGAAAACTCTAGCGTCTTCCACAAACTTCAGGAACCTTATTCTGTGAATGTTGCTGAGCTGGCAGCAATCAACTTCGCATTGGGGATGATTTTAAACTTGCCCGCAGACCATTACTTCATCTTCTCGGACAGCCTGTATTCGATAAAAATGGCACACAGAAAATCTTCTGTAACTTTTCAATCGTATGAGTAAAAAACCTAGAAATTTGAGTAGATCTTATTCATAGTGTATTATTTACATCTGCCAAGTTTCATAGTTATACATTCAGTAGTTCCAGTCATGTCGTCGAAACAAGAAATTGTACGTGAGAAAATTTTGGGCACTCACAATCAAAATCCAGGGGCGTCCCACCGGTGGATTGCTAAAAGGCTTGGAATTGCAAATACAACTGTGTCTCGTGTAATAAGAACCTTCAAGGAGCGTCTGAGTGTCCAAAGGAAGGAAGAGAGTGGTCGTAAAAGTGGTTCAATGGACAGTAAAATGGCCAGGAAAGTCGTACAACAATTCAAGAACCGTCCAAACATGTCAATTCGAGATGTCGCTAAAAAGTCTAAGGTGTCAGTCGGTTTTGAGCAGAAAACCATGAAGCGTGCTGGGTTACATGTTTACAAAGTGCAAAAAGCCCCAAACCGGAATGAAAAACAAAACATCACTGCGAAAACCCGCGCCCGGAAACTTTACACGAAGCTGCTCACCAAATCCGGTTGCATCGTGATGGATGACGAAACATACGTCAAGGCCGACTTCCGTCAACTTCCTGGGCTAGAATATTTCGTTGCCAAGTCGAAGTTCGATGTTCCGGAGGATGTTCGAAAGAAGAAACTATCGAAATTTGCAAAGAAGTTTCTAATCTGGCAGGCGATTTGCGGATGTGGTGAAATAAGTGCTCCCTTCATCACTTCCGGAACAATAAACGGTGCGATTTACACGGAAGAGTGCCTTAAGAAGCGTCTCTTGCCATTCATTAAGAAGCACAAAGGATCAACTCTGTTTTGGCCTGATCTAGCATCCTGCCACTACGCTCGAAACGTATTGGAGTGGTACCGAGCCAACGGAGTCAATTTTGTGCCAAAGGATATGAACCCACCAAATTCACCGGAACTTCGTCCAATTGAAAAATTCTGGGCAATTATGAAAACGGAACTTCGCAAACATCCCAAAACTATAAAAACAGAGCTAGAACTGAAGAAAATTTGGGTAAAAACAACAAAAACACTGGGAAAATCGGTTGTACAAAATTTGCTGGGCGGAGTGAAAAGGAAGGTGCGGGCATTCGGGATGGGAGACGAAATTGAATAAAACAAATGTTGTAAATCAAAACTCATTTGTAGTTCTTCATTCAATGAAAATTTCAAGAAAATCCGATAATCAGTTTAATTTTGATGAGTATATATGTGTGTGCCATTTTTATCGAATGCACCCTTTATTTCCTTTCAAACTGAGGGAACAGATGAGTGTGTTGGTCGAAAGATCATATTTGATCACCTTTGTATGGGTCCCTTCACATTGCTCAATCCCAGGCAATGAGAAAACGGACTCGCTCGCAAAGGTGGCCGCCCAGGAAGGCGATTTTTATGATAGACAAATTTCACACGATGAATTTTACCATTTAGTACGTCAGAGTACCCTTTCGAGTTGGCAAACCGATTGGGACACCGGAAATCTAGGACGGCTGTTACATTCCATCATTCCTATTGTTTCATCGATGGCGTGGTTTGAGGACCTGCACGTTAGCCGTGATTTCATCCGTGTGATTAGTAGACTTATGTCCAACCATTACCAGTTAGATGCACACCTTTATCGAATTAACCTCGTGGACAGCAATCTTTGCCGGTGTGGAAACGGTTATGATGACATCGATCACGCAGTCTGGCAATGCACGGATAATGGAACCCTAGAGGCGACAACTATCTAATGAGACTGCAGCATCCCATTTCCAAGTTCCTCTGTTCAATCCATCCCGAAATAATGTCACCCCTTTTAACCTCGGGTAAACCGCGAGTAAACGGCCCAAGTCATACTAACGCTAGTAATAGGTCATTTATTATATCAAAAAACAATGAATAATCGGCTCCGTAAAGCTAACGCAATTGAGCCTGCCAAATAAATGAACTAGTTAAAAATGAAAAAACTTTGCTGAAGAAACTATAGCAAAAAAACGTTGTTCTTGGGGTCAAAACAATTTCGATCACGTTTTTTCGCCATTGGCAACAGAGTGCACCGGTAGCCGGAGTCTATTTAAAACTCTCAGCCAGTAGCTACAACGTCTGTTTATAAACACTTCCCTCAAGACGTAAAAAATCCTGCAAATAAAAACGATAAATTTAACTTTCGATGTTGGTAGAATCCTTATGTTGCTGTCGAAGCCCCGATTTTGTAAGGCCTTTCCGTACCAGAATGCTGTGGAAAAACAGCTTTGACATCTAATGAAACCATGACTATCGTCTTTCTTGACGCCTAATGCGACGTTGACTTACGGATTATTGTGTACTGATCGGAAGCTCTTCAGTTTCGTACAAGAGTCGGAGCACGTTCCACAAGATTAAAAACTGAAATAAAATAAAACTATAATAATTATAACTACAGGTTACAATCCGCCAGTTCCTCCCCTATTTTGAAGGTGATCCGTTCCGTTTTGACAATAATTGAATCGGCTAACCTTTAAGAACAAAAGTTGTAAAATTTCAATCAAACGGAATCGTGACCAAAGCGTGCGACGTGCCCACTTCCCGCCATGATCGCTTCAATAGCATGGCATTTTTCGATCCCATCGACTGCCAAGTTGAATTTTGAAAGCGAATCTGAATTTGTGTGCTCTAGTGCCGATCTCAAAACGACCGTGTTGGTAATTATTATTGATTTTTTAAATACCGAATTCCCCTGTTTTTTGTGCAGCCTCATAATGAGCTAGTCCGAGCGAGAGAAGATGTGCAACAACCGGGGAGAGGAAAACGTGATAAAAGCGTAAAAATGCAGCAAGCTGAACGGGTGCACTCCCTCCCCGGTATGCTGCACAAACAATCTGTTCCCGTATTCATTCGAGCTAGAAGGGCAGAAAAAAGTCATCATCAAACGGCAATCGTGTGGTTTGTCGTGTGTTGGTATCTAAACGCGAACTCAAAACGTGTCGACGACGACGACGACGACGACGCTGATCGGTGGTTGACTCTGTGTACTTGCAGTGAACTACCAGGTTACCTACATGAAGGCATCTGGAATCTGAAGTAGGGCATGGTGAAGATTGGATAAACAGATTTTTTTTTGTTTTTTGTTTTTGTTAAGTACCATTTCTGTGTCTATGGTTTGATGGTTCTTTGAATGCAAGATGACATAGGGGGATGAAGTGGTATCAAGTATGGTACAGGAAGGTATTCGGATCGTTGCACGTCTATGACCTCTGAAACTGGTTGAAATTGTAATATCCTGAACAGAAACACTAAATGAACTGCTGGATTTTATCTATGAAACATCGATTGTAAATCAGCCGACACCATACGGGAAAAGCTAATGTTGGTGAAGACGCGTCCGGTTAAATAACCAAACGTTTTCCACTAGAGTAAACACAGCACTCAATAAACTCCAATAGACTCCTATTACAAATATGTGAATAGTAGAACAAAAAAAAAACGAGAGCATGTTGTCGTGGGTGTCTGGTTCCACCATCCCAGTGCCACGTCATCATCAACATCATAGCAGGGGCTTCCAGAGTTCACACCAGTGTTTCCTTTCAGTCTAGAACCAGTCACTCAAAATGGATTTGGTTCCACTCCCCCTACTAACTTCATCAAGCTTGCAGTTGAAGCTCATGGGCGTCGCGTTTTGGGTGCATGGTAGTTTCAGTACCTTCTATTCACTTTGTCATGTGATATACTACTATATTGGGCAATTTTTGTCACAATTAGGGGCTCGAAGTGGTTCAGTCAAACACAAATCCTCTCAGCTCAAATACATCGTTAGGCAAAGGTAACGTCCTTAGTTCGAGTACTACTTTACCTATGTCCTTTCGCTCAATGTTCAATACTTCTATTCTATTTCCAACCTACCGTAAACTGACGGAACTTTCAACACTTTCTCTTCATATCTTTCATTCATTCATTTCAGCAAAACTTTACTGTCCACTCTTGGTGCCTCATGGTGATGAGCGAACATCTCCTTCACTCAATCGACACGTTGTTTCCACGTGAAATTTTACGTAACTTTCACCTGAACACGTAACCAAATCTTCTTCAGTAAAATCAGGTGAACATTACGTGCCAGTCAATTGTACGTAAAAAATCACGTAACATTTATGTGATTTTCACGTAAAGGGTGTCCACGATGAAATTGCCACACTATGAAATTGCTCTAACTTTTTAACCGTTGGGTAGAATTTAATGAAAATTTGGGTGGATTTAGTTCATAGTTGCATTATTTACATCCTGCAAGTTTTAAAGTCCTGTGATCAAAACTCGCGGAAATGGAGTCGAAAGAACAGCTCGTGCGTGATAAAATCTTGCGCATTCATCACGAGAACAAGGATCTCTCGCATCGTTCCATCGCTAAAACGTTGGGAATCGCGAATTCCACGGTGTCGCGAGTGATTAAGCGGTTCGAGGAACGGTTGACCACCGATCGGAAGCCCAGAAGTGAAGGAAAAAGTATTCCGTACAACACCAAAAATCACAACCGCGTAGTTGGGGCCTTCAACCGAAATCCGAACGCCTCCGTTCGGGATGTGGCTAAGAAGCTGCACCTAAGCCGAAGTTTTGTCCAGAAGGCCAAAACTAAGGCTGGGCTTCGAACGTTCAAGGTACAAAAGGCCCCTAATCGCGACGAGAAGCAGAACAAGTCCGCCAAAACCCGTGCCAGGAAGTTGTACCTCAACATGCTGACGAAAGTTGAATGCTGCATCATGGACGACGAAACATATGTGAAGGCCGACTTCAAACGGATCCCCGGCAACCTGTTTTTCACGGCCAAGGATAAGTTCAGCGTTCCGAAGCATGTCCGCACTCAGAAGATGTCCAAATTTGCGAAGAAATTCCTGGTTTGGCAAGCCATCTGCACGTGCGGGAAGCGGAGTGCACCTTTCGTGACCCAGGACACGATGAACGGACAGGTGTACATAAAAGAGTGCCTCCAGAAGCGGCTGCTTCCTCTCCTGAAGGCCCACAACGTCCCAACAATCTTCTGGTCGGATTTGGCCTCATGCCACTACTCCAAGGACGTGCTGAAGTGGTATGCGGACAATAAGGTCAATTTCGTGCCGAAAATTTTCAACCCTCCCAACACTCCGGAGCTCCGCCCCATCGAGAAGTACTGGGCGATTATGAAGCAGCACCTTCTTAAACGACCTAAGGTAGTGAAGACAGTCGAGGAACTGAAGAAAGTATGGGTTTACATGCAAAAAACGGTTGATTCCCAGGTTGTGCAGAATCTTATGGCCGGGGTTAAGGCCAAGGTGCGGGCATTTGCGTATGGACTGTAAATAAAATACGAGTAAAATAGTAAAATGAAGTTTAATAGTTATTTCTCAATCCCTGAAAATTTGATGGCAATCGGATGACAACTCGAATTTTGCGAATCAATTTTGTGTGTGGCAATTTCATCGTGGACACCCTTTAGAATGTGGATTTACGTGGAAATCACGTAGCTTTTACGTGAATTCCACGTGGAAACAACGTGTCGATTTTTTTGAGCGTTCTACATCATAATCGTTACTCCACGCACGGAGAATACAAACATAACAATTAGAGTACAGATCGAATAGTTCACTTGATCGCCTACCCACCGACTTAAAAGGTAGCTTGTGGTGTTTACCTTCCACACACTGGACACATGTTGGTATATCGTTTCCACGAACTTCAATCCCAGCAACCATTGACGGCAAACAAACGGCTTAACACTGTCCAAATTCAGGTGCCCGAATCGTCTCTGCCACAGCTCTAAGTTGTCTCCCGGATTCGAAATGTACGTCCTGGCTTCTTCGTACTGATTCTGCCTGTAGTGACCGTCCACCGTCTCGGTTCGGTGAAGCTTCGGTTTCATGAACGCCAACAACGCCGTTTGCTTGTCCCAGCTTGTCACATTTGAAGCATCTCCTGGTGACTAACGCACCTAGTGCACCGTGCGACTTGGAATCCGAATCGATGGTGACATCTTGCAGGATTTTCGACTTCACCATATCCGCCGTGAGCTTGGTCCCTGAGGCGTCCCACTCCATGATCATTGGCTCGTATTGCTGCGGTAGTCCCATCAGCAGAACCAGCGACGGCCATTCGTCGTCCAACAGGAAACAAATTTCTTCCAACTTGTCGCTTGTAGACATGATTTTGTCGACATACTCCTCAACAGACGAACAGTCTTCTAGCTCCAACCTGATTAACTTCCGCAGCAAACTAATCTTCCGGCACCTTCCGCAGTCTTGAAACGCCGTTTTCAGACTATTCCAGGCATCCTTCGCTGTTTTAGCACGCTGGACAAGACTGTAGTTATACGGCTCAATGCTCAAACAGATGATTGCCAGAGCCCTGTTCGACTTGAACACCTTCCGGAGGATCAATCGCACGCCAGATCCCTTCGCGGATCATCACCATGCGCATTGCAACCATCCACGTGACGTAATTCTCTCATCATTTAAGGGTCTGCACTGCCGGAAGCCGAATGCTGCTACTTGAAATTCTTGACCTCGAACCGTTGACCACCTGCGCATCCGCCTGGTATGGATTGCTTCCATTCTGGTCTGCAGCCTGGTCCCCGGGCCCATAACCTGATTTAGAAACGTCTGATCAAGTTAGGGAGCAAGTAACTAATGAATCTGTATTCAACAATTATATTAACGCTTACTATGTCCTATATGTGTTGCACAGCCCCAAGTGAAACTGAGTATTTTTTAGCAATATTCCTGAGAGAAAGGCTGTTTTCACGATTGTGAATCACAAATTTTCTGACATCAAACGAAACTTGTTTTCCGGACATTTTAACATATAATGCGTTTTCAGGCCAAATGTATGATTTATTTTGTCCAGTACTGTATGGATTCGATAGACCAGATTTTTGGCCACGACTGGATAGATCCTACTTAATATCATCCCGAATAGTTTAAGCATATTTTGAACCACATGAACGATAACTCCTTCCTGCTTCGTCAATTTCCTCCTCGATAAACCAGTTTCTGTACAGCATTTGGTCACAATCGTTTTACGTTTTTACGTTTTTCTTCTGTCCATCTTGCACTTGTGTGAAAAATTATAATTTCAGCTGCGAAGTTCACTTGTTGACAATGCCAAGAACAGCGAGTAAATGGCAATTTACACATATTTAATGGCAAAAATCCATGAAAAACTCCAAATAACGTTTGCATTTAAGAAAATGAACAAAAATTGCCGGTTTTTCATGGGTTTACCTTCACCCGCACTGACAAAACTACTCATGCAGCATCAATCATAGTAACCCATAAGTCGGCAGACAAAATTTTACAGCTCTATCAGTCGAACTCTAACCGTGATGGCAAAAACAGTGAAACAACTCCGGTCAGAAGTGTGCGCGTTCAAAGAACGGCACCCCGCCGCATCGAAAACGGACATCGTGCGGCACTTTGTGGACACCGGATACGCCCGTTTCGGCATCTACAACATCTTGGCACTATTAGACAACAATCAGAGCATCGAAAGAAAGCCCGGTTCCGGACGGCTAACGACCTTGCGCGACAAGAAGCTCCAAAGGATGCTGAAGAGGAAGACCGACGTAAAAGTGGCTACATCGCTGCGTGCGCTTGGCCGAGAGGTCGGTTCAACCGGCCAAACAGTGGAAAAGTACCTGGCGAACATGAACATACATGTCAGGAAGCGGAAACCGCGTCCACTGGTTTCGGAGCTGCAGGCAATGACGCAGCGGCAGCGGCTGAATAAGATGGTCAACTCGATTTTCCCGGCGAATCGCGACGTGGCGGTGGTGATCGACGACGAGACTTATCTCACCCTGGATGGCAACGACTGGCAGGGCACTTCGTATTTTACTTCCCCCACGGAGGAAGTGAGCTCCGAGGTGAAGTTTATTTCACACACCAAGTTCCCCAAGAAGGTGCTGCAGTGGCTGACAATCAGCGAGAAGGGGATGTCAAAGCCGCTCTTCTTTCGCTCCGGACTGGCCGTGAACGGGGAAATTTATAGTACGAAATGCCTGCCGGAAGTTGCGTCATTCATCAAGAAATATCATAAGGAAGAAGACGCGATTTTCTGGCCGGATCTGGCGTCGGCCCACTACTCGAAGCGTTCATTGGAGGAGATGGAGCGGCTGAATATCGATGTAGTACCCAAGTAAGCGAACCTGCCCAACGTCCCCCTGCTGCGTCCTATTGAGAATTTCCTTAACCTGAAGCGTAAGATCCACTCCAACAATTTTGTCGCGAAAACTGAGGAGGAATTTATAAATAAAACGAAGAAAGAACTCAAAAACATGCCTACACGCATGTTTTCGTCCGCCATGGCGAATTGTCCGGTTAACTGCCGTAAGGCCGCTCGCAAGAGCTTAGATTTTTTTTTGCAAGTAAGCTTAAATAATCATCTTCCATGGGAAATTTATCAAAAGTAATTATCTGTCTAAGCTATTTTTTTATCACCATCCGAAAAAAAGTCAATTTTTTTCAATGCAAACGTTAATACTAATGTGTTCACACATAAACAGAACCCTCTGAGAAACACAAATTAAGTTTATGTGACAAATGAAAAGTATAGTGGTTATGTGTATACATTAGGGTGGTCGGTATTGGCCATTTTCGAAAAATACCGGTATTCAGTGGAGTCGGTATTTGTGAAAATTTCAGGAATAAAACAAAACTTGATTTTGACTTTTGGGTTGAAAAACAAATTTATTGACAAACTTCAAATGTTAAAATCATTGCTTGTTGAGCTGGGCATAGTAAACTTAAGTAGACAGAACATACTGAGCGATTCATCTCCCAATCTGCATCGGATTTTCTTGACAATGTTTCCAGCCGCTGAGAATGCCCTCTCTGGTTCAACCGAAGTTGAACGAATGGTTCCAAGAGCGTCGAAAATCAGTGTCAAGTACCTTCCCTTAATCCCTTCAGATTCATAGTAGAAGAATTCTTCACGGATCTTGGCGTCAACGTAGTTGCCACCGGCAACGCAAGTGTTTTGCTCTGCTGTAGTCTCTTCACGAATTGTTCTCTAACCGATAAACCAGAAAAATCATCCATAGAGGCATCTTCTTCGTACCGATCGTCAGGTGTGGTCATTGTCTCAGCTTCGACGATCACATCAGGAATGATTAAACGTTTCAAGATCTTATTCGCTTGCTCAATCAAAGTAGCTCTGGATGTCTGGAAGAAAATGCCAAAATCGTTTCTGATCGATTGCTTTACGACAGGATTAAAGATTGTACTCGGAAAAAATGCGACACTTTGTTTTGTGTGTAACTTTTTATCGCGTGGGTAAAAATTAATGAAATTTTGGGTAATACTAGTTTAGTGTTATGTTTATGTGTGCAAAATTTTATCGCGATCTGTCAAGTAGTTTTCAAGATGCATTCGAAACAAGAAGAGCTGCGCCAGCAAATCTTGGGCGCGGTGATCGATAATCCTGGTCAGTCGCACAGATGGATCGGCAAAAGGCTTGGAATCCACCATTCCACCGTGTCCCGCGTTGTGAAGATGTTCCAGGAGACGAAGACCATCGAGCGGCGCGCTGGAAGCGGCCGAAAACCGAAAACGGAATACCCAGAGAAGGCGCGGAAGATAAGGCAGTACTTTAAGAATAACCCGAACCTTTCCACCCGAGACGTGGCCAAAAAGGTCAATTCGTCGAAGTGGTTCGTCCAGCAGACCATGAAACGGGCTGGGCTACGTGTTTTTAAGGTCAGGAAGGTGCCAAACCGGACAGACAAGCAAAACACGGTGGCCAAATTGCGTGCGCGGAAGCTGTCAGGCTGTCTCGTCATAGACGACGAGACATATATCAAGGCGGACACCAAACAAATCCCCGGCCTCAAGTTTTTTGTCGGTACTTCCCGCATGGAGGTTCCGGAAAAGTTCCTGAAGACAAAGATGGACAAATTCGCGAAGAAGTACCTGTTGTGGCTGGCGATCTGCGAGTGCGGACGGTACAGCAAGCCGTTCGTTACAACCGGCACCATAAACGGGCAGATTTATCGAGAGGAATGCTTGCAGAAGCGCTTGCTGCCCTTCCTCCGCTCTCACCGTGGTCCCACGCTGTTCTGGCCGGATCTCGCTTCGTGCCATTACGCCAAGCCTGTAATGGATTGGTACGAAGCGAAGGGCGTTAATGTGGTCCCGAAGGAGGCGAACCCGCCAAATACACCAGAACTTCGTCCGATCGAAAAGTTTTGGGCGATAATGAAGAAGAAGTTGGAGAAAAGCGGAAAAACATTCAAAACCGATGAAGCTTTGAAGAAAAACTGGGAGAAATTGTGTAAGGAAGATGGACAAAGCCTCGCCCAAGATCTCATGAGCAGTGTTAAGAGAAATGTACGAGCATTCGGCTTGGGGGAGGAAATTCAATAAATAAATTATGCCAAAACATAGCTAATATATAGTTATTTAATCCCTGAAAATTTGAGAAGTATCCGATTTAAAATGAATTTTTGGTGATCATTTTTGTGTGTCTCATTTTTTCCGAGTCCAGTCTTTATTTAACAAAGCAAAAAGATCGGCGTATTCTGATCGTCTCTCTTGGATTCGTTCTTTGAGAGCATCGAATAAGTTGACGGCAATTTCTGTGGCATGATTTGATAACTGCTCCAAAATAAACTGGAGCGCCACGTTGGCTTAATATAGAGTGCAGAATTCACGGCAGAGCAGTTCCACAGCAGCTTGAACAGGTTCGAGGGCTTGAATTATTTCACCTACCGTCAAAAAATCATCATGACTGAAGTTGAATTTGGATTGAAGCTTCAAATCGATCAGAGTTTTTTGAACGGGCCCCTTCAACTCATAGAACCGTTTGAGCATGGGTAAGCGTTTCTGGGTATCAGCCACCAATACAAGTTCTTTTCCGAATGCAGAACGGACATATTTTTGCAGCAAATCATTTTCCACAGGTGATCTCCGGAAGAGAACTATTACGGCACGTACCTTTTTCACAATTTTATATATTGCGGGCTTGAAGTACAGTGGGTCCGATTCCTCCATCTCGAGCAAAAAGAAATAAAATATCTATATAATAAAAATTAGTTGGGGTTTCCTTTGTCACGATTTAACTCGCGAGCGGAAGGACCGATCGGCGTGAAATTTTGTATGCAGAGATTTTTAGGGCCGGAGAATAATCTTATGATGGTTTGAGACCCCTCCCTTCACTGGAAAGGGGGGCTCCCATACAAATGAAACACAAATTTCTACACAACTCGAGAACTAATCAAGCAAAAGAAACCAAATTTAGCATGTGTGAGTTTTTGAAAGCAAAGAAGGTTTTTATGGTAGCTTGAGACCCCTCCCCTCTCTAGAAAGGGAGGCTCCCATACAAATGAAACACATATTTCTGTATAACTCGAGAACTGATCAAGCAAAGAAACCCAAATTTAGCATGCGGAAGTTTTTGGAGGCAAGAAATGTTTTTATGGTAGCTTGAGACCCCTCCCCTCTCTAGAAAGGGAGGCTCCCATACAAATGAAATACATATTTCTGTATAACTCGAGAACTGATCAAGCAAAGAAACCCAAATTTAGCATGCGGAAGTTTTTAGAGGCAAGAAATGTTTTTATGGTAGTTTGAGACCCCTCCCCACACTATAAAGGGAGGCTCCCATACAAATGAAACACATATTTCTGTATAACTCGAGAACTGATCAAGCAAAGGAACCCAAATTTAGCATGCGGAAGTTTTTGAAGGCAAGAAATGTTTTTATGGTAGTTTGAGACCCCTCCCCTCTCTATAAAGGGAGGCACCCATACAAATGAAACACATATTTCTGTATAACTCGAGAACTGATCAAGCAAAGAAACCCAAATTTAGCATGCGGAAGTTTTTGTAGGCAAGAAATGTTTTTATGGAAGTTTGAGACCCCTCCCCTCTCTATAAAGGGAGGCTCCCATACAAATGAAACACAAGTTTCTGCATAACTCTAGAACTAATCAAGTTAATGGAACCAAATTTGGCAGGTAGAGGTTTTTGAAGGCAAGATTTTTTTCTAAAGTAACTCAAGACCCCTCCGCCCTCTGTAAGAGGGGGGCTCTCATGCTAATGAAACACAAATTTGTGCATAACTCGAGAACCAATCAAGCATATGGAACCAAATTTGGCATGTGGAGGTTTTTGGAGGAGAGAAATGTTTCCATGGAAGTTTGAGACTCCTACGCCATCTGGAAGGGGGAGGGAGGGGGTTTTACATACAAATGCAACACAAATTTCTGCATAACTCGAGAACTTATCAAGTTAATGGAACCCAATTTGGCATTTGGAGGTTTTCGAAGGCAAGAAATGTTTCTAAGGTGGTTTGAGACCCCTCCGCCTTCTGGAAGGGTAGACTCCCATAAAAATAAAACATAATTTTTAGCATAACTCGAGAGCCAATGAACCAAATGAAACCAAATGTGGCATGTTGAGGTTTTTGGAGGCAAGAAATGTTTCTATAGCAGTTCAATACCCCTCCCCATTTTGAAGGGGAGGGGGGCTCCCCCTACAAATAAAAAGCAAATTTCTGCATGACTCGAGAACTAATCAAGTAAATGAAACCACTTTTAGCATATGGAGGTTTTTGGAGGCTAGATTTCTATATACATAAAAATGAATTTCTGTCTGTCAGACCCTTATAGACACGGAAAGTTCTGAACCGACCAGCGTGAAAATTTATATGAAGGGGTTTTTGGGGCTGGGGAAGGTTCTTATGATTGTTTGAGACCCCTTCTCTCTCAGGAAGGGGCGCTCTCATACAAATGAGACACAAATTTCATCATAACCCGAGACCTAATCAAGCAAATCGAATCAAATTTAGCATGTGGGGGGTTTTGAAGGCAACAATGTTTCTATGGTAGTTCAAGACCCCTCCCTTTCTGAGGGGGGGGGGGGCTTCAAACAAATGAAACTCACATTTTTATTATAATCGATGAGCCCAGTGTGATGGTTCGAGAACTAATTAAGCAAATGGAACCAAATTTGGCATGTGGAGGGTTTTGAAGTCAATGATTGTATGGTGGTTTGAGAAACCACCCCCCTCTGGAAGGGAGGGCTCCCATTCAAATGAAACACAAATTTCAACCAAAAATTAGAATTATGCAGGTTACTTAAACACAAACCGTGTATTTCTCGGGTAAGAAGCATGTTTTGATAGAAGTTTGAACCCCTGCTTATTCAAGAAGAAAAAACTCAGTTCGAAAAAAAAAACCATAAACGTGACAGTTATATTAAATTTTCCTTCATTTAGTTGCAAGCGTAGCAGCGCACGCACCGGGTTCAGCTAGTATACAATAGAAAATATAGTGATGGAGCACGAACGATAGGTTACTAGATGTATGAAAAATACTCTATAACCTATTTAGGATTATAAGGGGGGGGGGGGGGGGGGTGGGGGGGGGGGGGGGGGGGGGGGGGGGGGGGGGGGGGGGGGGGGGGGGGGGGGGGGGGGGGGGGGGGGGGGTGGGTGGGGGCAGTGCTTTTATGGATGAAACTTGTCTGCCTTTCTTCAGTAATTTATATGTGATCACAAAGTGCAAACATTTTTAGCCCTGGAGATTGCAGGTGACAGCTCTATTGAAAATCCAACGACCCATTTCAAGAATGCCTGTTCATACACGTACATTCTGAGGTCATCTTCATACACAATAAGCCCCGCATGAAAATCTTCACATATCAAATGGATATGTGAAGAGTTTTCTCACTTCCAGAATCCAAAATGGAAATGCTTCATCCTGGCGTGTATATAGTTAAGGTATATTTTTGATAATATAAAACGCCCCCACCAATGTTCCTTATCTGATGCTGGAAAGTTTGTCCGGATGCGGGAGCGGGGCACTAAAAAACAAAAAATGGGAAAAAAAAACTACCGACGCAAATTTCATTTAAAAAAACACGACCATAACACACTATCAGAGGGATTTTTTTTTATATATCTTTATTAGAGTGGCTTTCAGCCTCCTGGGCTGGTTTGCCACTTCTATGAGAGGGATTCCATTCACAACGTCCTACGCAAAGCACTCGGAGAAACTATAATTTCACAATTTATTTTAGTTGAATGAAGGAATTTGATTGATTTTATTTCCGCGAAAACGACGCAGCAAAAGCAAAACACGTCATTTTCAAAGCACGGCTTTGCTGCGATGATTTTCGCAAACCCATCTCAAGTACGCTATAATTCAATAAGATCCAAACATCCCGTAAGTAGTTCAACGAGCTCGTAGTCAATCAACACTTCTAATGAACGTTATAAAATCATCACCTTATCAGGTATGGTTACATCGAAACAAGTTGGAAAGCACGATGGCAGCGATCCAAGTGAACGTTGCCGGGTTATTGCCGTTTCAAGATGCCGTTGTCCAACCATTTTTTTTAGTAAACACGCATAAAAATATTTACCAAGCGAACGAAATGTTGATTACAGGAATCGGCCCTAAATTAACCGAGATAAAGTGTTTGACAACGGCATCTTGTACAAAATCTCATCACAAATTCAACATGTGAGCTGCCTATTGAGGTGGCGGATTCGTCCGTGCCTTGATCTACCCCGCAGTGGGATGTTAGGCAATGATAACGTCCATGGTTCGAGTACTACTTTACCCATGCCCTTTCGCTCAATTTTCAATACTTCTATTATATTTCCAACCTTCCGTACACTGACGGAACTTTCAGCACTTTCTCTTCATATCTTTCATTTTAGCAAACATAACTGTCCACTCTTGGTGCTTCATGGTGATGAGCGAAACATCTCCTTCTACATCATAATCGTTACTCCACGCACGGAGAATACAAAAATAACAATTAGAGTATGTGAGATAGCCTCTCCGGAAACCCGGAACAACTCCGGTTTTCGGGAGCCATGGCCAATTATAGAATAGAACTACATTAATTTTCCAGTCGAATGCTTCTTAGTGAAATTAAATCGGATAATATTTGATGAAGTTAGAACGCTACAAAGTTGATCAAAAATTTGCCTGCCCGATCATTTTGTCTATCCCCTGTATTATCATTGCTTTTTTATCAGTGTAGTCATTTTCGCAAAGCATCTTAATGGTGTATCCATAAAAAAGCATAAAAGGAGGAGACACCGGCGTAGTGGTTAACATCCATGCCTCTCACGCCGAAGTCACGAGTTCAAATCTCACCCCCGGCAAATCACAAAAGTATCCAAATGCTGTTTAGGGGACTACGATGCAAGGATGAACCAGCCCGAGGCTGAAAACCTGGATAATAATGAAACAATAATAATAAATAAAAAAAATTAAAAAAAAACAATTCAGCCCTTAAGGTGAAATTGGAGGGAGTCCTTTCTCCATATGAACTATAGGTTAGGTTGATTATAATTTCACGTTTTTGAGACTGAAAATGTCAAACAAAACAAAACAAACAACGCTCAAATTGCTAACGAAATATCCATGAAACAAACACCCCCTCCTTATCCGGAAAACACCGGTACCACTGTTGAAATCCCTAATATGCACACGCCAGAACACCCTTCTCCTCCATAGTAAGGTAGTAGATAGTAGATAGAACGTTGAAATGCTTGTGAAAAACCATAATCTGGAAAAATTCTATATTTATCTCCGGCTCATTTTCTTCCTATCCTTTTTCCATCCTCTTTCGTACGCAGGGAAAACGATGCAAAGCCAACAGTAGCAAAAACAACAACAACAACAACAACGGCCACCGCCACAGCCACAGCTCGTAGTATCGGCAACGGTATCGCTAGTCGAGGGGACCCGGGGATCAAAGTGACGACGACTGCTGCTCCAACTTCTACTTCCTCGTCTTCTGCTCCTTCCCCTACGGCGGTGACGGCGGAGGAAAAGGAAAAGAACGCCGCCGTCCACGTGAAAAGCAGATCAGCCACGGTTAATAGTTTGAAGACAGCCAAACCGAGCGGGGAGACCAAGGGAGAACGGCACAGGGCAGACGAGCTGTTCAACAGCAACTTCCGACTGCATACCAATCTGGGGAAAATGCATCAGTCCAGTGAGGTGTGTCGGATCAACAGTATGTTCGGCGGGAAGAAGCTCGCCTCATCGTCGTCGTCGGGAAAGCGATTAAACAATCACGGTGTGAATAGCAAAACCGCCAACAGTGATAGCAATTTGGCGGCAAGTACCGGTGATCTGCGGTCCAATAAGATCGTCGGCGCTAACGGCAACAATAACCACAGCAGCAGTCATAACGTTATCTACAATAATTTGCGTGGAACTCGTGGGGGCAGTGCGACCGACCTCCGACGAAAACCTCCACCGGATCTGCTGCTTCACTCGAGCGGTGCTGCTGCCTCTGCTGCTTCCATGATGGAACCGAAACCACTCAAAGATATCAATCACAATAATCTGGCCAAGTGGAGTGCCGAGAGGTAAGTTTAGCAAATCGAGTGGGAAATTAATTTAGTGAGGGATTGAAAATATGGTTTTCGGCTGTGCGTGCTGGAACGGTAGTGTTGCAATTTTGACGCATTACATTATATCTTGCGGGCTTGGTGGCTTGCTGGTGATGGTGTTGTAATCGAATGCTTTGCCAAGTTAGGTTTGGTGCTGTCCGCTCGAACAAAAGTAGATCGTAATCGGAATGTTTTGATGCTGCTGCTGCTGTTGCTTCAGAGGCTGATGATTTGGAAATGGAAAAACGATATCTTATTTATAGCGGTTAGCGATTGGAATGGAAAATGTGATGCTGTTCGTTTTGCGGGTGATGTGGATTGCAACTAGCGATCTTGAATTTAAGCACCGGGTGTATTGTTTTGAGAAGAGGTTTTCCAGCTGTGGTTTAACCTTGGTTAATCAGAGTTCGTTTGTTCAAGCCTAATGAGTTGGGTTCGAAATTTAAATCGACATCGTTGACTGGTCGTTGAATGGATGCCATTAAAATCTTTTCATTGGTTTGGTGGATTCAAATGATTTAAAATTGATCTCCTAATTGCTTATGGAGTGGTTATTTGTTGATGGTTTTGAACTTGAATTCATCAAGCACGGTCGCTCGTTTTTACGGTTTTTACTGTCGACAGATTCAAGGGTTGTTACGGGAACTTAGAAACCACCATCGTGATAAGTTCCCGCCAATTCCACGCTATCCTCTTTATGGGCATGAGCCTGAGCATGATTGATCGCTCACGGATGCTACTCCGTTATTGCCAGATCAGCTGTATTTATACAAAGAACCAATAGATGATGTTTGGGACTAACATACATCCTCAATGTGTAAAAACTGGTGACCCATTATGCAGCAATACGGGCGGGGGGGTGGAAGGGGGGGGGGGAGTGGGGGGTAGGGGGGGGGGGGGGGGGGAGGGAAAGGGGGGGGGGGGTTTGGGTGGAGGGGGGGTAACGCACCCCAAATAGTCCAGGATGACCTAATCACCGCAAACTCGTAAATAATGGTGATCGCTTTTTCTGCCTGTGAAGGTAATAGTTAGGCATGAGCAGCGGCATGCCCGCTTTTTAGTGAATATACTGCAAATAGAGATAAGACTAGTTGGGCCGCCTTTCCGATTGGTGGCCATCATAGCACTAGTAACTGATATTGATTCTATTGATTCCTACGCTTATTAATTCGGTACCAACCGGGGGAGACTTGGTCCTATACCCAATGCTTTGAATGTAATCTATATTTAGAACTGCCAATATTTAGACGTTAATCCCTCTGCATACTTCTGATCTATCGGAAAATACCTGCAGAAACAAGCATTAGACTCAGCAAATGTCATAGCCATGGAATTGCAGGGATTTATTAAAAGCATGCGTATTGCTTTCCGATCAAGAAAATGTTTTCTTCAGCTCCACAATCTGTACATAAACTAACAATATTGTATGAGTACGATTCCGTGCATGTGTGTAAAGGCGGAATGAAATAGGCCAGTTCACGATTAAATGCAAACGTCAATTTCGTCAACCCGCTCCTTCGTTTTACCCATCCGCTCTCGAAAACAATCAACCAAAACATGTCGATTGCTACGATCACAAACTCGTCTACTAGCAGGTTATGAGACAGACGTACATGACCACTTTTATATTTATGGCGTACTTTTATTTTGTCATTGATCTTTAGATTGGCAATATGTATTTATTATTTCATTAACTCTCACGGAAATGTTTGACAAAGTGACTGTGACGACAAACGAGATGCTTCGTTTAAAAACAAACAAATGTAAGAGACAGCAGGCTTCACGTTACAATAGACTAATGAACAGAAAAAGCTAACCTCATTTTTCACCGTGGGAGTATAAAAGATAGAAACAACCATCGTGTTCTCCGTCCTTTTTTTTCACACACGAATTTCTGAACACAAGGGCATCAGTAACGCGTTTGCATTAAAAAATATGAACTTCTTTCGGATGATGATAAAAAAAGAGCTAAGACAGATAATTGCTTTTGATAAATTTCCCATGGAAGGTAATTATTTAAGCCTACTTGCAAACAAAAATTATACGCCCTTGCGAGCAGCCTTGTCGCAGTTAACCGGAACATTCGCCATGGCGGACCAAAACATGCGTGTAGGCATGTTTTTGAGTTCTTTCTTCGTTTTATTTACCAATTCCTCCTCAGTTTTCGCGACAAAATTGTTCGAGTAGATCTAACGCTTCAGAATGGCCCAGAAATTCTCGATGGGACGCAGCTGGGGGACGTTGGGCGGGTTCGCCGACTTGGGTACCACATCGATATTCAGCCGCTCCATCTCCTCCAACGATCGCCCCGAGTAGTGGGCCGACGCTAGATCCGGCCAGAACACCGCGTCTTTGCCCTTATGGCATTCCGTACTATAAATTTCCTCGTTCACGGCCAGTCCGGAGCGAAAGAAGAGCGGCTTTGACATCCCCTTCTCGCTGATTGTCAGCCACAGCAGCACCTTCTTCGGGAACTTGGTGTGTGAAATGAACTTCCTCGGAGCTCACTTCCTTCGTGTGGGAAGTAAAATACGAAGTGCCCTGCAAGTCGTTGCCATCCAGGGTGAGGTCTCGTCGTCCATCACCATCGCCACGTCGCGATTCGCCGGGAAAATCGAGTTGCCTTATGATCTTATTCAGCCGCTGCCGCTGCGTTATTACCTGCAGCTTCGAAACCAGTTGACGCGTCTTCCGCTTCCTGACATGTATGTTCATGGTCGCCAGGTACTTTTTCACTGTTTGGCCGGTTGAACCGACCTCCCGACCAAGCGCACGCAGCGATGTAGCCACTTTTCCCTCGGTCTTCCTCTTCAGCATCCTTTGGAGCTTCTTGTCGCTCCGGGTCGTCGGCCGTCCGGAACCGGGCTTTTTTTCGATGCTCTGATTGTCGTCTAATAGTGCCAAGATGTTGTAGATGCCGAAACGGGCGTATCCGGCGTCTACAAAGTGCCACACGATGTCCGTTTTCGACGCGGCGGGGATCCGTTCTTTGAACGCGCACACTTCTGAACGGAGATGCTTCACTCTTTTTGCCATCACGGTTAAGGTTCGACTGAGAGAGCTGTCAAATTTTGTCTGCTGACTCATGGGTTACTATGATTGATGCTGCTTGGGTAGTTTCGTCAGTGCGGGTGAAGGTAAACCCATGAAAACTCGGCAATTTTTGTCCATTTTTTTTAAATGCAAACGTTACTCTCTTTTTCCGCCGCCAATTTATCAGATTCCATTGCTTCGGAGTACATTTTGTACTATTCGCTCGTAACAACCACAGGTTGACAAGATTTTGGTTTCCGGTTTATCTTTGCTTTATTAGGTTGAACATCGGGGAAACGGAACGCTTTTTAAAAAAAATCCATCATTGGTGTTCTGTTTTGCGGTATCCTGTGAATAACTAGTAGAGACGTCTTTGTCACCAATAACTGTTTCTGTCACTATTGGTTTGTTTAATTAGCTCACCATGAATTTCTTATTCACCAAATCCAGAAAATTCATCTTCGACGGAAAGGCAACCTGTCGAACACAGAGTGACAATTTGCAAGGCTTTGGTCAAATTGTCCGAAGAATACCGCATATACTTTCCTTCAGAAGCTGTCATTGTGAACTGTAAACAATAAGGAACATGGTGAAAAATTTGATGCCATATTTTGCGCATCAAATTATGCCAATTTTCTGATAAAGTGTTAAACAAACAGCCGGAATGTTATGTGAACAGTACATACCTGTTTTCCTAATTTAGTAGTGATCTCAGCTTTTAAAACGGTAATAAAATCTTTTATTTTGGTAATAAAATCTCTTGTGGTAATAGACACTTGTCTTAGCACACACGCTAACATGGCGGAAAATTTGACGATTTGGAGGTGTACACAACTATTAACCGACCGTGGTTTTTGGTATGAGCATTTTTTCTCATCAAGTATCCCATTAATCGAAAGTCAACACAAATAACAAGCTATTCATCAATGTCAAATATGCAGTAAATCATAGTTATAGCACGAAATATACAAAACTGCGCAAAATTAAGCAATGCGCAAAATATAGCGGGGCTAGGTAATTGTTATTAGATAATCCGTCCAGCTTAACCAGTTAAGTCATGACGGCAAAAAAGTTTAAGAAAACAGAAATCACGCTGAATTGTAAAAAAGGCCGCAATTGCTCCAGAATATATCACTGAGTTCATGACAAATTTGGTACTTTGAAAAAATAAAGGAGATAGTTTGATGTTACATTCCGTTGCCCTATCCGAAAAAAATCCTAATTTGACCACAGCACCTATCATAATGCACCATTCAAAGATCTACTCATGCCTATGAAATAGAATCATTTAGACAATCTAAGTATACCACAACATTCACATCTCTTTGATAACATTATAAACTGAAATCACATCCCACCCCACCAACTTCTAACAAGACATCATCACATCAAACAAGCCATCAAATTAGCACCCGATCAATCAGCCTTAATTTTGCCATCCATACTTTCAAATGCCGCCTCTTTTTGGCAAACAAAGCCCATCGAATGAAAAGCGAAATCTCAATTACCTACTCCACCACATTCCATCAACAAGCGCAACACATCCATTAGAGATGATCCATTTTCCAATTTTCTCACCAATCGCCCATCCACCGCATCCACCAGTCCACAGCAGTAGAAAACTCTAATGCGAAAAGGAATTTTTCTCGCCCCATACAGCATCACGATCGAGTTGACGTCAAATGGCTACAATATGCTCACCGGCACCACTGGCATCAAGAGCGTCGGCTCAACGGACACCCTCTACCGGAAGCTCAATGCCAATGGCGGCGGTGGTGGTGGTGGTGGTCGCAGTCGTAGCAACAGTCACAGCAGTCACCTTCAGCAGTCATCATCATCATCGTCTCCGTTACCGGCACCGCAACCGTCTTCGTCTAGTCAGAACCGGGGGTTCAGCAGTAAGATTGACCTCATCCGGACATTGTCGTCGGCATCCAAGAGGAACGATTACGAGGAAATTGATGCTCGCAACGGCACGATGGAGGGAGCTTCCTCAATGATGGAACCAATTTATGCGGTAGTTGATCTGAGTGTGAAAAAAGCGCGACGAATGAATCAGCGCCGGGAGCACGATTCGCTGGGAACAGTCGATGATGGAACTGAGACGGAGGAAGAGCACAGCATCAAGGTAGATATGGTTCGCGACAAGGAGACAGGACGGCTTAAGGAGAAGTCCAAGAGCGCTAATGTGTTGCCGGTTGGCGGCATTTTCGGTGGAGGCAGCAATGATTACGAAGAACTGAACGAGTTGGTTATGGAAAGTTTCGTTAACTTTGGAGAAGACCAGGACGATTCCAACGATGGTGAGAATATCTACGAACCGGTGAGTTGAGTTGAACAAGTTACTTTTGCTTACAAGATATCATCCGGATTTATCTTTTTTTTTTTTTCTAGATCAACATTCCGGAAGGACCGTTGTCGTCCTCTTCCACCTCACTTCCATCATCACAACCGACGTCTAGTACGTCCCAAATGAACAATTTATGGCGCAACCTGAAGAAAATGAACATCAATCATCTGATGAAGCGTTCTGTCCAGGAACAATCTCAGCAGCAGCAATCACCGCAGCAACTTGACCAAAGACCCGATGAGGATCCAATCACCAAAGCGTCGACATTTAGCGAGTTCAGCAAGAAATTTGGCTACCATCGTCGATCGATCAAAAATAAGATGCGTGGTCTGTACGATCGCGGTCAGTCAGCAGAAGCTCCGCCGAAGATAACTCAATCGGAGGAGAAACTACGGAAGAGCTCCGACGGCACTCGGCAGCTGATGTTCAGTACCTTCGGGAGAAACAAGAAATCCCGCAAGTCGCTGTCGTTTGATGATTTCATTCCGCGAAAGAAACACCACCATCATCTGAACGGCGTCGGAGTTATCTGCAAGTCTGACAAGGCCAACGAAAAGCTGCACAAGGAGCTGAAGCGGCAGCTGTCGAAAAGATCGAACAGTAGCAGCGGGAGCAGCAGTTTCGTTGATAGCAAAAACGGTATAGAGTTGTAGGACAGGTTTGAAGGTGGGTGTTTCTATTTTATCGATTTTTTTTACAATTTAAGTCAATGTTTTAATGCTAGTAATAAAACCAAATCGTAGTGTTGATTATCGTAGGAAAAGGTTAAGACTAATTACGATTGAATTCACTTACCTAAAGAAATTCTCCTTTTGCGATTCTTGCTGTTCGTTGGCTGATGATAGGAAATCGTTGATTCTGAAAAGAATAAACAGATTAATGTTTCGTTATTATCACTCGATGACACAGCGCTTGCCCTAAATCCAGTTTTCGGCGCCCTTGACTTGAATGATGGTAGTTCTTCCGGAAGAAGAGTCCATTGTTTTCCCCGTCTATGCTGTACATGGAACGAAAAACCTTCCTCTTCTCCGCAACGTTGATTCCGTCCGGTGCACTTGGCACAACTGAAGGCGATCCATTTCGAGTTCTCGGCATTTCCGAGAATACTCCAAAAAGACAAATTCTTCTCACGGAGCTCCTCTGGCGATCTTGCTGTGCTGTGAAGTCTCGTGGGTGACCAAAGAGCATGAAGGGATTTTTGCGAAGCATTTCGGTGAAGTATTTCATCCGATTGGATGGCTTATAACGTGGGCTGCGATCAGGGATAAAGGGGGCTAATTTGAGGGAAGAATGGTTAATTTGGTGCTGCTCCGAGCAGTTCAGTTGACTGAAGAAATTCTGTTTCTTCGCATATTCTGCGAAATCATCTACGTCATGACTCCTGATCTCTGATTCCATTTCAGTTTGATTGGTCTCCAGGGGGACTGCCACAAATGTTTCGTATCCTGAATCGTTCAATTTTTGACGCTTGCAGTGATTTTCTAGAGCAACAAAGTTTTGAGTATCTTCTGAGCGCTTTAGTTGAGTTGACTCTTGCATTGAATCATTTGAATTCTGATGTTTGAAGTCAGAAGCTCTTACAAATCCTAAATAGTCGTCATTTTCTTTGTTGATGTCAATCTTCGGTTTCTGAGTGAAACGGAATGACTCTAGGAAACCATTCTTTGGACTGTCATCGATCTGAATAACATCAGCGAATAGCTCGCTAACCTCGTAAGAAGCCTTGTTGGATTTTCGATCATCACCACCGCCCTGCATCGGCTTTGGATCCTCCTTCTGGTAGAATTCGGTTATCTTCTTCGAAGCATTATCATTATTCCCCTTCCGGGAACGTCGCTTCTCCGGTGTCGCGGATGATCCAGCTTCCTCGTTGATAACTATCGTCTTCGAACAATCCAGCCCGGTCCAGTTGATACAAATCACATGCCCCGTAGCGGACGCTACGGTGGCATCCGAGATTTTGACTGTTTCTTGAAAGCGACAGCTACCACCCGCATTTGCGTCACTAAAATGAAACTCTTTTTAACATTCACCCTTTAATCACCAATGACTCATTCAATTATTCACCAATTTTCCTTAAAAAACAGCACAGTGTTGTTTGAGTCCCCGACTAGAATTGAAATTCTAACTGCCAACTGCTTGTTGTAGCAGTTGTTCTTCTGCACAACCGTCACCTCCAGTACGTAGTCTTGCTTCAAAACTAGATCGATTGAGAAAACTGGCAGCGTCCGAACAAAATCAATCAGATCACTTCCAAATGGTGGATTTTTCTTCAATATCTGTGAAATCAAGTCATTATAGTACAACTGTTTTAACATCACCTTTTCCGTGAGTACCTACCACTTCCAGTTCCCTCGGATCGGTATCCATCAGCTCTTGAAAGGAAATCTTCCCACGGGCAGCAAGCTGACCTGCATATATAGCTCCGATCCCCTTCAGCTGCTTCGTGATGAAAGGACTGTTCTCCCACAGCTTCGTCTCCAGACATTGACCCAAGATCAACGTACTCAATAGCGCCTGGTAGACACCTACCTGTTCTTTATCCTTTCGCTCCGTTTGACCCAGGTAAATGAACTCTGCCATACACTTGATCAGCCGTCGGCCGACGTTGATCATTTTGGTAGCCTCCTGTTGCAGGGATCCGTCCTCGATCGGTAGATTCCCGAACACGGCTTGTATCAGACAGGATGCCATCGCCGTGGTTGTTTGGATGCGGCCACGTAACGGGAACCGAATGGTGTTACGCGTCGTAGAGCGGTTCAGGTCATTCAGTGTTCGTTTGACACTGTTGCGGCACTTGAAGACGGCGAACTCATCGCAATAGGTCAGAAGGGTGAACATCTCCAGCAGCGGTTCGGTGCCTTTGATCTGGAAAGGATTCTATGTTAAGGCTGGTCGATCTAGACGGATTTTCTATATCAGCTGTGGCCCTTTCGAGAAGAATGGAACTGGCTGTATAAACTGACAGTGTAGGGTTAGTTCAATACATTCATCATGCTTTCATATATTAACGGATTGGCCAAGGTATCCAGATCCAAATTATTATGAATATATTTAGTTTGTTAAATATTTGCTATTGTCAGAAATCACAAATATTTTATTCTGTATGAAACAAAACAGGTCTCCCATGCCCTGTGGCCGGATGCGGTTATTAAGGATACATTATTAGGGCCGAATAATTAAGCTTGGTACAGAGAATGAGACTGATGTAGTGGTAGTTCCTGGGCCAAAAACTATATCCACTTCTCGACTATCCAGCCGCTGCCAGAAGGTTATTACAATTTGTTCCAGAACGTTTGTTAATCAACTCTGTAACAAAATGCGTGAGTCAATTTCTGCGCAAAATCTAGACAGGTTTTTGTTATTTTTTCTTCCAATTAATAAACATGGCTGTGTAATTTATTGATGTCTATTTCACTTTCGAATTTAAATTACGAAATTGAGCCGTTTTCAGCAATCCTCGAGCAAAATTGATATTCCAAAATGCGTTAAGAGTATACATCTTTTATGTTTGAAAAGGAGTAAAAAGTATGCATATATTACATTTCACAAGGAGTTAAACGTATGCATATTTTACTTTTCAAAAGGAGTAAAAAGTATGCATTTTACACTTTCCAAAAGGAGTAAAAAGTATGCACATATTGACGCATATTCAGTTTACGCAAAAGGGAGTAAAAGTAATATACTCCTTTTTGGCGTAGTCCCAGTTTCCCTCGAAAGAGCATACTTTATAGTCATATTAGCGTAAATTGAGATTACCGTTTAGCGCATCGAGTTGTCATTTGAGTTTAGTCACTCAATTTATACCCCGTTCACACTACAGCGTATATTACGTGATATAGACTATCAGCATCTATCACTGAGAAAAAAGATTGGTAAACGCAAACATATTCTAGTTTCATTTAACCGGAATTTCACGTTGAATTGGGCACAAACATCATATTAGTTTGATTTGACTACCTACGGTGGTTAAAACAAACTAGAATTTTGGGTTATTGTTTCGGGAACTAAGCAGTTAAGTTCAACTGACATCCGTTTGAATTTACTATTATGTTGGTTGTTTCATGATGACAGCAACGAAAACAAACCGATTTGTTTGTTGGTTCTACCAACGCTTATGGTTTGTTTCAAACAAATTTGAGTATGACTTAAACTGAATTGCTGTTTGAAACAAACGATCGAAACGGTGGAAACAACAAACATTTCCGTTCCCCTACATTTCTGTTGTAATAATTTCAATAATATTTATTTGAATAAAAGGCCAACAAACATTAGAAAAGCGCACATTTACATTTATAGACCTCTCTCAGTCTAAAAGAAATCTAAAAATGTTAATGCGAGCCTTTATACTATTTCCAGGTTTCATTAAATTCATTAAATTAAATTTTAACCTGCGTTGAAAACTTACGTGAATAAAGCATGCAGCGGGACCAGACAGAAAATGGAATAACCCAAAAAAATATTTTGTTTCAAACTAAACTTCTAGTTGTTTTTTCTCCAAACAATATATCAGTTTGATTTAACCGCCGCTTTGGTTGAATCAATCAAAAATTTTAATTTGTTTGTTTTGGTAATAATAAACCTCTTGCAAGGTAAAAACAACAAATATGATAGTTTAGAACAACCATAATTTGTGTTTTTTTTTTTTTTTGTAATATCTTTAGGTAGAAACAACCATCCTGCTTGTTTGTTTCAAAACAGAATCGTTGGTTTAAAATAACAAAACGGATTTTTAAAACAACAATTTTTTTAGTTTGGATTTCAAAAAACAAGTTTGTTGTTTCAAACGGGACTGTTTTTTCTCCGTGT
>JAHHFK020003304.1:0-72295 GCA_024533555.2 Aedes koreicus
TTTTTAATAATCGTTTATTTGTACAGGCTCAATCGAATCAACTTTACAGAGCCAAATTTTCATATTTATATACATCATTTATCTTAAAACTAAAATTAGAAGGATAGAGCCGATTACTCGCGGCCGTCTCGAGGTTAATAGGAATTACAAATTACGGATGGGAAAGAGCGTGGGAATTTCAGGTATGGTTTACATAACACATTAAATTTAAATTCTAAATCATCTAAAAACTTATAACTATACAATTTATGATTTACTTTTGACTTGAAAATTTTTTGAAAAAGAAAAAAAACACACAAACACAGATAAAAAAAAACTTATAGTAAACATACAGGTTAAACTAACTACAATCTAATGCTAATGTTAGTCAAAAACACATAAATTAATTGCATATACTCCAAATCACGTACAGCCAAAATATCTCGAATTGGCACATTGGGTTGTCTACCTCGAGCCCGAAGGGAATCATAAAGCTCCGATCTGACTCCACGATGTTCAGCACAAGACCAAATAACGTGATCTGCGTCCTGATAGCCTTGTCCACACTCGCAGAGATTGCTGTCGCTCAGCCCAACCCGGTATAAATGAGCGTTCAAAGAATAATGATTGGACATGAGGCGAGACATGACACGAATGAAGTCTCGACCCACATCCATCCCCTTAAACCAGGATTTCTTCGGGATGATAGAATGTTGCCATCGCCCCAAATCTCCTTTACTCCATTTATACTGCCAGCTGACGAGTGACTGTTGACGAAAAATAGGAAAAAATTCGTTGAAGGCGATTTGTCGATCACAAATATCGCCTTCCATAGCGCCCACCTTTGCAAGCGAGTCCGCTTTCTCATTGCCCGGAATTGAACAATGAGATGGGACCCATACAAAGGTGATGATAAAATAACGCGAAGATAAATTTTAAAAGACATGTTGTAATATATTTTCTTTATACTGTCAAAGTAACATTTCATAGATAGCAATTGGAGTGATCGGAGAGTCCGGTTTGATAATTTCTGAAATAAATGGCTTATTTTACCAAAATGCCACTAAAACAATGTTAAAATATAATCCTACATTGCTTATAAGCATATGCCAGTCTTTTATCAATCTAGTAGTTGAAGTTCAAAAGTGCAATTTTAAGGTAATGTTATGCTTAAATGCTGAAAAACAAATTTAGCCTTTCGGCTATGTCATGTTGCTCCAGATGAATGGTTTTGGAATGAAAAAATGATTCCAAAGGGTGCTGAAATTATACAATACATGAGAATGGAAAATTTATAATATGATTTAAAGATACACGATCTTCAGTCGTACCCCTCACTTCGCTATTGTCAGATTGACAACATTGCCCAGGCTACGTCAACCAGCGTTTCCATGTTTCAATTGGCAGTCTATTGTGATCATATGACTCGTGGAGGCGTGAGGTAGGAACTTGGACGAGAGTTCGGCCGCACCCTCCTTCGAAGATGTCAACTCATCATTTGAAGCCCTTTGAAAATCTTTATACTAAACATTATCTATATTCAAAAATGAAACGGAAGAATCGGTGTTAGCGCACTTGCATTTAATTTAAACTATGCAAAATGGAAGACATTTTTAAGTCTTTTAAGGTAACAAGTGTGCTACTAGTGCTGGAAAGAATACTTTCAATTCCATGAGATGCGGGAAGCCATGATGCTACTTGGCTTCATTTGTTGTTTTTGTTTCTTATATTTCCTATTTCAATAATTTTTCGAACCCCAATTAATTGATTATTTGCTAATATTCCCTCCCTTTCAGACAAATTCTTCGCAACGACACTCAGGCCACCGTAGCCGAAAGCCACTTCTATGTAATCAGCATCCTATTTGTCTCGTTGATGATCGCCACATTCAGCGGACAGTATCTGTACGGAACAGAAAAGATTGGCCTAAAAATCAAGTCCATCCTGATGATCTTGATTTATGAAAAGTCTTTGAAATTGAAGACTCCCAGCGGAACGGACATCGCCCTTCTGACACACGATTCATCCAGGTTCGTTGATTTGCTGCCAAACTTGCATCTGGTCTGGTCGGGTCCGTTAATCATCTTCATCTCCATCGCTGGATTGCTGTTCACATTGGGAAGAGTGGCTTGCATTGGCGTCCTGGTCATGATCGTTACCATCTACTCCACGAAATGGATCACCAACAAGTTACAACTTCTTCAGCGAGAGCTGATGAATCGAAAAGATTCCCGGATCTCCAGCACGAACGAAGCAATAGGAATGATGAAGCTGATCAAATTTTTCTGTTGGGAAGGATTCTTCCAAAGTCGAATAACCTGCTACCGATTGAATGAGCTTCAAATCCTGAAGAAAATCATCAACTGGGATGTTCCAAAGTATCTTTTGGGTGTCATTTCTCCATTTTTGGTGTCACTGTCTACGTTCGGATTGATGATCCAGCTCGGTTATTCCCACATGCTTACCCTTGAGGCTGTCTTCGTATCGATTGCTTTGTTCAACATCCTTAAATATCCGCTGTCGGTACTTCCCACTCTATCGACGACCTGGACTGCGACCAGAGCATCGGTGGATAGGGTGAACCAATTCCTCAAAGCTGACGAAGTTCAGTCGCTTCCAAATCTTAAGCAATCCACCCAAACAACAGGACCATCTCGAAGAATTTCGGAAAAATTTGAAGAAGTATTGGTGGCTTGCCAAAGGGAATTTGACCTATCGGTGATATCCATTAAAAATCTGACATTTCACAACGAGCCGGGGATCCTGGAAAATATAGATTTGCAAATTCTTTGCGAAACTTTCGTCATAATAACGGGTCCAGTTGGATGTGGTAAAACATTGCTGCTGGCAGCGATTCTTGAGGAATTGGATCTCACAACTGGCGAGGTCATCACAAAGGGAACTATTGCCTACGTTTCGCAAGAACCGTGGATCCAGCATCGATCAATCAAGGATAATATACTGTTCGGAAAGTCTTTGGATCAAGCTTTTTACGAAAAAGTTATCGAAGCATGTGCTTTGTATTCAGATATAGAAGCGTTCCCAAAAAGAGATGCAACAATGATTGGTGAGAAGGGAACGACGGTATCTGGTGGACAAAAACAAAGAATTGCTCTGGCACGAGCAATTTATCAGAATGCTGACCTATACCTGCTCGATGATCCTCTTAGCTCCGTCGACCGGGAAGTGTCCGAGTATATTTATTCAAAGGTCTTCGATAATGGAGGATTGCTGGATAAAAAGACAATAGTGATGGTAACTCAAAATCATGACCATTTTAGGAACGCTGACTGCATCGTATTAATGGAAAGTGGTCGAATATCTGAACGACATACTTATCAATCGTTCAAAGCCAAATATCCTGATGTGGAGAATATCAATGAAAATATTATGGTTACCAATGATCGGACCAGTTCAAATCGCCCAAGTATCTCTGAGCCTGATGAACCTCAATTATCAAGAGACACCACCCAAAAAGTCTCCCCTAAAGTATACCTGAAGTATCTAACCATGCTGGGTTTGATTCCTGCGGCATTGATCTTATTATGCAATATATTAATACCACTCTGTGATATTTACTCGACCATTTGGCTGGCAAAATGGTCACTCATCAATCATCAATCAGCCGCATCCGAAGATCACAAGTACCTTATTGGGTATTCATTATTTATACTAGTTATGATCGCTCTTCTGTCCATCAACAATGGCGCAATAATGCTGAAGGGGTTTTCAGTTGCCAGACAAGTGCACAATAAACTTTTGTACAACACTCTATACCAGCAGATGATCTTTTTTGAAAACAAAAGCTCCGGTCAAATTATGAACCGATTCTCAAGCGATCTCGAGGTTGTAGATTCCCGAATATCTTCACACATCCGGGATTTCCTGGCAAACCTCACCAGCGTCGGTGCCATACTGATTCTGTTCTGTTTCAACACGTCCCTCTACATCACGATCGTCCTGGCAGTGATTGTTTTTGCGTACTATACCCTTCTATTCTACCATCTGGAAACATCCCGCCACCTGAAGCGCATGGATGCTCGCAGTAAAGCACCAATCATTCTGCAGTTCAATGAGTCACGCGCAGGTCGCTCGACGATCCGCGCCTTCCGACGGGAGGATCAGTTCTGCGAAGAATTTCGTACCATCCTCGATCGTCATCAGCACTATTCGTATCTGTACCTATCATCTAGCAGGTGGTTGGGTATCCGGCTGGAGATCATCGGAGCGATCGTCATTTATTTTGTAACGATGCTAGCCGTTAGAAATCAGGACACGATCGGTGCGTCAAGCGTGGGAGTCAGTATCAGCTACGCAATGCGATTGATCCCATTGCTTAACGCTTTGGTTCGGGTGACAGCCTCGTTGGAGGAAAACGCAACATCCTTGGAGAGAATTGATAACTATTTGAGCGAGCCAAACGAGCTGTCGATGCAGAAGAAACCAAAAACAGTCCCACAAGGCTGGCCGAATCAGGGAAAGATCACTTTTGATAAGTTCAGTATGGAGTATGGCGAACACATCGTTGCACTGAAGGACATAACACTTACAATAAATGATCAGGAGAAGATTGGGATCATTGGCAGGACAGGAGCAGGGAAATCCAGTCTGATTAGTGCCTTGTTCCGTTTATATCCAACGCATTCCAAAGGACAGATTCTGATTGACGGAATCGATATAACTGACCTGTCCCTCAGGAAGTTAAGAGGTAGCCTAACGATCATTCCTCAGAGTCCTGTGTTATTTTCCGGAAGCATTCGTGAAAACTTAGACCCATCCAGAGAGCATCGCACGGATACGGAAATTTGGCAGGCTTTGGATAGTTGTAACATGCAACAGTTTGTCTCCTCTCTACCGAATCGACTCGACACGATGATTGGCGAGCAAGGAGCAAACCTATCGCTGGGACAAAAACAACTTCTCTGTTTGGCCAGAAGTATTCTTCGGAAGTCGAAGATCGTAATTCTCGATGAGGCCACCTCTACGATGGATGCGGAAACGGAACGAACCATTCAGCAGATGTTGTTTACCGCATTTCGAGACTGTTCGGTTCTGATGATCACACATCACATGAATACTATTCAGCAGGTGGACCGAGTTCTGTGCCTACGCCAAGGACGAGTGGTGAAATTCGATAAACTTAGCTGTGTCGACGATCGGGATCTGATGGAGCTTTAATGAGTACTTATCGTTTTGTGACTTGAAGTATACCAGCTTTTGAACGCCCCCTTGGAGCATTACTTATACTTCAAGCCGTTTGGAGGAATTTCTAAAATTGACAACTGTTACAACTGTTAACTGTTACCGAGCATGGCGGATTGTGAATTTGAAAACTTATAGGGCTTTATTCTCAGAATCACGTCTTCAAAGTTTACACCAGAGATATCTCAATGACCACTCAACGAATCCACTAACTTTTTGTTAGTTTGAAAGCTTATTATCTATTTACTGACCGATTGTTGTTTCGATTTGTTATTTTTAATATAATTTTTATTTTTAGGAAAATTATAAACGATTTCTTAAGCAAGAAATTCATTTCATTTTATCGATGTAAAATCATTACAATGCCGAAATCTCGTCTACAGCATTTCGCTGAGTCATTCCAAGCATCTTCAGGAATTCATCCTGATCGACTACTTACAATTTAGCTGAAACTTTTGTAAGCTTCTTTCTTTCTTTAGAGGATGCCACTTTGTTGTTGTAAGGCCTGTACTCGAAAAAAATGCACCAGACAAAAGTGTTCGCCAAAAATTTATTTTAACTCGGATTTTCTTGAAACTTTCAGGGAATGAACTAATACATATGGATTATTTTTCGTCATAATTACTTTAGTCAATTGGTAAAGTTTTCGTGTAATCAATTTTGTGTTCACCTTTGCTGCGTTATAATCCATCTTGGCAACTTCAAATAACCGCAAAAAAAAATCAAAAGAAACGTGCGTTCAACCGCTGTGCATAACTGCTGAAGATCAGTGTTTAGAAGCCGAAACAATTAAAGGGCGGCCCAAATTGTCTTATCTCTATTTGCAGGATATTCACAAAAAAAGAGGACATGCCGTTGCTCATGCCCAACTATTGCCTACACAGGCTGTAAAAGCGATCACCATTATTTACGAGTTTACGGTGATTAGGTCATGCAGGACTATTCGGTGTGCGGTTCAACTGGCGTTCGATGTTCTGTTGCTTGAAGGAGCGGTCCCATGCTTTTGGCGGATAGTGCTAGTTACATACTTTCAGCGTATCGTTAACCAAAACGAACCCTGCCGCTGACCTTTCCCAACTATCCAACATCCCAGTGATTTCTCGTGGAAGTGCAGTGGATTTCTCGGCTTCCTTCAAAGCGAGTATCACGTCAACACGTTCCTTCCTATTCCCTACTTGACCAGCATTTGGGCACGGCCGGCGCCGGTATTGCTTCATAATGGATCACCAGTTTTTACACATTGAGGATGTATGTTAGTCCCAAACATCATCTATTGATTCTTTGTGTAAATACAGCTGAGCTGGCAATAACGGAGTAGCATCCGTGGGCGGTCAATCATGCTCATGCTCATGCTCATGCAATTACTTTAGTCAATTACTTTTCCATCGCTGAAAGCCCGCACCTTTCCCTTAAGACCCCTAATTACATTTTGTGCAATGGTGGAGCCGAACTTTTTGGTCACTTTCTTCAACTCCAGCTCGTTCTTAAACACCTTGGACGATTTTCGAACTTTGGTTCTTCATTATGGCCCAGAATCTTTCCACCGGACGAATCTCTGGTGAATTTGGGGGGTTGGCGGTGTTTGGTACAAAAACAACGTTATTGTCTCTGTACCAATCCAACGTCGATCGCGCGTAATGGCATGATGCCAGGTCCGGCCAAAATAATGTCTCGCCTCCGTGGGACCGCAGGAAGGGCAACAGATGCTCCTGGAGGCACTCGGTGCGGCAAATTTCGCTGTTGATGGTACCCGTTGTGATGGTACGGTTTACTAAGTTTACCGCATTGGCATATGGCATGCCAGAGCAAGTATTTTTTGACGACTTTGTCCACTTTCTTCTTCCTTATGTCTTCCGGAACATCAAACCGTGATTTGGCAACGTAGACCTCTAGCCCCGGTATCTGCTTTACGTCTGCCTTGATGTTGGTTTCGTCATCCATAACCACACACATCGGTTTCGTTAACCACTCTCGATACAGCTTCCTTGCGCGGGATTTGGCCACCGTGTTTTGTTGATCACGCCGGTTCGGTACCTTTCGGACCTTGAATACACGAAGCCCAGCTCGTTTCATAGTTTACTGAACGAACCAGGCGGAACACTTTGCCTTCAGAGCCGCGTCGCGAATCGAAAGGTTCGGATTTCAGTTGAAATAATCCAACACCTTCCGGGCCTTCACAGGGTCAGCTGTTTTCGATTTTCTTCCATTTCCAGCCCGCCGCTCGGTCTTCTGGGACTCCTTAAACGAATTTACCACCCGAGACACAGTTGTATGGGTGATTCCCAGTTGTCTTCCGATCCATCTCATGGTCGCAGTCGGATTTTCCATGACGGTGCGGAAAATTCTCCGGAGATTTTCTTCTTGTTTCGATGACATCTCAATAACCACTGAACTGAATTGTTATGAAATTTTGCACATGTAAAGAATTCACTCCAAACTAGCTATACTCAGCTCAATTTTTAACCACGGACAAAAAAGTTACACACGGATGAAAATTGTGCATTTTTTTCGAGTACAGGCCTTAGTTCCTCATTTAGGATCACGACTGTGTTTCCAAAAGGGCCTGTGTAAAAATAATATTGACGGCTAAAGAAAATTGTAAAACCAAAACGGTTTATTTGATTGGTATGAGGTCTTTTACAAAATTGTAGATAAATATTATCCAGGGACAGCCCAATGGGGTTGTAGGCAAAGTTGACGTAGGACTACGTAGCAATGTGTAATGAATTTTATTATTATTATTTTTAATTGCCTGTATTAGAATAGAGGCTGCATTGATCGATTGGATCAACAAACGTTGCCGAAAATCAGTGTATCTTGCATCTTTTTCGCACTCTTGCATAGGCGTAGCCAGGATTTTGAATAGGGGGGGGGGGGGGGGGGGGGGCAAGCTTAGTTTTTTTTAGAGACAGAGAGAGAGAGAATAGAGAGAGAGAGAGAGAGAGAGAGAGAGAGAGAGAGAGAGAGAGAGAGAGAGAGAGAGAGAGAGAGAGAGAGAAAGAGAGAGAGAGATAAAGAGAGAGAGAGAGAGAATTACACCGTCTTCAACCAGTTGCTGCACAGACTGAACACTTGACATTATACAACGGACAACACAATGCCGGGTGGACCCATATAGTAGGGACATTATCGAGTTCCGTCGGATGGAGCGGGAATCGAACCCTCACTTTGTGACAATCCACCTGAACGGCGGGTGGTTTAACTTTTCAGCTCTCACCCAAAGTATTTTACAATACCCGTCCGATTTTGGCAACAAGATTAAACTATTCTAGACTTGATCTGGAATGAAAAAAAAAAAATTTTTAAAACTCTCGGTTTTTCCCCAATTTTCAAAATCGAATCCCATTAAATAGGAACCATGCTGAAATCTTGCGGGTACTAAAATGTTTCAATATTTTTTTTTTAGTGTTGTTGTGTATTTTTGTACGCGACACCCGGGGTTTTTTTTAAGTTTTTTTTGTAAATGTTCTTTTTCTCGCCCCCCCCGCCCGCACACTGAAAATTTTATTTTTTTTTTTTTTTAAAAAATGGTGTAGAGTCCAAATATTTTTTTTTTTTTTTTTCTCTATTGATTTTTTTTTTTATTTTTCTAAACATTCTTTGTTTTTCTGTTCCCTAATTGTTTTAATTATTTTTTGAAAGGAGGAGGCTGTGGTCGTCGCCTCAAATCAAACTATTTTTTTTTTGTTGAAAAAAACAAAAATTTTTTGTAATTTTTTTTTTTTATAAATTTATTTATTTATTTATATAATTCCAACTGATTAAACATCTTATTGAAATGTAATGGGGAAAAGCCATGTGGCGTAAAAACCCCCTATCTCTAAACCGTACACTACATTAATCAACAAAAATAGAAGGAATACAAAGCAAGTAAACAGAATTAATTCTAGTACACACACAAAACTTGTCAGTAAAATTAAAAATAATCTTTCGTGATGGAATCAGTCGTCTGGTATCCAGTATGTAGTATTTGTCAGCATTTCCGAACTAGCGGCTTTCCATCCAACTACGCTGAATCCGGTGACGGAAGGTCTCAGCGGAACAGTTGAAGTCAAACAGAGCGTAGAGTTCATTGAAGCGCGATGACATGAATCGAATTGGATCGTGTTGGCCGTAGTTTGCAGCACGGGTTCCGAGCTGCAGAAAATTTCTTGTTCGCAGAACTCGTTCAGGAGCGTAGATAGATAGTTCTGCCAGAATTCCTGGAGAGTCGATTTCACCTAGCAGCACTTTTGCCGCGAAGACTGCTTGCATGACTGTACGCCTATGTTCCAACGTTTCAATACCCAAGAGTGAGCAACGATCCTGGTACGATGGAAGGTTGACAGGATCATTCCACGGCAGATGACGGAGAGCATAACGAACAAATTTTCTTTGAACAGCTTCAATCCTCGCAATCCAGATTATTTGATACGGGCACCACACCAAGGCTCCAAATTCCAGGATAGAACGCACGAGAGAGCAGAACAATGCTTTCAGACAGGTGGGATCACGAAACTCGTCGGAGATCTTAAACATGAAACCGAGCTGTCTGTTGGCTTTGGTAATCATATCTGTGTAGTGTTGTCTAAATGTCAAACCAGAGTCAAGCGTGATTCCAAGGTCACGAACAGTATCAACTTTTAGCAGAGGCTGGTTGTTTATTTTGTAATCAAATGCAATTGGGTTCAATTTTCGATGGAATGTGATATTGAAGCATTTGTTAACACTCAGTGTGAGGAAATTCCTGGAACACCACTCTTCAAAGCTATTGATCAAGTGCTGTAGTCGTAAGCAATCAGCGAAGCATCGCACAACCACATAAATTTTCACATCGTCAGCATAGAACGACCTGCAGTTAGGTGGAAGTATCAGTCCAACCTCGTTGATGAAAATGGAGAACAGCAGTGGTCCCAAGTTGCTGCCTTGAGGTACGCCCGACATATTCGCAAAGTAGTTCGATTGAGCTGAGCCGATCTTCACACAGAGTACCCTGTCCGTTAGGTACGATTTAAACCAACGAACTGAGTTATTTGACACGCCAAGTTTGTCTAACTTTGCCAAAAGTATAGCATGGTCGACCCGGTCAAAAGCAGCCTTGAGATCCGTGTAAACAACGTCGACCTGAGATCCAGCTTCCATATTCCGGAGACACGAGGAAACGAAAGGTGCGAGATTGGTTGAGATCGATCTTCTGGGGTGAAATCCATGTTGTTCAGGAGAAATATAGTGTCTGCAACTAGCAAACAATAAGCCGTTGACGATGATTTCGAAGACTTTTGAGCAGGCACAGAGTGATGTGATTCCTCGATAATTTTCGACATTTTGTTTATCTCCTTTCTTGAAAATCGGGAACATGAACGAAGATTTCCAACGTGTTGGATATTTTCCCTGGCGTAACGAGATATTAAAAAGCTTCAAAAGAGGAATCGTAAGCACTGCGGAGCAACTCTTTAGTACACATGAAGGAATTCCGTCAGGGCCAGCCACGTTTGAAAGTTTCAGCTTCTGGATTGCGGATTCAACGAGGTCCGATGTAATCGCAGGAATATTGAAGTCGAACGCGTCTCTGGGAGTATCTCTGAGTGCTTCGCTGACTTGCTCCAATGTTGGCATGGTGTCATTGAATACACTTTTGAAGTGCTCAGAAAGGAGATCACATTTGTCCACTGGTGTGCTGGCGATTCTGTCGCCAAGATGAATTTCAACCGGTAGCCCATTTACATTCCTTTTTGTGTTCACAAATGACCAGAACAACTTTGGGTTGCGCCGAAGGTTAGATTGGATTCGTTTTGAATAATTCTTGTAGAGAAGACGATTGTAAATTCGGTATTGGGTACTAGCTGCAGAGAAAATTCGCTTGGTGAATTGATTTCGAGTTTTGCAGTACTTACGAAGAGCCTTCGACCTCACACGTTTCAGGTACCGTAAATGAGCATTAGACCAAGGAGGTTTACGAGCAGGTCTCCTCAGAGGAACAAAATCTGATGTAGCCCGGGACACAACCTCGTCAAAAAAGTCTACCGCTTCATCGATAGTGGAGCACGAGTCAAGGAACTGCCAATTTACTTGGGACACATATTGGCTCATTGCGGCGAAATCAGTTCTTCGGAAGTTCAGACCATGTGGATCAACGATGTTATCGAAGGTAATAGGTACTGATAGATTGATAATAATCTCCAGCGCAGGATGATCGGCGTCGAGGTTAATTAAAGGTTCGGAGGCTTCGACAACAGTACATTCCATTACGGCAGCTTCATTTACCAATACAAGATCAAGCAGTCTCGAGTTACGATTTAACGTTGAATTTATTTGCGTTAAATCATGAAGGCTGAATCCATCCATCAATGCACAGCAGACAGGTGGCATATGCGAACGAAGAACGTCAATTGTGGGATGACCAATCATGGGAACATTCCAAACCAACCCAGACTGGTTGTAATCGCCAAATAGTAAGGCGTAGTCGTTGTGATCTAAACGGGATAACACAGCGCCAATCGAACTGATATGGTTCTCAATGCTGCTTAAATCAGATTTCCTATCGGGAGGTAAGTACATGGCGCCGATACTTAACTTCCTGTGTGGAGTTGTTATCTGGACCCATAACTGTTCGAGCGAAGGGTCAATAGGAGTAGGATCCAGGCAACTGTGAAGTCTATTGGAAACTGCTATCAAGACGCCACCACCACGAGATTTAGTGCTATTTATGCGATTACGATCATTCCGAAAAACTGTGAACTGATCTCCAAATAGTTGAGCGGAATGAATTTGGTCATTGAGCCAGGTTTCGGTGAGAACTATTACGTCGACGTTCGAATCGACGGCAGCTAAGAAAAAGTTGTCTATTTTCGTTCGGAGACCGCGAACATTCTGATAATAAGCCAGTAGTCCGTGAAGCATAGCAGGCGAACAATCAGAGTGGCTGGAATTGAAGGGCGAATCAGGTCTGGCTGGGCAAGTAATGGAGTCGTATTTGCCTGAAGAAGCCTCTCCCCAATCCCACACGTAGGCCCGGGACGGCTGCAGATCGCTGGCGGGAATGGCTCGACTACGGTGAGGGTATCGAGGGCTTCCGCAATACCTAAATCTCGGTGCGTCCCTGTATGTAAGGGGGGGGGGGGGGGGGGGGGGGTATCGTTGGACAAGCCCCAAGACAAGTGTTGAATACATACAAAGCAATGAATAAAGTGGGAATCGTTACCATCAAATCCTGACTTTTTATTGATTTTAATGATTTTCGAAAAAAAAAATCTTCCTGTACCGGTATTTTTCCCAGTACTCCCGGTACTGAGGGGTTCAGTACCGTAGTACCGGGACTCGCCAAAAAAGGGTCGGTACTAAAAACCCTAACGGAAGGTCTCAGCGGAACAGTTGAAGTCAAACAGAGCGTAGAGTTCATTGAAGCGCGATGACATGAATCGAATTGGATCGTGTTGGCCGTAGTTTGCAGCACGGGTTCCGAACTGCAGACAATTTCTTGTTCGCAGAACTCGTTCAGGAGCGTAGATAGATAGTTCTGCCAGAATTCCTGGAGAGTCGATTTCACCTAGCAGCACTTTTGCCGCGAAGATTGCTTGCATGACTGTACGCCTATGTTCCAACGTTTCAATACCCAAAAGTGAGCAACGATTCTGGTACGATGGAAGGTTGACAGAATCATTCCTCGGCAGATGACGGAGAGCATAACGAACAAATTTTCTTTGAACAGCTTCAATCCTCGCAATCCAGATTATTTAATAGGGGCACCACCAAGGCTCCAAATTCCAGGATAGAACGCACGAGAGAGCAGAACAATGCTTTCAGACAGGTGGGATCACGCAATTCGTCGGAGATCTTAAACATGAAACCGAGCTGTCTGTTGGCTTTGGTAATCATATCTGTGATAAAATGATAAAATCTTTGAAGGGGGTATCTCGAGTATTTGGGGGGGATTGGATATAATGGAAATCATTGGGTATAGGAACCAGCTCTCCCCCGGTTGGTGGTAAACGGATGAGCTGGACATCAATAGAAGCATAAGGTGAGCCAGAAGGCACGAAATGCATCTAGTACTCTTTTTTTACTCTTTGTTAGCATAGATTGTTTTTAAGAAGCCTCTACTTGATTGATACAGTTGCAAACATTGAAAGTTTATGAAAAAGAGTATGCTTCGAGCATCGGCTTTGACAGGTTGTGTCGATGCTTAACTACGCACTATTCTGCTATCGGGCATGGCGCGTTTCGTATTGTTTTGGTTATCTATAATTCAGTGATGCGAGTGATCGAGTGAGCACAGAAAAAAAAACTACAAAAATGCTTCCTGATGAGATGTGGTGGTTCGCCGGGCTGATGGACCGGTGGTGAGGATCACAATTAATTTTTATCCATAATAGTGGGTTTGCCATACTCGCCGTGTCACTTGGAGAAAGAAAGCCACTATACCTTTTTGTGAGTGGCTCTTATGGTTTAAATCGGTTCAAATCGGATTTCCAGCATTATAGAGAATCTTTTTGTTTTTCCAATGAAAAACCACCACCACATTTTGTTAGCGGTCCCAATAGCATCCTCACTGTTGTTTTAAATAGGTTCAAATCAGGAATCGGTACTAATATTTAAATATTTCACTGAACGCCGCGTGAATTCAGCTTATCGTTTACCAAAAAGAATCCTGCTGCCACTCAACCCTGTTATCCAACATCCCAATGAAAGTGCAGAGGCCCTACCCTTTTCTTATTTGACATGCATTCGGGTGAAGCAGGTGTCAGTATTGCCTTACCAGAGAAACACATCTCCATGATTTTATGATGAGTAAGCTTCTATATAACCAAATTTAGTCATATAAAAGTATTTTCAACAGCTACAAAACTTGTGTGTTGCTTGGGTAGCTTGGGATGACCAGTTTTTTACACATTATAGATGTATGCTAGTCTCAACCATCATCTGTTGGTTCTCTGTGTTATAACAGCTGATCTGGCAGCATTGGAGTAGCAACTGTGGGCAGTCAACCATGCTTACTATCTTGCTCATGCTCATAGAAAGGGATATTATCTTTGAATAGGATATGACCACTTCAACTTCTCGCATTGATTAGCATGCTGTTCTGCTTTCTCACACGCTTATCAAATTACTGGTCTGAAAATCGGATACGATTCGGTCTCGTTTCACCTGGATTATATCGTAGCATGTGCTCCATTAATATCTTTTGGATACAGAAACAATATTTCAAAATACTGAATCAAACTGTAAGATATGATTAACATATATTCTCAACAATACGAAACTACAGTACCGTAAAACGGGATATTATTGATCAGTGGGGTAACATTGATCGGTTTGGCCCATATCATGAATAGTTCAAATATACATTTTCCGTTGATACACTTTTTAACTGTGGATTATGAATTATGTTTCTCAATCTGGTGTTATTTGACTTCCGAAAGCTATAACATTGGTTAAAATATTACGTTTTTTGATTGCCAAGAACTGAAAATTGAACTGAGCATAGCTTTTTCCAACTTTCAGCTAGCGGGAAAAAACCAATCAATGCTTCAATCATAGTTAACATTTCTAGAGATATTTTTTTAGATACGCTAGGTTAGCTAGGTTGTGTTGATTATTTTAAGACAAAATTCATGGATGTCCGCTTTTTGCTACAACTTATTACAAAATCGAGGCGACTTCGCGCTTTTTCATTGAGGTAAAGGGACAATCTCACAAACATTAGTAAAAAATAAAAAACAAAAAATTTAAACAAACATTAAAAATCTAAAAATAAAATCAAAATTTAGCGGGGGGGGGGGGGGGGGCTCTGGCTACGCCTATGTACAGCAGTATGTTGAATTTAGAACGGTAACAAAGCATGATCTTTCTGTTAAGTGGAACCGCATGGCGGGCAAGGCCCACGCTAGGATGGTGGCTTCCTACATACATACATACATACATCTAGAGAAATTTGTTTTTGATATGATACATTAACAACAAACAAGTTTTTTTTTACGTTTCTTTGCGGTTCGAGGGGTAGGAAAGCATTCGCACGCTGTACGCCAAGATGCACAGTTCTGGTTGTAGTAGTGCGTACTTTATTTCTTCCAGCTGAAAAGTGACTCATGCTGGCATTTTATCAAACTATTAAAAATAAATGCAATATATGTAATGATGTGGTGTAAATTTTATAAATTAAAAATATTACATTTTATCCATATGAACTCTTTTGAAATATCCTATGCCGATAAAGTTATTGCGTTCTTAATTTAATTACATCAGGTGTGTACTTTATTTTGACCAGTACTGTACAATCCGAAGTGCCTCCGTTCTTATTTATGTGCCATGCCATCAAGGATAATAGACAAAATTCATTTTGCGGGATATATCCACATATAGACCGACGTGCTTATCTGCCGTGCAACATACCGACCCCCTCCCCCATATGTCACAATAAGTAACGGTTGCTCAACCCCCCTCCCTCCCCATCATGCATAACGTAATTTGGGCACAAAGCCTTTTATATAACTAACACAAACAGGTCGTTAAAGACTATCAATGCCAATATTTTAATCACATCGATGAACAATACGTTCAGGATTGACAAATAGTTCATTCTTTAAACTGTATGTATGACATATCGAATATTCCTGGATCTTCCTGGAATTTCTGATAAAAATATGTATCCAGTACCATATTGGCCACATTTGAGTTCGCAATTCTGGTGAAGTGTAAGAAGGTTTCTGTCTCACCATCGGTGGATTAATTGGGGTTTTTATACACTAGAAGCGATCACAGTTATTTTACTGGCCTCGCATGCCAAAGATATTTGGAAGTCACGACGTGTGAGAAAAATGCCGATCGGATGTAAATGACGAAACTATGCAACTTTGCATCAGTTAGAAGACCGCAGAATCCCGATTATCCAGAGAGTGGTCATCAATCCGTGGATATTACACTTGGCGCTGTTTGGTGCGGGCTGGTTCTACGTTCTTCGTACGACTATCGCCAACGCCAGATTAAGAGTGTTCGTCCGACGGATCATCAGACTCATGCGCCATTCAAAGGCCTGCGATTTGGACGAAGCAAAACGGAGGTGAGTGAAATCGCTTGTCTGTCAAAGCGAATTTCCCGACGGTCGTCAATCATCTTTCGAAGTAGGTCCTTCTCTATTAACACCTATGTGGACTGCTCCAAAGCGCACACATTCTTTCTTAGCCAGTTTTCTGATCGAAAGACCACTGACGGTGCACCGTTTGTGCACAATCCGTTTTCTTTGCTCGAGAGACGCATTTTTCAAACTTCCGTACGAAAAATTGAATAAAATGACAACATCAGTTTAATTTGGATGTTAATAACAGGACGCAGCCAAAAGTTGGTTGCATATTGCACACATTTTGAATTGACGGTTAATCGTTAGTGTATCTATAATGATCGGAACAGTCTATATTATAAACACGTGCAGGGATGGTATGCGACTATTCCGATGCATTTTGTCCCCAAGGACATAAATCTACCGAACTGCCCTGAACTACGTCCAATCGAAACTTATTGGGTCATGAAGAAGCATAAAGTCAGAAAAGCCAAGGAGAAAGTAAAGGATGCAAATGAAATTCGTAAGAAGCGGATAAAAAATGAGAAAAAAAATCATACTCCACTAATTGATCCAATACTTGTTAACTAAGCTTAATGCATGCATAAAATTTTCAAGCAAATTTGGTTTTTATCCGATGACTACACGAGATTTTATAGTAAATTTAATGTGTTGCAATAATTTTGGGTTCGCGCTATATGGTCAAAATGATGTGATAGGTTCATTAGGGGCTATTCATAAACCACGTAGACTTTTCTGGAGGAGGGGGGGGGGGGGGGGGTTTGACCAAAGTCTACGCTCCATACAATTTTTTGAAATTTTGTATGGAGAAAAGTCTACGAGGGGGGGGGGGGGTCTAAGATTTTCAAAAATTAGTCTACCTGCTTTATGAACAGGCCCTTAGCTAACAATCAGATAAATAAAGTCAACATAAGGAGCACCAAGGTAAACATGAAAGACGCAACCCCTATTTACTACACAACATTGCTGGAAATCACTCTGCACATAGAATAATAAAAACATTGCTTATAATTTCCACCATCAAGATATCAGTGGCAAAACAACCTCGTCACGGTGAATAAAACGACTTCAATTTCTGCTAATCATCATTCAGCCGTGCTCTTATCGATCCATTGATGCGAGAATAAAACACCGCGATTCTTATCACCAAGCCTACGTAAACGATAGGTACTTGTATCACAAAAAAGAGAAGAAAGAAATGGTACGAACGATGATGAGTCGTCACAATGCACGGATTAATGAATAATGTATTTCGATGTCTGATCTAGATAATGCGCTAACAAACGCTGTTGGTCGAAAGATCTCCAATAAGTGTATCTGATCTTTGTTGCTGACTAGTGGCTCTCAAAAAGGGGGTAGGTCTGATAATATTTTAGGAAATTTCTTGAGAAGCGTCTTAATATTTTCAAGAAGAAAACGCCTGAAATTCAACTAATGGATTGAAATATTATGATTCTTATTAATGTTTCTAAAACACCGAATAATCAAATCCTTCAACATGAATCTTATATGGGTGCTATAACGTTTCTCGGTAAATCATTTTCCAGAATGACTAATTTCCTGGAATTTATACCTTTGTTCCGGAAAATGAATCATACCGAAGAACGGTCTTCCGAGAAGTACCATAGAGGTAAAGTTTTCGAAAAATTCTATGAGGATTTCGAAAATATTTTTTTAACTTTTGTTGTTGCTTTCAAAATAATTTTTGTGAATGACTCCCACAATTATGGTACACCCAATTATTTTTTTTTTACACGGATTGTTTTCTCATGGTTTCTTGAAATGGCCCGGTTTTTTTTTAGCTGCTTGAGCTGGAGAAGTTCTAAGAACAACTGGAGTGTGTGTGTAGATCCAGGGGTGGCCAACCAATGGCCAGGTGTGTTCATGGGGGGGGGGGGTTCAAGAAGGAGTCAGAGGCAATCATGGGTTTGGGGGGGGGGGGGGGGGGTGGGGCTGGTGTCTAGAGGCGTAGAGAGGCTAGAGGCTTGTGGTGAGGCAGGTGTGGTCTTGGGGGGAGGATGGCTGACAGAGGTGGCCAAAGAGGAGCGGTGTGTGGGGTCATAGGATTCAAGGGATAGTCTAGGGTGGTCAAGATAGAGGGAAGGGGGGGTAGAGGCTGTTGAGAGGCGGTCCGGAGCTGTCAAGGGGAGGTCAAGGTGGTCAAAAGGGGGGATCAGAGGAGTTATGGTGGTTTAAGGGGATTCCAAGGGGCGGTCAAAGGGCCCCCTAATTTCAAAGATTCGAAACTGATTCTGGTAAATTCTGGAACTTCTGAGAAGTTCTGTAAACTTCTGGGGAATTGGAAGAATTTTTGGGTAGTTCAAAGAATTTCTAAGAAAATCTATGAAGTTCAGGGAAGTACTATTAACTCCAGGAAATTTCTATGAATTTCTGGAAGGTTCTATGAACTCATAGAAAAATCTATGAACTCCAGGGAGGTTCTATGAACTTCTGCAAAATTCTATGAACAGTAGGAAAGTTCTGTTAACTTAAGAGCAGTTTTTTTTGCACGGATTCTTTTTAGCGATACGGATTCCAAGATATGCATATCTATGTATATAATAATGAATATTTGTCTGTCTGTCTGTCTGTCTGTCTGTCTGTCTGTCTGTCTGTCTGTCTGTCTGTCTGTCTGTCTGTCTGTCTGTCTGTCTGTCTGTCTGTCTGTCTGTCTGTCTGTCTGTCTGTCTGTCTGTCTGTCTGTCTGTCTGTCTGTCTGTCTGTCTGTCTGTCTGTCTGTCTGTCTGTCTGTCTGTCTGTCTGTCTGTCTGTCTGTCTGTCTGTCTGTCTGTCTGTCTGTCTGTCTGTCTGTCTGTCTGTCTGTCTGTCTGTCTGTCTGTCTGTCTGTCTGTCTGTCTGTCTGTCTGTCTGTCTGTCTGTCTGTCTGTCTGTCTGTCTGTCTGTCTGTCTGTCTGTCTGTCTGTCTGTCTGTCTGTCTGTCTGTCTGTCTGTCTGTCTGTCTGTCTGTCTGTCTGTCTGTCTGTCTGTCTGTCTGTCTGTCTGTCTGTCTGTCTGTCTGTCTGTCTGTCTGTCTGTCTGTCTGTCTGTCTGTCTGTCTGTCTGTCTGTCTGTCTGTCTGTCTGTCTGTCTGTCTGTCTGTCTGTCTGTCTGTCTGTCTGTCTGTCTGTCTGTCTGTCTGTCTGTCTGTCTGTCTGTCTGTCTGTCTGTCTGTCTGTCTGTCTGTCTGTCTGTCTGTCTGTCTGTCTGTCTGTCTGTCTGTCTGTCTGTCTGTCTGTCTGTCTGTCTGTCTGTCTGTCTGTCTGTCTGTCTGTCTGTCTGTCTGTCTGTCTGTCTGTCTGTCTGTCTGTCTGTCTGTCTGTCTGTCTGTCTGTCTGTCTGTCTGTCTGTCTGTCTGTCTGTCTGTCTGTCTGTCTGTCTGTCTGTCTGTCTGTCTGTCTGTCTGTCTGTCTGTCTGTCTGTCTGTCGGAACCTTATAGACTCGAAAACTACTGAACCAATCGGCGTGAATTTTTTTTATTGAAGGAACTTTTAGGGCCGGGAAAGGTTCTTATGATAGTTAGAGACCCCTCCCTTCTCTGAAAAGTGGGGGACCCATGATCTTCCTGACAACCTTGACAACCCCAGACCGCCCTAGCCCTCTTGATCAACCTGATCTTCCTTTGACCGTCCTGCACCACCCAGTGCCCCCCTCCTTACCATCCTTGACCATCTCTTGAACTGACATTGATTCCCCTGAGCAACTCTGGCCCCTTTTGGTCGCCTCTGATCTCGAAATAACACGGATTAGTTTTTTTTTTGTGGTTCCTTGATTATCAAGATTTTCAGCCCTGGGCTGGTTCACCTCCCGTCGTAGTAACTCAAACACCTTTTTTTGGGTAATTTTCGTAACATGTCCGGGGGTGAGATTCGAATTCGTGACCTTGGCGTGAGAGGTATGGATGTTAACCACTACGCCGGGGTCTCCCCTATAACACATTTTTTTTTCACGGTTTCTCGGAAAAACACGGATTTTTTTGCACGTTTTTTATCTACGAGGTATGAATCCTCCGTGTAAAAAAAAAGAATTAGGTTTACATTAGAAAACGTTGAATTACAGTTAATATGTTTTTTAATACAAATAACACAACTAAGATATTCGCTTTCCTTCGATTCTTCTGAATGCCACAAATGACTAACCTCATAACAGCTGCATCAATCGATGTCTTCTAAGTCCATTCTGTAAAAATACGTTTGTTAATCTACTTCCGCAGCAGTTAATTCAAAGTTGTTACACGTTAATTGAATCTTTTGGTTAAGTCCCACCAAGAAGTAAGCACTGGCGACCTACGCCTTTGACCGACCACACCCACCGTCGGTACGAGAAATTGCCGTTTAACAATAGGTCAAGCCGGACAAAACAGAAAAATTTAAACAATCGCCAAAGGTGCAGTATTCATCTTCTACCGTGTAAAATACTTAAAATTACATTAAAAACTAATCTTAAATCTAATCAAACCGGATTTATCTTAAATCTACTTAAACCTAATTTTGAAGAGAAGCTGAAGGTAAATTCCTGCTGCGTGTATTTTTTCCTATCTTTTATTTACCTTGCTATTTCAAATTGATAAATCTCAATTGTTAGTGAATGAACATCAAATCGAACTACATCAGATTGCTCACAGCAAGAAAGCATACAAACTGATGTGATTAAACATCCATTATCTAGTACAGATTCTGAGTTATATCAATTCTAAATTTGGAGGTTATGGCTGCCGTCGAGAATGCTTCAGCATCAGCCCTTAACCTAAATTGCTAGAGCCAGTAGGTAAAGGCCGTGCACACCAAAATCTGGACGAAGTATTTATCCTGTTCAAATCACTACGAAATGAAATGAAACTTGTTATGTACATAACCAATACATAGACAAACGTGAATCACACACTGTTGGGGACTCTCCCAACCACTGTCTATGGGGCTCTACTGCCTGGTGAACGTACCTTTCGTCTATCAAAATGGTCATCACAGGACCTTTTCAGCACATAAATATATACACACTGGTCTAGTTCAATTCACAATTTATTATTCTAGTACACAACTTTATTCACTTAAACACCAAATTTATTTACTAAACTAACTACATTTATTCTTAAAAACTAAACACAAACTTCACGGAGTTCGCCTCCGGTCGACCGATCGCTACGATTACTACCTTTCGCACTCTCTGACCTACTGAACTACTGACCTAGTTTTCTAATGTTTACCTTTTAATCTTATATTCTACTTCGTACTCTATCCCGATACACTCTCTCCCATTCTCCGCGTTCCACATAGGTAGTGGTGAGTGACCACGACCAACCGGTACACTAGTGCTGCCTCATCTTCAGACCCGGTTGGCAGCATAGTGCAGTCGCGAAATCCTAGTAAGTCGTATTTCGGCTGGTATATTTAACTGCTCGCAGACACACACATTGTTTACAAAAGCGCATTCTGTATTCAAGATGGCGCCGTCTGAACTAGCACGCAGGAAATCTATCTTGCACAAATATAAATTTATCTTGCACAAAGGGAGAACAAACTACACTCATTGATCCAATGGCGACTGATATATCCGCACTGAAATCAACCAACAGGTTGTATTGAAATGCAGTACGTTGAAGATCTTGCGGAATGTAGGCTTGCCTTCGTAGTCGATTAATGAGGTTATTTTGGGCACGATTATTACCAGATCTTTCTGATACTTCCCGATTACGCTTCTTTCTAACTGTATCGCTTGTATTTGACCTGCTTCACTCAACATCATTCGAGCCCTTGCTATTCGTTGTCGATCCAAGGCATTTTGAGTTGCACGCTGATCGTCTCATTCGAGAATTTGCTGAACTAACAGCCGGGCGGCTGCGGCGACCGATAACACTCCGTCTAGTAGGAGGCATTGCACAACAATACTAATTGAAATTAACTGAAATCGCAAAATAATTTGTTTCTTTTTGATTTCTAGTAATATCTTCGTTTTCAATTTCCTGGTGCACTATTAATCATACAGCGAATGAAACGAATGTAAACAAAAACGTAATAACACACCTGTCAGCTCAACACAGAAGACAGAAACGAATACCCCGTTCGCACTGCAACCTATATTACGTTACATCTCGCTGCGAGGTATCACCAATACAAACGTTCCAATTTATACGCGAATATACACGTTATAAATAGTTTATACTGAGCTTGCTTTTCTGCTGCGGCGTATATGGCACGGATGGTTCCATCACGATTCCTGCTTCCTCACAAAAATGGATAAACTTCGCATTAATGTACTCACCGCCGTTGTCGCTTCTCAACCTAGCGATTCGAGTGCCAAAATGTGCGGTGGCCATCGCAGCATATTTCCGGAAAGCATCCATCACGTCGCCCTTCGATTTGAGCGGAAGTGCGTGTAGTCGTCGATGAAACTGACGAAAATCTTCTGGCCATCCCATGAGGCTGGTGTGAATGGACCGCAGATGTCGGTGTGGATCAACTCCAACGGCCGGGATGAACGAGGTAGAACTGCTTCTTCAAAGGGTTGCCTCGATTGCATCCCCATACACGGCTCACAAACACCTGCATCCGGTTTGAAATTTCCACCAACATCGATGCCTTCAACCATTCCGCTTCGGATGAGCTTCATCAGGCCAGCGTTCCCGATATGACCGTACCTACGATACCACAACGTTAACTTACTTCCTTGATCAGCGGCCATGGTGGTTTCGATCTTCGACACTTCCACATCCAACTCGTACAGCCGACCCTTCCGACTCGCAGTGCACACCACTTCGGAACCACGCGTGATTCGTGCACCATCCTTGCCAAACGTCACTTCCATTCCACGCTCAGCGACTCGCTTCACGGAGAACAAATTGGCGCACAATCCTGGCACATACAGGACGTCGTACACCGTGCAGGTTAGCTGCTTGCCTTGGACGTTGGATACCATTTTCACTTCGCCGGCCACACGACTGGTCAGCGACACTCCCGACTTGACGACGTTGATAACGATGGGCGAATCCAACGTGCGCACATTTTCCAAAAAGCTCTTGTCGCTTACCATGTGCTCCGATGTGCCGCTGTCCAAAATCCAACGAAATTTGCCACCGGTTGAGTCGCCACCAACGGTCATGAACGCCACATCGCTGCCCGGTTCCACCACGTGCGCCTTGCTCTTCTTCTTCTTGCCCGTCTTCGGTGTATGGCGATCTTGTTTCGCATTTTCCGGACAATTCACGCGCTTGTGCCCGGGTTTTCCGCAAGCATGGCACTTGAACTCGAACTTACCGCTTCTTCCAGCGAAAGCTGTGCTCGATTCCGGTCTGTCCCCGTTGTGCTGTCGCTTTACGTCCTCACTGAGCAGTCTCGACTTGACGAATTCCATCGAGCACTGTTCCACCGGTAGCGTCTCAAGCACCGTGATGATCTGGTCGTACGATTTCGGCATCGACTGTAGCAGGAAGAAAATCACCACCGGCATGTCGAACTTGATTTCCGCCGATTCTAGCTCTCGGATGGTCTTTTCGAAAGCCAGAATATGCTCCTCCAACGGTCGTCGCTCGTCGTACTTTATTCCAGCCAGCTGTTTCAGCAAATAGAACACTCCCGGGACTCCTTTTGTCTCGTAGTAATGCTGCAACGTGGTCCAAATCGCTCTTGGGGACTTTTGCAAACGGACGCCCTCCAACTGGAAATCCGCTATCTTGTGGATCAGGATCGACCTGCACTTCGCGTCTTCTTGTTTCCGCTTGGTCCGCTTGTCCTCCTTTTCCTTCTTCACCGCTGCCGTGTCCACCGCATCATCCGGGAAAAAAATCTTCTTCTTCCAGAGTCTTCTCGATGCAATGGAGCAAACCCAACTCTTCCAGGTACGACTCCATCCGGAAGCTCCAATTCGAGAAATTCGACCCGTCGAACAGGTACACCAGCTGTGTCCGCTCGTCCTCCATTTCCGATTCCGCGAAAGATTACACCGTTTTCGTTCCGAAAAAAAAACACGCCGCCACGCTACTGACGCCACTCGACCGAAAAACTTAACCGTCACGGGTGAAAATTTTCTTTGCCGAACACGTGCTTACTTGGGGTCGCGGTTGCTATGGTAACGTGGAGGGCCCATAACCTGATGAGAAACACGATGTTAACTAGTCGAACGTTTATTGGAGAAAGAGACAGAGTGGTAAGTAGTAGTAAAATTCTTGTTTATTTTGCATTTCTTTGTCTTATATACCGTTTTACAATTTTTAAGTGTTTCAGCCCAATGGGCTCTTCAGCTTTGTTTAGTGTGTTTTATGTGTTTCCTGTGTTTTATGTTTTTAAATTAATTTTCAGCTCAGCCCTTGGGGCATTGTTTGTTTAAAATTTGATAACCTACTTAAACTAAAACTATAGCTACAATTTGAAAATCCTAGGGGTGGGGAACCAGATTCCGGATGATCTGGTGATCCGATGTCAGGCAGCGTGCCCTGTACCGATTGATAGACTCACTAAAGCGATCATCGAGCATTTTAATCTCAGCCAGACGGTGGACCTCAGATGTTCTTTTCCTCGGAGTGGTGTTCAGAATCATCCTGAGGAACTTATTTTGCACACGCTGAAGCTTCAGGTGATGTGTTTTTGCACAACCCTCCCAGATTGGCATGCCGTACTCGATGACTGGAAGTATGATTTGCTTGTAGACAGCAAGCTTGTTTTTCAGGGATAATGTAGACCTTCTGTTGATCAATGGGTACAGTAGCTTCAACAGAACGTTACACTTTGTGACAGTTTTGTCAACCTGCTCCCTGAAAATAAGCTTGCTGTCTATGGTAATGCCAAGATAGACAGCTGATTTGGCCCATTCCACCGTTGTGTTGTTTAGGCTTATTTTACAATCCTCAGGCGGAACAAGTTTGGGAGTGTTGGAGTGTGGAAATAGGATGACCTGGGTCTTTGCCGCGTTGATACAGATCTTCCATTCGGTGAAGTATTCTGACAGAACATTCAGGCTTCGCTGCAGTTTCGCTGTAAGCGCTCTTATTACCCTACCATTGTGGACGACTGCGGTATCATCGGCGAACAACGACAGAGATCCATTTTCCGGGAGCGGGGGTATGTCCGAGGTGAAAAGGTTGAACAGAAGTGGACCTAGTATACTTCCCTGCGGAACGCCGGCGGAGATTTCTTGCGCATCGGAAACTGCACCATGCAGCGAAACACGGAATGTCCTGTCCGACAAATAATTTTTAATTATCTTCACCAAGAAGATAGGAAGATTGTATTGTTTTAGCTTGTACACCAGGCCATCGTGCCACACATTATCGAAGGCCTTCTCGATATCGAGAAGTGCCATGGCAGATGATTTCGAAACAGACTTGTTCCGCCTGAGGATGTTGATGACTCGATTAAGTTGGTGGATTGTTGACCGACCACGTCGAAAGCCAAATTGTTCGTCGAGCAAGATGTTGAGCTCGTCGGCAGATGAAAGAAGCCGACGGTGGATCGCTTTCTCAAACAGCTTTGATAGTCCTGAGAGAAGGCTGATTGGTCTATAGCTCCTAGAACATGAAGGATCTTTCCCAGGTTTCTGGATGGGTATGACTTTAGCTGACTTCCAACACGAGGGGAAGTAGCTAAGTCGGAGACATTGGTTGAAAATCAACGCCAGATGGACATAGAACTGGGGGCTCAATTGCTTGAGCTCCAAGTTCATGATGTTGTCGAAACCTGGGGCCTTCATGTTCTTAGTCGCTTTGATATCGGTCAACAATTCGTCAGCTGAGATCTCTAACTCTTCCGAGAAGTCGTTGGGACTTATATCGATGTTGTTTATAAGCGCGCTAACGGCAGCTTCGTGTAGACTGACGATGTTATGTCCGAGATTGTGGGAGCTGACGAAGTGTTGACTTATCTCAGCAGCCTTCTCTGCAGGAGTTATCAAGCGATCCTTAGAGCCATTGTTGCCTAGTGGGATCAATGGTGGAATGGGCCTTGGCTTAGTTTTCAAAATTTTTGTCAACTTCCAGAACGGCTTTGCACAATCTGGAAGAGAGCGGATCTTGTCGGCAAAATTGTTATTCTTGAGGTCCACCATTCTGGCCTTGATAATTTTTGTCACTCGATTACAGTGACTTTTTAGCGTTGGCAAACCAGTTCGCTGGTATTGCCTTCGAATGGCGTTTCGCAATTGTATTAAATCTTTAGTGGGTCTATCAATGGGTACAGAGTTGCTCACCTGATCAATCACCGGTACATGTTGCTCCCGGGCCTGGGAGATCGCTTGCTCGATGCTCTGCAGTTGGCGTTCGATGTCATCAACTGAATCAAGGTGCATGTCTAAATCGATGTTGTCGTCAACGTGTTGTCGGAACCTTTCCCAACTGGCGCGATGGTAGTTCCGTCTGGTGATTCGATGCCGGTTGACCGAGGAGCCAACTTCGGCCACCACCGGATAGTGGTCCGAGCTGAGCTCCTGGTGTACGATCAGCTGGGCGATGTTGTTCCCCATGTTGGTGAGGAAGATGTCGATTGTCGAATGGACCCCGGATCTGCTCAACCGGGTGGGAGTATCCGGGCCCAGGACGGTGTAATGTCCCTCTTCCAGGTCTTCCTGCAAAATTATTCCGTTCCGATTCCGCCGGGTGTTCCCCCAGGTTTCGTGTTTCGCATTCATGTCGCCGGCGATGATGAACTGCCCCTGCCTCCGAGTTAGCTTACGGATGTCGTTTCGTAGGGCCGTTGTTGTGCCGTTGGTGGTACTGGCTTGCTTGGGACAGTAGGCCGCGATGATGGTGATAGGGCCGACGGTAGTTTCGACCTCAACTCCGATGGCTTCGATAGACTGTAGCTGGAAGCTCGGAAGCAGATGGCAGTTGATGTTGTAGCGCAGGGCAATCGCAACTCCTCCTCCACTAGAGCCGCTACGATCAAGTCGCACAATCCGATAACCAGGAATGGAGACGCTAAGTTCGGGCTTGAGGTGCGTTTCCGTGACGATGGCGATGTCGATGTCTTTCCCGTTAAGGAAGTCACCGAGCTCAATTATTTTGTTCCGGATGGAACAAGCATTCCAATTAAGAATGTTGATGGTGCGTTTACGGTCCATACTTGAAAATAAATGTCATCGTCACGGATGTGGCGGCTTTGAGCTGTTCCTCCTTGGAGCGGCAGGAACGTAGTTGGCGATAGAGTTCTTGCACGAACTCCACCATTTGCTCCGAGTCGTAGAGCTGTCCATCGACGGGTGGTTGCGTGGAGGTACTGCGACTCGAATTGCCCCAGCCTGGAGGAGGAGTCGGGTTGGGGGCGGTGGCGGCTGCCGCGAAACGATGATGAACGGAAGCTGACGGGCGGTTTGCTTGACGGTGATTTAATGGGATCGGTGGTAGGTTTGGCACTTGATACCGAAGTGACGGGAAATTCTCCTCGTTCATCGGAGGTGGTGGACGGCGTTGGCCAGGCCGGGATTTGGTGGATGACTTCTTGCGGATCGCCAAAAATTCAGCACGTTTTGGGCAGGCTCGATTGCTGCTCTCATGGTTTGCACCACAATTTGCGCACTTCAGTAGCGCACCTTCTTCCATCGGGGCACAATCGTTGGTACTGTGGGCTCCGGCACACTTGTCACATCGCGGTTTCATGTGGCAGTTACGCGTTCCGTGGCCAAACGCAAGGCAGTTGCCACACTGCGTCACGTCGTGCTGTCTCGGACGATACCGGTCCCACTCGACGATAATGTTGAAAAGGGCCCGTGTTTTTATCAGTTCCGCCATCGTGACGGATCCCTTCTCAAGGTGGACCAGATAGAGTTGGTCCCGGTAGTTTCCATGTTGCTGGCGCCTGATGGGAAACACCTTCTGAGGCTTTAGTGCCGCCGCTTGCAGCTCTGCGAAGATTGACTCCGGAGTGAGTTCTGGAAGGCCACGCAGAATCACTTTCATTGGCTTGCTTCCGGGCGCGTCGTGCGTGTAGAATTCGTGCTGCTTGGTGACTAGGTGAGTGCCAACAGCACGGTAGTCAACCTCCGTTGAGCACATAATTTTGGTGCCCGTACTGCAAAGCTTGTACAGCGGATTCACTTTAATCGCTGCAAGCTCCATCCTAATGGCAGCGATGTCTCTTGACGTGGTGAAAAGCGGCGGGATTTTCACTTTCTTCGGTACCTCCTGTACCGGGAGCGCAGCAAACCGATTGCTCGCTAGTAATCGGGCGTTGGGATCCGATGAATCGGCATCATCATTCCGTTGCCGCTTGCTGCTGCTTGGTTTCGGTATGGCTTCAGGAGCTGATGTCGCTGGCGTGGATGTCACCACGTGTTGATTTTTTCGACCCATTGCCACGGCAACAGGTCGAGTGGAAAAAATTTCACAACCTTGCAACACTTTCTTCTGGCTTGCTACCGCTAATAACTTAGCGAAAGAAGCGCTGGCGATAGATCACGAACCGGACGCGCAATCGCGAGAAATCGGACGAAATTTGGGTAAAATGACATTATAAGACATCACCTTATATTTGCGTTATTTTCAATAGTTTACTATTGTCTGAGAATAATGTTTGGGAAAAAACGATTGAGGAATAAATCATGTAAATTATCGTGGAAGTTAGCGTACAAAAAACACGACCGTACGTGTCGCTTGTTCGAACTGAATGATCTTAATAGATGTTCATATGCGGTGATTATGAGATGACCTTGAACACTTGTTTTTGATCATCTCTTTGACAAAGATTATAATATTTAGCCTAATAATAATAATAGAGAGAAGAATATTCCATTACCTACCACCAGTTTCCAAAGTGCAAATATAAAAAAAATCGATTTTTTCATTATCGACTATTTACTTTCGATATTTTCGTGGATCGATTTTCTGTACTTTAAAAAATCGATGTGGCTGCATCGATTTTATTTTCCAAAATGCCCATTCCTAGTTCTATAAAATTGAACGGCGGCTCACTACCAACGATTTTGAACCATGAACGGCTCAAGCAAAAAGAGCCGCTGGCGCTATCACATTTCTGAGCTTTGCCTGTTGTTCATTCATTTTGCTCTTTTTCTCTCCTGGCTTTTCGGCTTTTTGACGTTTAATCACCTCACCCTTTCTGGCACATGCAGAGGAATGATGGTTTGTTTTCCTCCAAAAGATTTTCCTTCTTACTTGCACTCCTTTGATCTAAATGGCGCTTTAGTATGCGTGTGTTCAAGGTCACTAAGCCTAACGAGCATCAGACAGCGCACTTATGCTTGTTCCCTCTCCTCAGCTGAATGAATCAACGTTGTGGATCGGGATGCTCTCTTTGTTAAAACACTACAGTTAAAGTATGGACGACTCTCACCACAAAACTTGATTGTTGTAGTTCCAACAGAGCAATAAATTATTCAGTGCGTTTTGGCGGTTCGTTTGGAATAGCTTTGGACAGTCGGCCATACTTTTACTTGGGAGCTTAATCAATGCCAATGGTTGAATTAAATCACGTTTCTTTTGTTTCTAGGCATTTTTTCTCTAGCATATTAGGATGAATAGGTTAATTGATATCCCAGTATCTCTCGCTCGCACTTATTCTACCCAGTTGGTGCAATTTTGTTCAACAAACTCGAGATAAACCCTAGGAGCGTCGCACTTTTTAAGGTCATACCATGTAATAACATGAAAACTCGAATATAACTACAATGGTGATAGAATCAAGTGCCCAGGATCAAACTGTTCGGATACTCCCAAGGAAGTGTAAGAAGGGTTAGAGCTCACCGTAGGTGGATCAATTTTTTTAAGAGCCATTGAGCCGCTCAATTGAGCCGGTTTCAAATTCAAATGAACACATGGCTCTGAGCGGCTCATTCAACTGAACGTTTTTGCCCATCTCTCGAGCACAATGCAGACTGTAAACAACAAGATAATGACACCAGAGGGGGGGGGGGGGGGGGGGGGGGAGAAACACACTGCCAAAGCCGTTTTTTTTCTTTTGTTCGAACATACACCACAGCGACCAGTAATTTGATCTATTGTAGTATATCCCGTACCCTTTTTTTAGTGCATGAGTTACTTCATCACTATTGAAAAATTATGAAGTATTCGGTGTTGTTACAGTTGTCATTGTTTGTTTTGTTGGCAATGAATCGAGTTTTATTGAAAGTTTCCGCTATTTAAACCCTTTGAGGAGTAAGAGCACTCTTCAAAGGCCAAAGCCGTTAAACAGTGGTTTAAGGAAAACAATGTAATAGTTATAGATTGTCCACCGTAGTCTCTGGGTCTCAACCCAATCGAAAACCGTTGGAAGATCGTAAATCGAATGATCAACCACGATCATTTGTACAGTGAGCAGAGTCTGATTTTTATCACTTACTATCATCCGCAATAAAAAGCATTTCGAGTCAGTGTCGATGGATTTTATTTTAAAATTCTCAGTTGTCAAAATCAAAGGAGATGAAAAATCAACTCATTATGCTTCTTTGACTACTCGTTTCCTTATACTCACTAGAGTACGAGTTTCCAGAGCCGATTTCATAAAAATCGCAAGTGATCATCAAACATCAAAAAGTCGTTTTGAATTCAACCACAATAATTATTTTGAAAGTGTGAATTTCAGAGTCCTAATATCATAATTACAACTTGTTGTAATTGTAATCTAACCATCTTAGCCTTAAAAATGTATACATCATGTTCTACATCAAAAGAAACAAATATTGCAAATATAAATATTTGATACTCAAAATCATCCCCACCCAAGGGAAAGTCGCTAAGAACAGTGTCACAGCCACGATGTCCTGCATACTAGACGAATAGGTTACATAACTGCGGAATTTAGATTTTCAATTCATACCACGTGTGGCCAAGGATGGTTCCAATCGTATCATAAATCACTCGTTGCACGCTCTTCTTTGATTCAATAGACGCACACAATGAGAAGTTCTGCTTAACCTCTCAAACTAAAAACGGATGGACCAAAAGAAACATTGAATGAACATAGCATGAACTTCGTCGCCTGTGAATTGTATGCGTGTTCATCACTGCTTGCTTGAACAACTTATTGATTCGTTCGTTGGCTTCTGTTGGTGATTCATTTTCGTTTCCTGATTCGATTGTGTGCTACTGCTCGAAGCTTCCGATCGGATCACTTGGTGATTGTGTGGTGCCGCGTTCAAAGCAAAAAAGAATCGGAAGCCGAAAAGCACAGTGTAGCCAGTAAATACAGCGGGAAAAACAGAAAATATGTAGCAACTAAATACCAAATGTTAATATGAAGTTGCATGTGTTCCTTTAGGCCAATATTTTCTGTTTTGGTAGATACTGATGATGGCACAGGTTACTTAGTTGGTAATGGTACGGCATTAACAACTCGGATGCAGTGGATTCCCTGTCCGGTACAGAAGGTTTTTCAGGTGTCACAATACAAAACATGTATGCATTCTTGTTGAAATACGCTTGTTCAACGAACGATAATCGAAGATATGAATATTTAACCCTCGTCAATCGAAATCTCGATAACGATTCTTCTTGCATTTTATATGATATAAAATTCATAAGGTGTGCATAACACATTGTGTCAATAGTCCTGAAAAAAATTGAATTGTCACGATTTATCGGATACGTGTGACAGGAAAATTATTTAAAAAAATCTAATTGAGTTGGCTGATTTTTCCCAGACCGAACATACTTAACAAACCTTCCAACACTGTCATTCGAACTAAAAGACGAGAAATGATTCTGTTCAATTGAATGCTATGATCTCTCGTCTCCGAACATTATCATCAGGCGATCCTTCTGGGTCGTATTTTCATAGCCACTCAATCAACGAAGAGTGAATCACAAGTAGGCAGAGCTGTTGTCCATTCGGCTTGCGTGGTGGAATGAAGTAATCTACAAAAGTCTAATCTTGTTCACTCACTGAGTTCCTGCGTATGATGCCTTTACCAATACATTTATCGATGTGGTTGTTTCAAGCACGGATACGAATAAATAATTTTCGCCGATTTTTTCGGCAGTCACCAACACTGCAGCGTTTAAAAATACAAATTCACGAAGACAGTTGGTCTGTCTTTTAAGATTGTCTTCATTTTCAGCTCATTTGAGTGTAGATGAATCGATTTTTATCAGCACTGGCCCTATTTGTTCTCAACACCCTTCAAATGCAACTTCAAATCCTTAGTTCCACTACGACGCTTACTATGACGTCAAAACTGCTGAAAAAACATCCATATTCGAACACTAGCAGCACTGTTGTAAAATAAATAGTGCGTTCAGGGTCCTGTAGCATAATCGACCTAACAATATTAGCTACAAGTTACAAGTTGCAAGTCCTAAATTTACAAGTACTAATATTTTGCGTAGCATAATACCTCCCAATTTCACTAATAATACAAGTACTTGCAATATTAGTAATGCTATGAACTTTAAGTGAATGGATTCATTCATCTGTCAAAAATCGAAGAAAATTTACCGCGAAACGTTATTGTTATTGTTTATATTCTGCACGTTGCAGCGATGAAAGTCTGTACAATCTTCTTTTAAAAAGGGCAATAAACGTGAGGAGCAGCGGAAAATAAAACTTTGCGTTTTAGATAGCATTCGAGAACAAAAAAGAGGTGCTGTTTGGACCATTTTCAGCAACGCTAACGAAGGAAAAGCGCAACAAAGCGAGGACAAAATATTGGTGAATATGCTAAATCTATCGGTGCTTTGCCCAATGGCAAAGACTCTCCGAACGTCCGGGATATTTGGTGGCCAAATGTCCGAAAAATGTCGATGGTGTGCATTAAATTTGATTGACTATAAAATAATCATAACCGATGTCTCAAATTTAGGAAAAACGGGACAATTCCAGAAGAACAGGTACCGGTGGTGGACCTGAGGCTAGGACGAACGATGTTGATATCCTTGTTTACGACATACTCGGCAAAGAATCGCCAGTGTTGGAGGGATTAGCAATTACGGAAAATTTGGAGGAATCAGCGGAGAAGGAATTTTATCAACAAGTCATCCAGCTTAGTACGTCAAAAGCCTCGAAAGAAGTTCCTGAATCTCACACTGACGATAAGGTTCACCAACCTAGCTCTAAGAAAAGAAAGCGCAATGTTTCAGAAGTATCATCTACCAATGGTCTATCAAAAAATGCGGATCTAATCAGTTTGAAATTGCAGCTGACAATAGAAATTCTTGAGAAAGAGCGAGAGTTGAAAGCACTCGAAGTAGAGAAAATGTCAAAGGAAAGTTATTTATTGAGCTTAAAAATTTACAATTTTGAGCTCAAGCATGGTTTGCCAAGATCAAAGTTTACAGAGAACTTGGGAATCCGAGAAGCAAGCGAGATGAATTTGGATGAACCTACTGATGTTGAGTATCTCTTACCATGTTCTGTAAATAATGGTCAAAGTGACGAACAGTTTGATGACATTTAGTTTGTTCTATTTATAATCCAGTTTTTCCTAAATAAATACTGCCTTAAGCGTAAGAAAGAAAATTGGAGCGGGAATAAATAATAAAAAAAAGATTAAAAAATAGTGCACAACATTGTCAATTTCATGTATTTTTCAAATTTTGATATCGATTATTACATATATTATTATAAGAAACTCTAAAGGTTTTGTTAAGCACATTGATTGAATAATTTGTATTTGTCGTCTTTGAGCATTAACCTCTGTGTTAACTTCATTCAATCCAGAATCAATCTCCTCATTATGAAAAGGAATATTTTCTAAGTCGATTTCATCCTGTTCATTTTGCCGCGCTATGTTGCACAATGTCACACAACACTTAAATATTTGACCTGCAAAATGAGGATTTACTCTAAGATGGTTGAGGCACGGAAACTTTTCTTTTAATAGTCCCAGTGCCCGCTCAACTGTTTGTCTTGTTGATTTCAGTCTGCTGTTATAATTACGCTCTCCATCATTTGTTGGATCGTTGTGCAGTGGTTTCATTAACCAAACTTTTAATGAATATGCCGAATCTCCTAATATGACTCCATTGGGAAAAATATTGCTTTCCTCCATACGCCGAAATAAACTGCTTCTACGTAACACTATAGCGTCATGCACACTTCCAGGCCAATTAGCACTGACGTAAAAGAACTCCAAATTTGGTCCACAAACCACCATGCAATTAATGGAGTGAGAACCCTTCCTGTCAACGAACGCTTCTTCATTTATTGTAGGTGCATCGATTGGAATCAAGGATCCATCTATTACTCCTATCACGCTGGGGAACCTAGCCATTCTGTAAAATTGTTCCACTACACCTGAAATGTTGGACGGCCAACAAACTGTGCTCTGGAATAATCTTCTGTTGATTGCAGAAACCACGCGTTGTATTGTCCTTCCTACAGTTGATTTGTGAATTCCATGAGTAAGTCCGGTACCGTGATACTGGTTTCCTTGACCCAGCCAGTGCAATGTAACACATAATTGTTGGAAAGGCTGCAGGGCTCCTCCACGATTAGTAAGCTGAATATCAGGGCCGATTACTCGAAGTATTTGCTCCACTTTTGCAGGTGTCATCCAGAAATACTCGTAAAAATCAGCTGCATATTGGAAACTGAAATTTATTCGTGGAGCGTAATATTTCACCCTACGACAAATCCGTGTTTCTACTTTCGAACTACTTTCTTCATCGTCTGAGTCACTTAGAATGTTGAAACGGTACATTGCTGCTTTACAAATAACAAATTGAAAACAAATCCGAACTTGTAAATTATGTTACAAGAAGTTCTCCACTTGTAGAAAAAGTACAAATGAAAGCTAATTATTTGTTGTCATATTTTGTTTATGCAACGAACGCTTGTAAATTCTACTAATAATATTAGTTCAATTAGCTTGTAATATTAGACTTGTAGTTTTGTACTTGTAGAATTTTTATGCAACAGAAATATACAAGTTACAAGTTACAAGACTAATATTATTAGTAAGATTTTGATTATGCTACAGGGCCCAGGTATAAATTATTCAGGTATTGCGTAAGCTGTACGACAAATTGCTGACAAAATTTGACTGCGTGGTCATGACTGGTGAAACAAACGTCAAAGCAGACTTTAAGCAGCTTCCTGGTCTTGAGTTTTATACCGCATTTCAACGTGGCAAGGTTGACGATCATTTCAAGGTCAAAAAGTTGTCGAAGTTCTCTAAAAAGTACATGGTTTGTAATTGTGGTTTGAAGAGCAAAATCCTCATAACTACAGGTACGATTAACCAACAAGTTTACGTCAACGAGTGTCTGCAAAAATGGCTACTACCATTTATCCAAAAACATACGAGTTTTGTGTTGTTATGGCCTGATTTTGCATCTTGCCATTATGGTAAAGCGGCGCAGGAGTGGTATGCAGAAAACAACGTCAACATTGTAGCAAAGGACTGTTATCCTCCGAACACCCCAGAACTTCGTCCAATTGAAAGATATTGAGCCATTGTGAAGCGAAAACTAAGCAAATAACGAGAAAGCTTTTGCTAAGAGTGGGAAAATGCTTCCACATAGGTGACTGAGGACACTGTGCTGAATTTAATGGATGGTATCAAACGTAAAGTGGGAGCATACGGCTATAAAAAGTCCGAATAATGATATTTTGATGTAAATGAGTTATAAATTAACCCTCTGTTATGATGATCTTTTTTGGATTAAGAAATAAATAGGAATAATATTATACTGCGAGTTTTTCTTTGGTTAGATTTTGCTGTGCGCATAACTTAGTAGTGATTATCGTGTCTCTGCTGCAACTAAAATGTAGTCCAAAAGTTCCAAATGTGACAATATTATGGTTCCCTAATTTATGAATATCTGATGTGTTGAAGGGTTTCGACTGTCTGATATATAAATTTAAAGGCATATTTTTCAATAGGATTCAATGGGATTCGATCCTGTATTTTTGCCTTGGAAAGCGCTGATACTGAATCCGTGGTTGATCTCACTAGGCCATGTTGACTTGTGAGAAGATACGTGATTAATGAGTATGTTTTAATAACTCTCGACTGCACTTTAATTTTTCTTTTGGTATAAATAAATTATTCCCGCCCATCGCTGCAGTAAAACCAACATGCATGGAGTATGATAATAGAGAAGCAGCGATTGGCTAATCTTCACGAAATCCATTCCGTGCATCATACAAAAAGGTGTAATAAAAGCATTTCACCAGACAAAAAACAATATGAATGTTTCATACAATATACGAGACATTTGTTCTATGTACAAAATCCATGTTTACAAAACGAGAGAAAGTTATTTAACGAAAATAAATTTTCAGTGTATAAACTTATTATCAGTATACCAAAGTGTATGGTTACGTCGTATTACCGCATCAGTCGATTGTTTTCGACTATACCATCAACGGCGTCGTTCTACATAAAACCGACCAGTTCAGCGATTTAGGTGTTCTACTGGATCATAAATTATCGTTTAACCTTCACCCGTCTGCTGTGATCTCTAAGGCTAATCGCCAGCTAGGGCTTGTATCGAAAATCTCAAGAGACTTCACTGACCCGTACTGCCTGAAAGCTCCCTATTGCTCACTGGTACGACCGATCCTAGAAAATGCCGCCTTCGTCTGGCTTCCTTATCAACTGACTTGAAGCTTGAGGTTTGAAAAAATACAGCGAAGGTCTGCCATCTGCTGCAACTGCATACTTTGGAACGTCGACGGGAAAATCAACAAGCAGTTTTTGTTGTGAAGCTTTTGAATGGAGAGGTCGACTGCTCGCGGCTTCTCTCTCAACTGAACATCTGAGTGCCACCGAGAGCATTGCGGAGTGGTACTCTGATCCATCCACGATTCCATCGAACAGCGTTTGGTAACAATGAACCACTAACAGCTATGATGCGAGCGTTTACGACTGTCCAAGAATTGTCACTTTTTGGCTCGTTTTCGTAATGCTCGTTTTTTTTTTTTTTAATTTTAAGCTTATGTCATGTAGACAATAAGTCCGATAAGCTATGTTGATTAAATAAATAGATATATAAATAAACTATCAGTAAATTTTATTGGATAGGTAACATTGAGTGATTGATTTTCTCTCGATTTTTTTTATATTAATGTTTTTTTTTTTGCTTCTTTTAAGAAGAAATAAAAAATGTTGGTTGTTTCTTCTCTTCTGTTTTTTTTGTTTTTTTTTAAAGATAAAAAAAAAAAAAAATGAAAAAAAAAAAAAAAAGTGTAATTTACTTCCCTGTTTAATAGAAACCCAATATGAAAAATATTAAAAAATTTTGAAAAAAGAATAAAAAAAAGTGCATATAAAAAGTAATAAACGATCCATAAAAAATTGAAAATCGTGCCACGAAAAACGCATTTTTGACCCATAAGACTCTGGTGGAAATCCATAAAAAAATTGAAATGATCCATAAAATACAGCAATGTGATCCATACTTTATAACAAATTTAGCAATAAAATATCAAAAATGTACCGTTTTATATCTAGGGCATGGTCGTTAAAAGTGTACGGATTACCCATAAACATATTGCAAATTGTCCATAAAAGGTTCAACAACTTTCCTTAATTTTTTAAAATTGATCCATAGAATGTAACCTTTGTGCAATAAAATATATTCGCATGTTCCATAAATTATTTGAAATTTTCCATAAATAAATTGCCAATGATCCATAGAATGATGAATAATGAACCATAAGCGTATAATAATGATACATATTAAATCAGTTTTGTTCGCTAAACCATATGGTGTGATTCATAAATTATGCCTGCATTTTTCCAGGTTGGGGCACTTTTTTTTAAATTTTGATCCTTAAAGATTGTAAAATTGATCTCCAACTGCGTTACTATTCAAATTTAGTTACATGTCCGTTCTTTCAGGTATCCGGATATAGTATTACTGCTAAAGAAGGATTGCGAAGTTTTTGCGTAGCCGTGTAGAGGATTGAAGAACTAAACGGTTGATGTTTCCGACATCCGAAGTGTTAACATAGCGTAGATTAGATTCCAGGCAAACGGCTGATTCAAGCATTTGCCCGGTATAATGCAAACAGAGGATGTTTTTTTTAGTTTGGTCCGACGAGCGATAGCGAGTTGGACAGCAAGCGTCTGCCCGGCATAATTTAAATCAAATTTTCTTTAACAACAATTTAATCAAGTCATAAATTTGACCTGAAGTTCTTTATGTGCAGTAGAGCTCTTTACCAAATTTCTTGACAAACATGTGTCGCAGTTGCGGGGAGATCAAATAATGTTAAGTTCACAAAGTTGGTTTGTTATGAATCATTTTTTGAAGACTATGATTTGTTATACAAACTATCAGGGGTCCCTGGCAATTTATTTATGGAACATTTACAATAATTAATAGATGATACGCACATATGTTACATTCTGTGGATCAATTTTACAAATTTAAGGAAAAATATTGAACCTTTTAAGGGCAAAGGGTAAATGCACCCTTCTTTTTGGGGAAATGTTCCTTAAACTTTGGAAAAATGCTCCAATGCTCCTTTGCCCGGTATAATGTAATCGGAGGTATTAACCTTCTGGTTAGCGCTTGCTGGGTGTTTTGACGGGTCTTCAGTTTCTTCAAGATTGTATAGTTTTGACGGGTTTTAAGTTTCTGAATTTAAGAGTCGTCAAAACAAAATTAAGACTCTTCAGAATGAAATTAAGACTCGTCAAAATGAAATTTAAACCCGTCAAAACTACCTCAAATATTGCAGAGCGAAGCTCCGCTATACAATCTTGAAGAAACTTAAGACCCGTCAAAACAACCGGCAAGCCCCAACCAGAAGATTAATACCTCCGATTGCATTATACCGGTCAAACGCATCTAAGGAGCATTTTTCCAATGTTTAAGGAGCATTTCCGCAAAAAGAAGGGTGCATTTACCCTGCAGCCTCTTTTAAGTATCATTTGCAATGTATTAATGGGAAATCCGAAAAAAATTATATATTCTTCCCTTGATATAAAACGGTTAATTTTTGATATTTTATTGCTAAAGTTTGTTTAAAGTATGGATCAAATTGATGAATTTTACGGATCATTTCCAATATAATTTTTTGTGGGTTTCCACCAGAGTCTTATGGGTCAAGAATGCGTTTTTTATAGAACGATTTTAAATTTTTCATGGATCATTTCTTCAGTTTTAAAGGTGCAAAAAGCGGACTGCCGTAGTTCTTTACGTGCACGAGTGCTTTTTACCAAATTTATTGCGAAACAAATGTAACAGTTGCGGTCGTAAAAGAACGTAAGATCGCAAAAGTAAGTCAGCTTTCTGAAAATTAAAAATCTTCTCCAAAGTGATCCTTCTTTTACAGCAATATTTAAGCCTCATGTATAAAGGAACGGACATTTAAATAAATATGAGTAGTAGCACAGTCAGGGATCGATTTTTCCGTAGTTAAATTTAAAAAAAAATTAAACCCAAAATTGGAATAATTCCGGCATAATTAATGGATCATTTATATTATTATAAATGCACAAAATTTATTTGCTATGGACCATATTAAGAAGTTTTTGGTTCATTTTCAAACCTATTATGGATCATTCGCGATTTATTTATGGAATATTTTCAATAGTTTATTGATTATGTGCAGATATTTTAGTTCACAAACGTTAAATTCTAAGGATCAATTTTACAAGTTTAAGGAAAGTTATTGAACCTTTTATGGATAATTTGCAATATGTTTATGGGTAATCGGTACAATTTTATGGATCATAGCCTAGATATATAACGGTACATTTTTGACATTTTGTTGCTAAAACTTACATAAAGTATGGATCACATTGCTGTATTTTATGGATCATTTTAATTTTGTTATGGATTTTCATCAGAGCTTTTTGGGTCAGAAATACGTTTTTTATGGAACGAATTTCAATTTTTCATGGATCATTTCTACAATTTAAAGGTGCAAACTTAGGGCTGCCTTTTTGATGCGTACATGGGATAGGAAACTCTTGGTGCCTCATGGCAATGAGCGAAACATCTCCCTTCTACATCATAAATAAATTTGCTAGGCTTAGTGCTGAAGCACCTTAGTTCTCGCTTATTATAATATCGGAGTTGCTATTTCTTGCAGCAAATTGTTGGCAATTGAAGTTTAATAAATTGTTAACAATTGCGTGGAATTTGTAACACAACTATTTAATAAATTATCTATCACCAGTTCCACCCTCAGTGTTCATTAATTGATCGTACAGGTGTAGCAATGATTGAGCTTAGTGAAATGTCAAATTAGCACCGATTTGCAATCCATAAAATTTATAGGTGGCGTAAAACGGATCATCCGGTGACATTGGAAATTGATTCAAATCCAGAAAGTTCTGTGGGACCCAGCATGACATTGTTCACATTCGCGATGATTTTCGATGACTCGACTGATGAAGCGTGAAATTCCTTAGTATTGGTTAAAATTTACGGAAACAACAAACAAACTAATAACAACGAACAAGGACTTAAATCACCCAACACGAGTTTCATCTAACGCACTCGGCACTAAGTAATGGGCGAAGCAATGGTCGAAGTTTCATGTGATCAAAAAACTACTTAATATACATAATGGGAAATAATAGAGAACATATTATAAATGCTTCATATTGCACTACGGTAATTATACAAAAAAGTGGATAGATAAATACAGTGGAAAAACTAATTAATATGACATTAACACAATGGAACTGACTCTTAGCTTCGGGTCTTGACAAAGAATCCCTGCTAAACCGTTGCGGCACGTTGAACCGGCCAGTTCAGTGCAAGGGAATATTTTGAAATTAAATGTTCTGCTTTAAGTTACAGTGGCGGACGATACAATAAGACCAAAGCCCGATTTTCATACAAAATGGTCATGTTTGGAGGCTTGTCTTTCACTTTCCCGTGAAGTAATTGAACTGAAATTTTGGCAATAGTCTAGAAATAACCTGAATTTTCATCTTCAATAAATTCATAATTTTTCATTCACTATTTCAGAAGACTACTCCTCCTTTTGATATCCATAGTTCAGGCCATGTCGATGAGTGTGAATTACAATCTATAGTATACTGATATTAAAATGACCCGTGCATCAATAATCAAAATTCAGATCCTCAAATTCGAGCATGCTTTATGGAAATCAAAAACTGGTCTTATTGTTTTGTCGTAACTTGTCTGTAACTTTTAAAGTAGTGAATGAAAAATTATGTATTTAATGCAGATAAAAATTTAAGGCAACATCTGGACCACAGCCGAAATTTCAGCTCAATTGGTTAGCAGGAAAGTGAAAGACAAGCCTCCAAACATGACCATTTTGTATGAAAATCGGGCTTTGGTCTTATTGTGTTGTCCATCACTGTATTTACATGGCCTAAGAAAATAAGAAAATAAGAAATTTAACCTTCCATACTTTATGTGTATGAGCTGGCACAACAAATTTTTACAATGCTCTTTTGAATTACACCGTGTCCAATATATTCTCATACAAAATAAAACTCTATTTATTTCAAATCGATAATCCAGATTTTATTGATAACTTTACCCATTATATTGCAATATAATACTGATCAACTACAGCACATGTTTTGGAATAACACCGCCTTTAACCTTCTTGACCAGCTCCAGACGTGTTTCGAAACCGTCATAGGCGGCACGCACGACTTCCATCGGCATTTCGTCCCAAATTCGTTTGATTACGGTTTTGAATTGGTTCATAATAGACGCCCTCTGGTCATGTACCTTCACCAGCATGTATGATCATACTAAATAATCCAAGGGATTCAGATCTGGTGAACTGGGAGGCCATTCATTCTTGTCCAAAAAGTCGGTCTTCTCGGTACCAGCCCTGAACGAGATTTGCAGTATGCGATGGTGCTCCGTCCTGCTGAACCCATAGTGATCATCTCCAAACATCTCTTGTACATATGACAACTTTCTCCAAAACTTCCGTTTTTTTATATACGGCATTCACTTTACCGCCTTTTTCGTTGAAAACCAGTTGTAATTTGCCTCGCTTGCAAATTCCTCCCCAAACCATCACTGACACAGCTCTTTGGAACCGTGGAATATTCCTATCATTCTCTGGAACAGTTCTCGAAGAGAGAGCCCACAATCTGTCGTTCTGGACATTGTGGGATTGTTGCAAGATGGATAACTTTTCGTCGTAAAAGATAAATTCTTCCTCACCGTACCGCGACAAAAGCAAACTTGCTCTTTCGAGTCGTTTCTGCTTGGAAGGCTCCGAAACTCCGTGAACCTTACGTTTCTTGAAAGCTTGGAATCCGAGGTCATTTTGCAGTATATTGTGCATTGACGATCTCGAAACATTCAGATCTGCGGCCATTTTACGTACAAAGCGCTGTGATTGTCGTCTAATCCGTTCCCTGACCACTTTAACAACTCGTGCAGTCCGCACCGTACGAGTACGACCGGATCTCTTCCGGTCATCCAACGAGCAGGTGTCACGGTACCTTCGGATGGTTCGGTACACAAAATCCCGCTTTACTCCGAGGTTTTTCAAATTTCTGAAAATAGCGCCCGGGCGCTCACGTTTCAAAAACTTTTTTATCACCACAGCACGAAACTCCTTCATCGCTGGTAAAAGATAAACACCGAATGAAAACAATCGGACATAACCTAAAAGCGTTTGTACAAACATAGTGCAAAACTACACCAACACATACGTGAAGTATGTTGAGTAGTTGCACGAAACTAATGCAAGGAAAAAGTGTATGAGAATATATTGGACACGGTGTACATATTTTCAAAATTGAATACATCCATGTAACATATAAAAAAAAAATAATCTCCACAAGGGCCAAATACTGGTGCTGGTGCCAAAGCTAGTTCACTTAACCTAGCAGAATATTTTGAAACAAAACTCATTTTTTTTTATTGCAAGTAGTGTTGTTTAAGAATACCGACACAAAGCATAATTCTGAATATAGGTTCTATCATTCATAGAAATTTGGGGAAAATATTTACTCAGTTTAAAAGTGTGCAGAAAAAATACTACAGTGCAATAAACTTCAACCCATGGTACGTATTTCTCCATTTAACCCTACCGCATTAAATTTGCATCGTCATCTGTGCAGCTTTTGTACTTCCCCATCATGTCTACTCCAACATGAATCATACCTCAGTGGTGTCAATGAATTTACAACCCAAATGGTGTGACCAAGGATTGCAATAAACATGAAATCATTTACTGCAGCTCTTAATGAACGAGTCACGCGCCGTTCCGAACAACAGGTGCCCGAGAAAACTTGATAAAGGTGATACACGCAGCTACCGAAAAAATTGGAGAAACCCGTTTGTCGCCGGTTGTGATGATACTCCTCTAACCGGTAGTCGACCGCGGCGGTGCGGTGGAGTGGGGCAAAGCCGATCAGAAGCGGATCGTAAATCTGTGCGGAATACTAGTTCTTCTCGATTGTTGTCATCGGAATTTAATGCGTTTTATCCAGCTCTCTTTAGTGTTGCGAGCAGGAGTTCGGAAACCAGTTCGGATGGACTGTCCACTGAACGGTCTTCGATATGGGAAGAGACAAACAAGTTCAAGAGAGAGAGAGAAGAACGAAAAAGTCCAATAAGAGTGTGTCTGTTTTTGTACGAATTCAACCACCTCATCACATGGGCGAGATCTCAGCGATCAGTTTCCTTCCTAACATTCTTGAAGTGACTTGAGTTTTATCCGGCCTTTTTTCGAGACGCTCGAGTATGGTGGTTTAAAGTGGTTTGTTTTCACAAGAGACAACGCAGTAGTTTGAGTCGCAAATATGCTGCGGAAGTGGAACGCACGTATGCAAATTTTCGCCGTGTTTGTTGTCGGAATCAGTAGTTTTGGTAAGTACACCTAGTGCTGTTGACCTATTGGAAGGACGTCAAATAACAAATAAGTCAATTGCAGAGAAGTGCAAGAAGGTGCCTTGCGTTGAAAAGTGCAAATACAAACTCTATTTCCGCGAAACGACATCAGTCCTTCACCTCACAAGTGTAAAAACCGGTTATTCATGATAAATTTCTGATAATTTCAGTTGCTTCGAGCCAAGGAGAAAACATTCCGATAAGCGATGATGGTGATGTCAATGTTGGGGAATCCCCAAATCGATTCGCACGACACAGCTATCGTGAAGAAATCCCACGAGAGCAAAGACAAATGGGCCTACCAACGCTGGGATTGTTTGGTATAAACTTATTTGGAAAAGTTGCTACCGATACGGCAACCGTTTTAGACAGTGTCAATCAACAAATTGGAACTGCTTTTAACAAACTGTCTAGACCCTACGCAGCAGGACAGCCAGGATTCAATTTAGGATTTGGTGTAAATAGTGGATATCCAGGATACGTTCAGAATCCTCAAGTTTATGGTCAACCTCAATTCACCAACGGGTACGGGCCTCCACCTTACGGCCATCCGCCTCAGCCCCAAGGGCACTCTCCGTATGGTCGTCCTCCTCCACACGGAGGAAATCGCCCTGATAGTTTTGGGCAAAGTCATCACGGACACGATCATGATAATTTCCAAGGCCATAGTAATGGACATGGTCACGATCATGGTCATGAATATGAAAATGGACATGATCATAATCATGGACAAGGTAATGGTTATGCCAGTGGTTATGAGCATAATCATTATCATGGTAATAATCACGGTCACGGAGGTGGTCATGGTCATGGTCACAAAGGAGATTATGGTCAAGGGCACGGACAGAATGGATTCCGGCCACCACCTAATCAATTCAATGGACAAGAAATTAATCAAGGAGTAGTTGCACCTCCATTGCCACCAAGAATCCCGCAATCTCCACCAAAAAACACTCATGGCTCAAATGGTATGCGCCCAGGACGACCAGTAGAAGCTTCTTCCACTCCAGTACCTCCACCACCACCGCCACCCGTTCCAGCACCTTCACCACCAACTGTCCCTGTTCAGCCACAATCTGCGCCACCTGCTCCAGCACCGCCTCCATCCATTCCAGCTGCTACAACTACAGAACCTGTTTTATCTTCAACTACCGAAGATGTCGATGATGTGACCTATGACATTGACATCCGAGGAGAATTTGATGAAAACAACCAAACCCGTAGAAGGCGACAACTGTTCCCGAACCTGTTCAACTCTATCGGAAATATTGTCCAGACTGGTGTAAACCTGGCAAACCCTAGCAACTATCAACAAGCAGGCCAACAACCTTTGTTTGGATTTGGATTTGGACAACGACCCATATACAGTCAACCAAGCACCCAACCGCAACCAGGGCAATACAATGGATTCCAGACCCAACCACAACGACCAGTAACTCAACCAACTCCCAAACCATCACCATCCACTCCGGGCCTCGGCTTCCAGCAACACCCTCCCCGGCCAGTTCCCCAACCATCTTCTCAACCTACTTTCTCCCCTGTACAAACTACAACTCCAGCCCCAAAAAACCCAAATCCTGAGCCCCAAATCCCTGAACTCAACCTCCAAAATCTTGGACAAACCGATTTCAACTGGACTCCGGAGAACATTGGCGCTCATCGGGTTCGCCGCGATTCGGACGCAATCTTTTTTCCGGATGATGAAATCTTCGAGCGCCCTCTACCTATTCGACCACCATCGAAGCCTTTTATAAATCCAGTTGTCAAGCAACCATTCACCGAATCCCAGGCTGGGGCTGGAGCGCAATCACAGTCACAAAATGTCGTTGGTGGCTTTGAACAAAGCAGCGGATCGCAGTCGCAATCGCAAACCGTCCAGAATGCGTTAGGCACATTCAACCAGAACGCCGCCGGTAGCACCTCCGGTAACATCGCAACTGATGGATCGTCGGGTCAGCTCAGTGCCGCAAACACAATGCAACAGAACTTTCAAACTGCCGATTCTTCGGGCAGCAAAAATGCCGCCCAGAGTCAATCGGCCAACTTCGACAAGCAAGGAAACCTTGCATTGACTTCGTCCAATGCCAATACAAATTCGATCCGAGAAAAAGATAAATTTAAGGAACAATCAAACGCCGGATCGTCTTCAGCTTTACAAAACGAACACGGAACGTCCTCCAGCAATGCACAGACCAATTCAGAGACATTCTTCGAGAATGGAATTCAAGGCAGCAAAAACACCGCATCCAGCCAGTCGCAGCAAACGAACAAGGATGGGTCACTTTCGGGTGCCAATGCAAACACAATGAGCAACACATTTACCGGTCCAAATGGACTGCAAGGAAGCTCTTCGTCAAGCCAGTCATCCAGTTTCAACAAGGGACACGTAGGTGGAGGTGGAGCATCATCATCGGCAACGTCAAGTGCGTCGTCCGGCACTGGTACCGGCAGTAATTCTTTTAGTATAAGTGGGTCGTTTACAGGGATTCCCCCGTTCAATGTGTTTCCCAATTTATTCAACCAGTTGAAGGGAAAGTAAAAGAGCGTTAGGCTAGTGAGACACAAGGCGACGGACAGATCAGCAATAAAAAATTGTTTGTGAGTCGGAAAACTGACGGTTGGAATCTTTTTTTTCGATCCGAACTAAACAAAATTAGCGTAAGCACTCCAATAGTTGTGGTAAGTGAAGGTTATTTCGCAATAACGCAATTGAATGAGGTAAAAATATCAATACAATTTTCAATTACCTATATACTAACCAATAAAAAATGTGAACGTACTCATGACATATGGATGTACATAATCAGCAGAACCGAAGAGCATTTATAATTTTTTGTAATATCTTATGATCTAAATTAATAGAAAAACACCCTAAGATACATTGCTCAAAAATATCAATACTATTTGGAATCAACTTCCTTGTAACCTATCATTATTATTATTAGTAATTTTTTCAATTATAATTTATATATGATTATAATAATATCACAGAAAAAAATAGTAAATTTTAACTAGTGCGTAAAATTTCCCCTCGTTTAATTTCAAGCCAAAGGAGGCGTAAACAACGAAATTGTTTGCAATATTTCATGCGCCATACAACCATTTTGTAATATTTCATAGCCCAGGCTATATTCAGGCGTTATCTGGAAAACATTTACATGAATATCCCATTATTATCTGCCAAAACTAGCATTGCCATTACGTGCATTTGATAACGCAGAAAATTCAATGTTTCTTTTTATCTGTGTATGTATCAGTTTCAGGAGACATAGTTTTACACGAAATCTTTCTTTACGTTTCCCGACATTTTACAAACATGAATTACGTCTCGTCATTTTTTCTAAGTGTGTATTATTGGGAATTCCGTGGATGATCTGAAATAAGGACAGTAGGACCGTATAGAGAATATTTACATTTTTCATGGTAGGCATGCTACCTTTCTGGAGTCGCGCTGCCTACATCGCGTTGGTGGGGCTGCCGCCTAAGGTATATCTGACGCACAGACGCTGTTTGAGCCGCACTGAGGGACAAACAAGTCACGACCAACAGATTAGGCAGCGGAAGTACCAGAAGGATCACTACTGACGGGAACTAGACGGACAGCCCGGGGTACATTCGAATACCGCGCAAAGTAGTAGCAAACACAAGCGCTACGTTTTAACACTCTACACAGAACGAAAAAGAAGTCAAAACATGGAGCGTCATATAGCATAAAAATTAACAACATAGAGCGTGTAAACTTCTGATACATCTCAAAAGTTGTCTAAAATGTTGTATGAAAAACACCATTTTGCATAGAAATATTTTTTGAAAATTGCGATATCATGTGGAATGAAATAAAATTTAACATGCATCAGTAATTACATCACAATTAAAATTCAGGTATTTTTTCTGTGTATTATCGGACGTATACAAAGGTGGGCTGCAAAATGGTGAGTAGACAACTGGGATGGAGCGTGCGTTCCCGCAACATAGCACTGGTCCTCACAAGTTCCTACCTCATGCTTCCACGGGTCAAGAGATGACAAAGACCGCCAGCTAAGGGTTGCGTACTTAGCTGGTAGTGCAGCCTGGGCACTGTTGTCCTTCTGACTTCAGCTAGATTGAGGAGGTGCGATCCGAGCGTCTGTCCACCAAGGAGGTGCAGCTCATACAGCGTCTGTCCTGATATCCAACGGCTGAGTAAGAAACGCTGTATCGCGTCATCTATACCTTATGAAGCAGTCCCACCAACGCGATGTAGGAAGGTAGCAAGCTGAAATCTTACCCTACCACATAAAATGGAAGTATTCTTTATACGGTGTATAATTTCAGATCATCTATGGAATTATGTTGTTTAATCATTTTAATTTTTTTGTTTCCTTCGTGGCAATGATAATGCAAGAGCGTCTACAATTGCAGCTGGACATCAGTCCACAGACATGCAGACAGTACAAATATAATTGTTTCTATCATTTTATATTATAACATCCCTTCACAATATTTTTAAAGCTGTTTTGAGGTTCGCATAGGATGATTTTTAATGTTTTTTTTTTAGAAAGGATCATACGACAAATTCTACTAAATAAAATTTCCAAAAAAGTTTAATAATTCTAAAATTAAAAATTTTATGATCTCTCATTTTCTATTGCACAGATTTAAAGAATTATTTATGGGCCCAGCAGAAAGCAAGAGTTATCGGAGAATATTTTTTTTTAGTGGATTTATTAAGCTTCCGTTTTTGGGCAGTAATCATAATCATATGAAATTTATTCCGGCTTGGCTGTCCGGTGATCAACTTTCTTTCATTATATCACTTTGGAAATTTTTGCCATTTCAGAGTTTCAATCATATAACATCACTGCAGAAGAGACAAATAGTTGCATTTAATTTTTATGTGTATACTATTACAACATCGTATTATTTTCATCATATCATCATTATATATATATAAGTATAATCAAAATAAAAATATTTACTAAGAGATTAATAATAATAAATAATAATTATCTAAAGGTGTTTTTCTATGAATTTAAATCATTGAATTTTATTAAAATTAATAAATGCTCTTCAATTCTGCTGATTATGTATATCTATGTGTTATGAATACTCACATATTTTTTTGATTCATGTATTATTATGTGGTTAAATGTTTTATTTAATTGCCATAAGAAATTCACATTCCAGAGTTATATTCATCTGCCACTGATTGAGCTATAAAGATGCACCAAGCTGCATATGATTATCATATGCCTATTATTACTATTTTAACTATTTCATCATATTATTTTATTTATAATCATACATAAATTACAGGATGACGAACTCCAACCATGGCATATTTTAATTAAATATAATAGTATATTTCATTGCTCTATTACATACTGCATACATTGCATATTATGACATATTATGTACATCATATATAATAAATACTGGGTTGGGAGGGAGCATCAGGGTATCATTCAAGCTGAAACTGGACGATGGTTTGATTGACTGCCTGAGTCTAGGAGAGAACGAGCATTATCATTTTCTTTATCCTACCGATTCGATTGTTATGCTGCGAATTCTACTCCAACAGTTTCAGTGAGAGTGACGCGCCCTTCTTAACAAGCCATCCTGTAGAAAGCTTAATAAGTATTGCGAATTGGGTTATTCGAATTGTTGGATCGTATCGTTGGAAGGAGATTCTTAATTTCCCGTGGATTTCGCGTGAGTGTCTCTGCTTACGGGTCCACCCCTCCGTTTTTGGCCCTTCATACAGCGATATTGTGAATTCAGATTGGTGGCTCAATTTGATCTTGCTATTAAGTGGAGCTGCATCCAAGCCAAGGGCACGAAGGAATGGTGGCTACCATACATACATACATACATACATTATCGGACGTATACAAAGATGGACTGGGGAATAATGTATGGGAACTTTTGTGAGACGGGAAATAAAACAAGAGCGCGACCTACAACTCAACATGTTTGTTCTTGATGTAGAAGGAGATGTTTCGCTCATCACCATGAGGCACCAAGAGTGGACAGTCATGTTTGCTAGAATGAAAGGTATGAAGACAAAGTGTTGAAAGTTCCGTCAGTGTACGGTAGGTTGGAAATAGAATAGAGCGAAAGGGCATAAAGAAGGTCAAATAGGGGGGTGGGGGAGGAGGGTGGTGAAGCAGAGAGAAACCCAGCGGGGAAAAAATGAAAAAGTGAAAGGAAAGAGGAGGGAGAGATGAATAGGGAAAGAGGAAGGGGGGAAAAGAGGAGGGGGGCCTCTCCCAATTCTCCAAAACTTTTTATTCAAGTAGCCAATATTAGTCACAAAAAATCATTTTTATTTCAGAAAGCATATGGTGAAACAAATTCAACTTTCTTGATGCCAGGCATCAAATTGTATCTTCACACACGACCTTTTAAAAATCAATTCAATCCTCGTGTCCATGTGTTTTCCGCAGGTGATGGTGAGTCAGGCATTGATGACCTGGAAGATATCCGGTGTCCGCTGAAGCAATTCGGTTTTGTTTCTTGCTTCATCAGTCAGATCAAGTTCTTCGTCAACTGTCCATTCGTAATCGAAGTTGTTTTCGTTGTTTTCAAGAAATCCTTACATTCTACAGTTTTTACGTTTTTTGCCATAATTTCAAATTGACGTAATTTTGTCTGAAATTGAACAGATTTATGCTTTTTGGCGTATCTTCGTGTCTTCAAATAGCATGATCAGTGATGTGCGAGAAAGTATAGGCCACAGGCGTTGGAACACACTGGTTCGTTCAATGGAGGCTTTAATTGAAGGACAGATAAGATCATAAAGGCGGAATCGTTCCATATCCATACATCGATTTAGGGTTAACGTCAGTCGAGCTTGTAACAGAGTTCAATACTAAGGGTGATGAAAGATGTCGCTGCCTCGTCCTTCGATGACCCAATCAATCTGCGAGATGTTTGCGTCAGAGAGATTGGTGGAGGCAAAAATCCACACAGAGAATGTAGACGAATTATATTTACCGCGGTGAGCAAGTATTTTCTTTGGAAATATAAATTTATGCACATATAACAATTATTTGACCATCAAAGATAATGCAACAGGTCGCCAAGGCGTGCATCATTCAGTATCAATGGAGAAAATATTGGCTGGTTCGGCACATGGAGTTCCAAAACCAGGGGAGGTCATAGAGACTAATTCACTTAAGATCTATTTCAGGAAGCATCAGGATCGAAATATTCAGCCAACGCCCGATGACCGTCGATGACCACATCATTCCAGACTTCTGCCAAAACTTCACCAGCGTACTGGAAATTTTGCTTCTCCAAAGCTGAATCAGTTGTACGCAATTGGGAATCCAGATGACTACCAAACTGGTCGTGTGGTATTATCAATCCAGAAAGCTCCTTACTCAAGGGTGACATACGTCGCTCCACTCTATTACCATTCGGTTTGATTTCGATTCCAGCGTACACGGACGGAATTAGTTTATGCTTATTTGCAACTATCCAATCGTGGTCAAGGAAGCGTGATTTTGTACTCCACATGCATAAGCATGGGAGACTGCTTATTGGCAGCCGTTAGGCCTATCGCCACTCTCGCCTTATCATCCTGACTGATAAATCCTACTTCATTGGGCCCTAGCACAGATGCCAGTTCTTCCAATGATCTTATGGTCGCTGTACAGAATCGGCCATCGGGATGATCGTTGTGTTTTGCATTACTTGCGCGCATCAACTTCACTGGTACAGTATTTACGTGACATTTACCTTGATGGGAATTGGCTCGTTTTGGGATTAACCGCAGATATGTTGCTGTTCTTTTGATATTGAATCCCTTGCCTTGTATTGCAGAAGTCAACTCATCTAAAGTTTTAACGCTTCTGACGCTCTCATCACTGCGCTTTTCGTGGGCCGCAGATCCATGAAGTGCGATATCGCATATTGCCTTGAGCAGCTCCGGTTGCTGCTCTTCAACACGAGGGCGGCCAGGAGAATTTCGGAATGAAAGATAATTTCCTGAAATTTGATATTTATATCTACTGTGCAAACAAACTAGTTAATATATCATATTTACCAGCCTCTGGGATGTCCCGAATTAACAGTTGTTTAGCCTGCTTCATTTTCTCACGATGCTTCTGCTGCCGCTCTTGCTCGTCTTCCTTGATTTTGAGATTCTTTTCAAGTTTGATCTTTTTAATTTTTAGCCCTTCGAGTCTCGACTGATCATCATCCGTCAATAGTCCAGCAGACTTCTTGTCAATCAGAAGCACTACCTCAGAGTTCAGATTATTTAGCTCAGCTTTAAGTTGTTCCTGTACTGGTGCAGGGCGTTTATTTGATGATGACGGCTGAGCCATATACTCAATTTCCTTGATGGGTTGCGCGGGTTTCACTGTCGGCGCTGATTCCTTAGGAGCACTCATAGACTTTCCCCATAGTTGAAGAAGTTTACCTTTTTTCTTTAGCTGCAAGGCATGAAGCTCTTTTATTTTGTTATTGACTTGCTCTTCAAGTGCGGTGTTGTCATTGCCCTTCCGTTCATTCCAGAAATTAGTAGCATCCAATTGGCACTCCCTTTTCTTCTTATCCGGGTAAGCCTTTACATACGCATTGTACAGCGTATTAAAAAGTTCTCCACGATTCATTTTCCAAAATACACTAACTGCGCGAACCAATTTTTCACCAATAAACACTGGACTTTATTCACTGACGCACACTGAATGAGCTGCAGCTGTCATTCATGAACGGTGGAATAGTATTCACTCTAACTTGAAAGTACCCATTAATGAGTCGAAAAGTACGCATTTTGAAGAAAAGTGGCTTAACTCATTATTAAGAGTATACTTTCCTCATTTCTGAGTATTGCTTACTCATTTATGAGTATCAATTAATCATTAATGGGTAACGAATACTCAATTAATGAGGAAAATATACTCCTAATAATGAGTTAAGCCACTTTTCTTCAAAATGCGTACTTTTCGACTCATTAATGGGTACTTTCAAGTTAGCGTGTTAGGTATGGTAGGTGTCGGAGCCAAACACCGGATCCGTAGGGTACTTGAAGTAGCTTGCTAGCTCTCTTGCGACAGAACTCAAACGTGTCCTAACACGGTAGGAAAGGAAATAGGTGTCGCTCAAACTAGCAACTGTCGGGTAAAACGAGTGCTCTGTCTTGGCTCATGGGTGGAAAATTCAACTCTTCTTACCCTGAAAAGGCCGGGTTGGGTTCCAAGGCCGTTGACAGCAAACACTCTAGTCGTAGGGTGGACTGTATTCAACACTGTATAACACTGGGCTGTTGCACCGGATAATGGATCCAGAAGATATTGATAGAAAAACTACTGCTTCTATTCACTTATCCTTTATTGCTTTTTCCTTTTGATCTTAACACCTTAGAATTGATATAATGACTGAATGACTGCGCCACTGCGGTGCCGTTTTTATATTGTGCCGCTACTGCTAGAAGTTCCAGAACATGGAAAGTTCCAGAACAATGGAAAGTTCCAGAACATGGAAAGTTCCAGAACGATGGAAAGTTGCAGAACAGGGCGTGGCATAGTTAATGCGAGCGGTGTGTGAGTGCTGCATGATTACTGCTGTTGCTGTTCGTTTACGAAGGGGCGTGAACAGTAGGGATAGTAGTAGTAGGCGATATTGCATAAGAATATCATTTTGTTTTTGTTTTTTTTTTTCAAAAATGTGATGTCACGATTCAGCTTACCCCCCTCCCTCGTTTGTCACAAAATGTCACGGTTTTCTGAACCCCCTCCCCCCTAAAAGCGTGACATAATTAATGAATGCTGCCTTCGAAATTTTTTTAAATATTTATTATATTTATATTTATAATTTATATATATAATAATTTTTTAAATATTTATAAACCTCTCCTATCGAAGAAAATGAGTGCTGCAAAGAAGGACCAATGGCTTTAAAAAATTCACACATTAATGCATATAAAAGGATCAGAAATGTCAAGGTACTTGAAGAAACCTGCCTATCATCAAATGGCATGAAAGATCAACCCAGATGAAGAAGGGTTTTTTGTTCTTAAAATATTTTTAAAAGGGTCTCAGGGAGTGCCGTGTGTAGTTGGTACTACGAGGACTAGGAGGAATTGGATTTTCGTTTCTTCCACCTTTCCGTTAAATGGGCAGACTGACTTGGAGCTCCTATTAATGAATTTTCTGTGGTCGAAGACGTCTTCGCTCCCGTTAAGCACCGTTCGGAAAGCTGAAAGATGTTTCCTGTTAAGCCAAATCAAAGTCAGGCTCGGAGGACAGAGGAGCAAAAGGAGTTGTGTTTGCATTGGGTGATGGGGAGGCTTTGTTGACCATTTCGGCGAAAGATTGCTAATAGTTATGAATTAATTTGAAAAAAAAAAAGACGATAAAAGAAATCATCCGACATGTACCAGTGAAACCTTCAACAACGAAGTCAATTTTTGAAACACAACACGAAAAAAAAAACACTTTAAACACAAACACGTAATGAAATTATTACTTATTTATCGTCGCGTCGAGTTCTTACACACCAATGTTTTGCAAAGGGATCTTAGATTCCAGACACGATCAAAGCTTCAACTGAGAATCTTTGTTAGGCAGAAATCAGAAATTCACGTTATGGAATTCCACCATATCATTTGCCTTAAGCATTATTCCTTAAGCGATATTTTGACACCTCTCTGATAGTCAACACTTCAACACCAACGAAAAAATGTTTCAAGCATTTTCGGCCAACAATAGACTATCGATGACGGTTGGTCTGTGGGTATATTTTTTAGGTTTCCACCCGGGCGGTTTTGAATAGATGCCATTCGTTTGCTTGCCACCATGACAACAACCGGCTTGCTGGAAACCAGCTGTGTAGCGTTTCCAGTATTTGAGGGCAGCATCGGGCCATGGTCTTACCATCGCCGCCACCACACCAGGACGCGGCATTATGCTTGGTGGAAGAAAACTGCCGACTGGTTCCCTCCAGAAAAGCGAGCTTGATATTTATAACGACAGCAATTGCCCATCGGGGAGCCACCCGGTATTTGGGGTTGTGCAGTTTCCTGTGACGATAAATTTCAATTTGGCCGACCACAGTTCTGAAGATAATTTAATTTTATGAAGGGGAAACGTTCATACAGGAATTGTATGTTTCATGCTTTACATGTTCTCTGTTGCATTTTTTTAACTATTGGCAATATAGGAGAACAATTTCTAGCACTGAAACCCTTTTATGTGTGCGATTGACAATTCCGTTCAGAAACATGAACAATCCAACAGATTCAATGCGACCAACCGTAATAAGTGGATCAAAGTGTATCTACGGAATGAGGCATCCAAGTATACATGTGTCTTTTTGAAAACGTGATTTCATATGGTACCGTGCTTCTCAAACGAAACAGGATTTGGTGAATAATTTTTCGTTATTTATGATGCCATAAATTAGATTCGATGTCATTCCTTAAATTCAAGGTTGAAAAATTTGTATGCCATGCATTTGCACGCTTGCCGTTAATTGTTAATTCAAGCATTTAATTGAGAAAGCCGACAACTCAGATCACTTAGGCGAATGATGTTTCCAAGAACTTTTATCTTTTACCAGTAATTCGAAGGTGCAAAAGCCCATTTACTGTCTTAATTACCCAAAAACAGTGGGTAATGAAATGCAGCTACTGTTTTACGATGGATAACGATTATTTGGGATTGCTTTGATAAAGAATTTTTTTTTTTCCAATGACCCAACATGTTCGAAACCACTTCCGGGAGTTGGTTGCTAATTTCACACCTTAATTAAAAGCTATTAGAGTATTTTAAATTTAATTAGCCATTTGAAGTGAACGTGACGCTCTTCTGGTGGGATTATGCCTACAGAAACGAAGTGAGGAAGATGCTTTCAGCTCATTAAACTTTTCCGATCGGATCCAGACAGGAAGAAGCAGAGGTGTTGGCCTACTTCGAATCTTATTTTCACGGTGTTCTTTCACTGGCATTACAGGTTAAAAATTTCCTGCGAGGGTTTAAAAGTTTGACTTTGTAATCTGTCGTGCGGATTTTCAGGAAATATTGCGGTAATTAAAATAGCATCTATATGAGCTATGTTCATGGATTGTGATTTAGATTCTTCTTGTTCTCTAAACCTTATATAGTAGCATTTTCGTGTTCTGACAATAAATATTGATGTTTTGTTTTATCTTGTTCGTTTATTTTGTTTTTTGATTGCATTAATAACTTAATAAAACGTTAAATAGGTCATGGGTGTTGGGACAAAACAAACACAAACTAATAAATATAAACCCGAATTAATCCACCAATGGAGGGACACTTTATCACACAGATCGAAGATGGAAGCAAATATTGTTTCTCCCGTAAATTTTTTGAATTTAACTTTTATAATTTTATTATTGTTTTGAGTGGCTAATTTGAAGAAACCGATTGAAAACCTTGAGTTGTGAAATGAAAATCAGTGGATTCGAAAAACAGTTCCAAGCGCGAGCAAAGTAAATGAAAAATTTATGAGACATGCAAGAAGATTTTTTTTCCATATATTCAGTTTATGAAATGAACTATTAGACAATCCTGAACAAAGGATCTCTCACATGGATACCATCAAATTGATTTGATGAATTAGTTTTAATTCTCTGAAAATCGAAATGCATCAGCTTGACAGAAAATGCCCAGCTGCTGAATTTTTGAAACACAAAATTTTACATTCCTGCAAATTAAACGTCATATCGGTGCAACTGACGTAATGAGTGTGTTGCAATATTGAACAAAAGTACTTAATCGAAAACCTATCGCTGTGCATTGAAATTTGCTGCGGTCGATTCCAGTGAGACACCCCTTGAAAATATTGCCAATAAAAGCGTTCAAGGACGTGTTTATATAAGCGTTGGAAAAGCGAAAGTTACTTAAAAAAGAGAAATTACACATATATGCATAAATGTATATAAATATAGATGTATATATATACATAGGGAAGATGTACCTATATTAATCTCATCACTTTGCAATTCATCCTACTTGAAATAAAACGATATACACGTGACAGAATTGATTACTAATGTTTGTTGTAGTTATTTAACGTTTATTATAAGAAAACGAAACCGATCCTTCAACTGCCCAATTGTTTGATTAATCGTAGAATGAATATAGGAACAATGAGATTAATATGGGGGCAGTAACCCTATTTATAAATTTATATATTAAACAATACTTACCGGACAAGACCATTCGCGCTTATCGATCCTGGTAAAATGCTATAGTCTATGGTGGGGCAGAGGGTGCCAACTCCTCGACCCACTAAAAACCCACCCGTGCCTTAAGCCCTAGACCCTCCCCGGGACCACCTTTCGGTATTACTTCGGGGAGGGTGCTATTGTGCTTGTTAAGCACCCACTATGTCTAACTACTTAGGACTTTAGTAGGTAGGTGGTCCCTGAGACCTGCCGTTGGTCGTTTCGCCATTTTTGTTGGAGATGAAGGACAATCTGGGAGACTGCTATACATACCGCGTCCCAAATGTCCCGGTCTTGGCACATCCTCTAGACCAGATTATCCGGAGTCGTGTCGTGACCGCTTACTGCTATCATGCTGGCTCTCGCGCCGTCGCCGCGAGGAAATGTGAAAAACACATGTTCCCCAGTTTCCTCTACTCCCTCGGTGTATGCGGAGGACTGTGCATGCCCATATTTGTGCAGATATTGCCTGAAACAGCAGTGGCCTGACAAAATCTGCGTTAAGTGGAAGTTCACTTCACCGTGTTGCCTACCAACGCACCCGGAGAGTTCCGGGATTAGTCAGTGGGTCCACCGACCTTTGGTGGAGTTATTCCATTCCCTTTGCCACTTAACCATAGATGCGGCTCTAGTGTTTTTTTTTCGAATACCTCTTGTTCTACGTTGTTCGAAGCACTCTACATCCTCTTTTATGACAATGCCTATTGGCATCATCCCCGCTAGGACGCAGACCGCGTCGCGTGAAACCGTTCAGTATGCACTAACCACTCTTAGGCACACAAGCCTGTGCGTAATCTCTAGATTATTCAGATAGTTCTTGGTACTCAAGACGGTGATCCATGCCGGCCCGCCGTACCTAAGTGTGTATAGGGTGACACTGGCCAGGAGTTTAAGCTTACTCCCTTTCATCACCGAGCTATTCGACATCATGTGGGATAATGCCGATATAGCCATAGAGGCTTTCTTGCAAGCGTAATCGACGTGGCTGATAAAGGACAGCTTATCGTCGATAATGACCCCAAGATACCTCAAAGACCTCTTCGATTCGATTGTGCACCTGCACTGATCGTCGCATTTTGCTCCGATTTTTGGTTGTTAACAACTGTGACCTCAGTCTTATGGTGGGCTAGCTCTAGCTTCCTGAACTCATCCATCTCTCCACAATGCCAATGGAGTGGGAGGCCGTTAGCTCTACCTCTTCGATGGATTCACCACATATCTCCAGGGTGATGTCATCTGCGGACCCGAACTTCACCCCATTCGGGAACTCTAGCCGTAGTACCTCGTCGTACATCGTGTTCCATAACACCGGATCCAGGATCGAACCTTGAGGGACGCCTGCGGTGATCTGGACACGTTTCTGGCCTACCTCTGTGTTGTACACCAGTGCGCGATTCTGAAAATAGCTTCCCAAAATCTTGTACAGGTACCCAGGAACCTGAAGGCATTCGAGCGAGTCGGCGATTGCCACCCAACTGGCGCTATTGAACGCATTTCTCACGTTAAGGGTAACCACTGTACAGTAGCGGACTCCTCGCCTCTTGCGCTGGATTGCCACTTCGGCTGTCTTAGTGACGGACAGAATGGCATCCACCGTCGACCTCCCTTTACGGAAGCCCAACTGGTTGTTTGACAGACCGCCTATACCCTCCGTGTACTTTGTCAGTCTGTTGAGGATTACCCTCTCGAGCACCTTACCCGCTGTATCCAACAGACATATAGGTCTATATGCCGATGGATCCCCTGGTGGCTTCCCTGTCTTTGGCAGCAACACTAGGGTCTGAATTTTCTAGGCGTCGGGAAGATGCCCTCGTTCAGACACCATTGCATCACCACCCTGAACATTTCGGGAGCCAGCAAGATAGCCGTCTTGCGATGGCCAGTTCAGAAAGGTAAAGGAGAAGATCATTCGTCACCGTCACCTCGTCGCCGGCCCCCGTTGTGCCGTTGTAAGTGTCACACGTGGCCACGGGTGTTCGGCTGAGCCGCCCACCCTTCCGTCGCTACGACAGCGTTAAGGTCTGGGATACTGGAACGCTGGTCGTGGGACAAATCTGACGGGGGGGTCCGTGACTCGGGTCATGGTTCGGAAAGAGTCCCCCAACGATCTACCTGCAGCAGCTCTGGTGATTGCTCGGTTGGAGCCGCCGTTCCTCTGGTTTTGGCCTCACTACCCGATAGAATCGTCACCCCTGGGGTTGGTAAGGCGGCTCCCCACTCGAGCGTCCAAGCGTTGAAGTCCCCCGCTATTACCAACGGGTTTAGGCCAGTTAACTCAGTTGTCATCCGATTGAGCATATTGGAAAACTGTTCAATCGACCATCTTGGCGGTGCGTAGCAGCTGCAGAAGAACACATTCCATTTACAACCGCGAAGCCTTCGTTTGTGGTAGACACAACCTCCTGAACCGGGTACTTGCCCGTCGTCCATAATGCCGCCATATTGGACCTGTCCGCAACCCAATTGCCGTTGCCGGCTGGGATGCGGTATGGGTCAGAAATTATAGCGATATCCGATGCCGACTCGCGAACTGTCTAACACAGCAGTTGCTGGGCGGCCTCACAATGGTTCAGGTTTAGTTGTGTTACCTGCTTCATGGTTGGCTCGTTGGTATACCCTTAGCGGCCGGGCACTTGGCCCCACCCATGACGTGCTTATCATCCGGTTTCCCGGCGCACATCAAACATTTGGGGGGACCTTTGCAATCCCGCGCCTTGTGGCTTGTGCTGCCACACCTTCTGCACATGTTGCTCCTATCTGGGCCTTTGCATTCCCAGGACATGTGGCCGCTTTCTAGGCATCTGAAGCATGCCTTCGGCGGCTGGTGTGGGCTAAGTGGGCATATTGACCATCCCACCTTCAACTTCGCCACTTTCAACGCCACGTCTGCGTCGACTACCGCTACCCTCATGGTTGCAACCTGGGTCCCAAGTGGACCCTTCCGCAGACGTATATCTTTGGCGGCAATCCTCGACCTTGCACTGTTCCTTAAGTGCAGTGGAGATCTCGTCTACCTCGGTCCAGATCACATCCAGATTCTTACACTGGATCGTCACCTGTGAGACGAGGGCGCGTACCTACACGCCCTCACCTAAGGCCTGCTTTGCCAGGTCTCTGTACGCCGGACCCTTGGCCCCGTTAGTCTTTTTGAGCTCCAGAAGCATCTCGCCGGTGCGGGTACGGCGTATAGGCGACTGGTCAAAATATGACGAAAAACAAAAAGCCGCGAAGCAGGGCGGGAGAAAAAAACCGAAAAAATACAAACAAACCAACAAACAAAAAAAAACCCACCCGAATCCCCCCCCTACCAAAAAAAACCTGACCTCACTGGACACCCGACCCCATGCGTCCACCCATCGTAAACTTAACGCAGCAATCAGCTGATGGGGACAGGCGTTACTTAAAAGCTCGTTTGCGGGACTACAGAATCATGGAGACGGTGCGGACTAACCTTGCTTATCTCCATGACCAGCCAACAAATGTATGTACTCGCGGAATGACTAAAGTAAGTGCCTCAGTAATGCTAGCAGCGGAAGGTTTACCTACGGACACCAAACTTCTGCGTGAAATTTTCCTGGACGTATACAAAGAGATGGGAGTATCACGCAATGACGCCTTGGCAGACCTGCAGTCACACCGCACATCTTTATCCAGCGATCGATGAATATCAAAGACACAAAGACTGTGAATATGAAGAAGTCTTTGAATACAGACTAGCTAATTATGCGAATATCAGAAGCAAACTAAACAATGTAAACTGGCAGGAAATTTTCAAGAATAAAAAGGAAATGTCGAAACTGCTGTAGACATTTTTTATAAAATTTTATCGGAAATAATTTTGCAAGAAATACCTTTGAAGAAAAACGACGTCACCGAAATACGAGTGATCCAGTCTGGTTTAACAGACAAATCAAAAATTAAAAAAAAAGGAAAGCAGAAAGCTCACAAAATTTTCAAAAAATTCAACCGCAGTGAAAATTTAGCAAACTATCTGGACATATGCGACCAATTGAATCTAGCCATGGGTATTGCACTTGAAGAATACAATACAAAAACTGAACTTGAAATAAAGTCATGCCCGAAGAACTTCTTCAATTACGTAAAAACCAAATTAAAATTTGACAATTTTCCATCCACAATGTCCTTGATGAACGTGTCGGTGATAACTCGGAAAAAATTGCAATCTCTTTGCAACATTTTTTCAAGAAATCTATACGACATTTTCTGAAGAGGATCGCGATCGCGAATATTTTGCATTTTACCCTGAATTTACTGGGAGCATTGGCGTCATCCAACTGTATGTGCAAGATATTTTCCAAGCATTAAAAAATTTGGACGCCGCAAAAGGTCCTGGACCTGACGGAATTCCTCCAGTGTTCATGAAGAGTTTAGCAATGGAACGCACATCTCCAACGTTTTGGCTCTTTAATATGTCACTGGAATCAGGAATTTTCCCAACAATTTGGAAAAGCTCATTTCTGGTCCCTATTTTCAAATCTGGACGAAAATCTGACATACGTAATTATCGTGGAATAGCCATTATCTCTTGCATTCCTAAACTTCTCGAGGCAATTGTCAATGAAAAATTATTTCTCCAAATCAAAAATCAAATAACTGACAAGCAAAACGGCTTTTTTGAGGGCCGTTCAACCTCGACAAATTTAATTGAATTTATAGACTATTCATTGAATGCAATGGATAATGGAAACCACGTAGAAGCTCTCTATACAGACTTTAGCAAGGCTTTTGATCGTATTGACATACCAATGCTACTTTTCAAACTACAAAAACATGGGAATGAACCGGACTCTTGAAATGGCTTGAATCATACTTAACCAGCCGCCAACAAATAATAAAATTAAATGGAAAGAAGTCAAATCCTATTCAAGTCACTTCTGGTGTACCACAAGGCTTTCTATTATATGCTCTTCGTAGGTTGGGTTGGACATCTTTTCGTCTTCCATCATATGAAGCGCGTTGCATGCTTATAAACATCCAAACATTGAAAGAGCGTCGTGAGTATGCAAGCGATTCATTTGTAAACGATATCGTTTCGCAGCGTATTGACTCACCAGAACTTTTATCAAAATTAAACATATATGCACCTATTCGGCAGCTTCGAAATCGTAACCTATTCGCCAACAGCCATCATCGCACAAACTATGCAACAAATGGACCAATAAATCGCATGATGGCTTCTTACAATAAACACTGCGAAATCATTGACTTTACAATGTCTCGGCATAAACTAAAACAGTATTTTAGCTCCATAAGAAACAAGGGGGGGAAAATACAAGAATGAATAATATTATATTATATTTAATATATATTTTATGGTCTACTTATGATTGACGACAATAAATAAATAATAAGTATACTCGGCACATCGGCTCCTAGGCCCGCCAATTTAGCGTCCCCGCGCATCGCTTTCAAGACCTCGGAGTACTTTGACGCCTCGGTCTTAACGATGAGAGCCTCTCCACGGTTACGCTTGCGGGCCACCTGTCGCTTGTGATTTTCTTTTTTGATCCTATTTCTCTTTTTTCGGACGTTACTTCAGTGGCTTTCCCTGCCACGTCTGGGGTCATCACTTGTCCCCCTCTTAGCACTAGCATCTGCTTCCGTGCTAACAATGTTGGATGTCGGCGTCGGGGCCCTGCCGCTCGGAACTCTTTTGACGCATGAGACGACTCGCGAGCTGGATGTCGCGCCTTTGGCGCTGGGCTTAGTGCCGGGGCCTTTCCTTTTGTGACGAGCCGAAGCCGGTCGCGAGGATGGACCCTCAGACCCCACCGCCAGGGGTTCGCTTCCCTGCGGGGGCGTCTGGCACCATCCGCTTCTTAGAAGCGCCTGATGCTGTTTCGCCCGGGTACTACCTAGCCAGCTTGGAGATCCCCGCCCCCATGGTAGATGGGGGATCGAGATCGAGACATTCTTCCGTCTGGGTTTGCTTCGAGGCTATCTCCCACGCCCTTTCGGTGGCTGCTAGCCATGCCAGCTCTTTGGCACTTTGCTCAGCTAGGAGCTTGGCCTCCAGCTCTTCCCCTCTCCGTGCATGCAGCCTGCACTGTCCTGCGTAGCCTAAGAAGGCTCAGTTTGAGGTCCTTCGCAATGTTGTTACGCGATGACGTGAGGTCAATTATCGCGTCCAACTGCTCGGACACCTCCAACACTTTAGGAAGGGTTTCCCGCATCCTATCCATGGCTCAGATGAGTCCTGGCCCATCCATGGCCACGCTTAGCTTGGTGACACCTGCCTCTGATGCCATAGCACTACCACAAGTGTCGCTCACGCCCGATCCTACCGTTTAACGCGGTGGGGACCTCAGTAGGCCACCTTTTGCGAACGGATTCGCCTTCTCCAGGGTTTTTTTTTGCTATAGAGTCTATAGTGTCGCGTCAACATCATACACACACACATACACACATCGCATCCGACCTGCATACTCGCCAGCATGTGTATGAGAGAAGAAAAAGTGCACCATCGGGCGCGACCGGAGTAGGCCAGATCCACCACCGGGGACTAGACCGAGTGCCACGTATCAGCATCTAGAAAACGGTTTTGGGAGAACTTTCGTCGTCGGGAAATTCTCCATCGGAGTAGGCTAGGTCCACTGCCGGGGACTAGTCTGAGTAGATCGTGAAGAAGCACCGGCAATTGGTCGTCGGGGCGCCTGTGGACTGGAAGTCATCCTCCAACCAGAACCGCAGGACCGACCTTGACATCTGCCGGCATGAGTCGTCGGGGCCCCAGGGAACCGGAAGCAATCCTCCAACCGGAATCGCTGGACCAACCTCGACACTACCGGACAACATTGAAGCAAGCATATCGCGTTCGTTAACGGTTTCGGGAGATATTCTTTCATCGGGGAACCCTCCGCTGGAGTAGGCTATCTCCACTGTCGGGGAGTATGCCGAGTAGCACCGATTGTGGCAAACCGCCAGTTCAGGGTCATCGGGGCGCCAGTGAACTGGAAGTCACCCTCCAACCGGAATCGCTGGACCGACCTCGGCATCCAACTGGTCAACAAGAAGAGTAGTACATCTATAACAGGAGCGCGCAGCTGCAGAAGTTTTATGGCGATGAGATCAGCGAACTAGCGCAACTTGCTAGGTCTGGCAACAAGAGAAGTGCATTAGCACAGCCTGGGTCGGCGAAAAAGCTGAACCACCAAGTAAAAAAAAACCAAGCATGTACATCACACCCACACACAAAAACACCCACCCATACCCCACCCCTCCCAGCGAACCCCTTCCCCTCATCTCTCTCTCTCTCTCTCTCTCTCTCTCTCTCTCTCTCTCTCTCTCTCTCTCTCTCTCTCTCTCTCTCTCTCTCTCTCTCTCTCTCTCTCTCTCTCTCTCTCTCTCTCTCTCTCTCTCTCTCTCTCTCTCTCTCTCTCTCTCTCTCTCTCTCTCTCTCTCTCTCTCTCTCTCTCTCTTTTTTTTTTTTTTTTTTTTATTCTTTTATTAAAATAATATTATAAATATAAATTTTAACTTAAATGTTGCGTTTACTTTATTTTTATTTCTATACATACATATATATTATTTTTATTTGATATAACAGAAAAGTTCATTTCTTATTTTATTTTAATTCTTTCGTACTACCTTCTTATATCTATTTTATTTCTTCATTCTAATTTAAACTTATTTATTTACTGTACTCGTACTGCTATTCAAATTTACACTCGCTACTAGTTCATTATAGCTAAATCCTATTTCTTTTCATTCCTTCCAAACACCAATCTCTCCGATAACGTAACACTCAGATCAACAACACTTTTCTCCTCCCCCATACCTCCCCCAGCAAATTTAAATCTCAATCCCAAAAAATCCTCCCACTTATACATCCTCGATCAAATCGATACCATGTTCATCGTTAAACAAGCTCTCTTCTTGGTCACTCACCTTCCTTTGCTTAGCTTTGCTCCGAGTGATCCGATCCGCCCAACGTTCTTCCCATGACCGACCCTAGATCTACTTGTTCGCGATAAACTTTTCCCGTTGGTGAATCGTCCGAATCCGAAGTACTTTCTGTATTGTTTGTATTGCTTTTTGTTTTCTACCTCGTTTGCTCATGACCTTGAAGAACTCAACCTCTGAACCTGCTGTATTCCCCTTCCTGAATCTCTTGTTCCCTGTTGCCCACGACCGATTGTTGTTCAACCGCTATTATTTGCTTAGGAAGACCCTGACCGAGTTTTTCTTGCTGCTGCTTAATCCATCTTTCTCCTCCCTTTAGAACTCCGCTGTACGATAATTCCTGTTGCGGTTGCAGTCTACTGCTCAACGATTTTTTCTCTGGACAGTTAACCTTTAGTTGATACTTGCTACCGCAAAGATTAAATAAATTTCTTCTTCTTAACAACGCCTTCATATGCGACCCTCGTTCGCAGATTCCTGATGTACTGTGTAGTTGGTATTTCTACGCCTTCTTTCAGCTCCAAATAGACTCTCCGGGTTGAAGTCCAAATTGGGAAGCCAGTCTCTTCTCCGTACCTTTCACGCACCATCCGATCGATTTTTCCGTATTTCGCTATCACTGCCGCAATTATGCGGTCTTCAACTTCAGGTGGTAGGTTGAATGGCCTAACAATTGCACAATTGCATTTGCTGACGACAACTTGACATCTGTACTTTCATACTTGTTGTAATCAAAGACCTTAACTTCGGGCATATCACGCAATGTGTTTCGCATGTCTTCTTCCTTCGTAAACTTGATAATGATCGATGTTTCATTTATGTCCTGCTGCATGGACAGCAACTTTTCGCTGTTAAGACGCAACTTTGTCTTCATGATACCACACCATGTTGTGAACCGTGAACTCTCTACAACAGTAAAAGAACTAATCAATGCTAAACGCTATTGTCTATATTCAATTAACTGCAATGCATCTGGTCCAGCTAACAGGCTGTTTTCGGTGTTGATGTATGAACATTTCTAAACGAAGCATCCGCTTCCGGAATCGTTGCAATTATGTAATGGTTCGCAATGATTAGCTGAACTTGTTAGGACCTCTTCATAACATCCCATCGAAGGTGTGGCTTGTACCGGAGCAGTTCAATAACAGTTATCTGCCTCTGCATGGTCCGCAAATGGTTACCCGGAAACAAGCACAGCAGCATCTATAAAATTAACCTTTTTTTATGTTTTTTTTCACTTCATCACACCAACCAATTTTTAATTTTATTCATCCGAAGGGAATGATTTTTTGATAAATCCACATTTATATACACGATTTCACTTCAGCACTCAATGGTACTGGAACAAACAGCCAAATTATTAATTTATAAATTAATTAACAGTTTTTTTTTCGCAAAATAAGTTAAAAACTTGGTTATAAACAAACATTTGCCTCGTTTTCTAGCAGAATGACAGTTTTGCCTAGCGACTGACAAGATAAAAAAAGGGCGTATTCATAATAATTTGCAAATTTGTAAAAAAAAAAGAAACATTCGCCTTATCTTATTTTTTTCCAAAAAAAGTTTTTCTATGAGTTACTAACATTACAATGTAGCATTTGTGACTTACAATAGCACCTTTTTTCCTTTATTAGAGTGACTTTTAGCCACCTGGGCTAGTTCGTCACTGGTACAATAGCACTGTAGTAAAAACTCTATTTGTTTACATTTGTGTCGAGTTCATTTGGTTTTCCAAACAAAGAAAGTAAACATTATTGAAATTACAATTCAAGATATCAGACTTTTGCTCTTGAACTGATGTATTGCGTTGAGGTCACAAACAAATTTGACTTTTACGGTATCGTGATCCAACAATGGATGAAAAGCCTACGCATTTATCTGCCCTTGTTTATCTGTCATACTATTATCAGTAATGATAATGGTAGTAATGGTTTTTTCATGTTCACAGGAGAGTTAAAATTCGCATATCCTTATCCAGTATTATTTTATTTAATTTTTCAGAGCGTCATTCTTTCTAACAAGGATAGAGACTGTAAACCACAGAAAAAAAAATACTTTGCACGATTGACATGTTTCCTTCTAAGCAATAAGTCAGAAAAACATTCAAATCAAATCAGCCTGAATGTTGTTTTCTATTATACCAAGTTTAAACAGGTTTCATCCTTCATTATGATTCGATGGCCAGGGGCGAAAAACAGTTCTAATACAGAAGACCATTATGTCGCATCTGGACACAAACAACCCATTTTTCGTCAATCATCAAACTTTGCAAATTAATTTTACACGTACCGTCGTCACTGTCAATGTCCATTACCGTATCAAATTGGTTTCCAGCACAGTTATAATGCTCTATATTTGCGAAATGTGATACCCTTTCGAAAAGGGTCGTCAATTTTCTAGCTGCGAATGGGACAAGACACGTTTGGGTGTGACATAATGCAGCATTAATTTCGCTTTGGAACAAAAACCGTGCGTATTGGATTCCAGTAGCTACGTACGACGGCAAGACTCTTCACAAGCTCCAATGGCTACACACTATACATGATGTAGTTTTTGTGCTACTTTCCTAAGGTCCTAATCATTGCTGATGAAGGATGGTAGAATATTAGTTTCTAGTTTATACCAAACCAGTGATATTATTTACAGGGTACTGATTAATTTATGCATAGGCGACATTCAGTTCAAAGCATGAAACTCTTCATTTTGCAGCTGCTTCTCTAACCTTGAAGTCAGCGGCCCACATGGGGTAGTCATTCATGTATAGTATGTTCTTCTCAGAACCTTCAATGGCGGTTCACTGGGGACACGACACCGCATTCAGCCTACGGTCTTCAACACGAGATGTAATGTATCTTGATAGCAAATGTTATAATTTATGTATTATTTCTAGTTTTGATGTATTTATGATACAATTTACAGGTTTCAAAACGCTCTATACATCTTAAAGCTCGTTTCAAAGTAAATCTGGACGCACGGTCTTATACACCACCGCGTCCCTGGTGGTTGGAACAAAAAAAGTTTGACAGGCATTTGTTGATGTTTCATTGACGAAAATATTGGTGAAAAGTTTTTCTCGATTGATCGACGCATCTCGAAATTACGGATCATGGAACTTGAGAAAATTAATTGTGCACAAATATCTAGAGAATCCTTCGTGGTCTGCCTCAAAAATAGCAAAAGTGTTAAAATTCCCAAAGTTATCGGTGTGTCTTGTAATCAAACGTTACAAGGATACGCTGAGTGTGGATAGAGCACAGCGCATCCATCTTAAAAGTGGCACTAGGGAAAAAGAGCTGAGGAGAAAGGTGTTGAGGTACGTGAAAGGCAACCCAGGTGTCTCCATACGGGATTTGGCAAAGAAATACGATTTCAACTTTTCCACCGTGCGTAACATCCTTTCAAGAGAAGGACATAAGTCTTTTTGTGCCAGTAAACATCCAAATCGCTCCCTGAAACAAAATTTAGTGGCCATAAAGCGAGCACGATTACTATACGAACGAGTTTTGACGAAATTTGAAGGCTGTATTTTAATGGATGACGAAACATATGTCAAAATGGATTATAAACAAATCCCCCGACGATAATTTAACCTGGCAACTGATCATGGGAGTTTCCTTTCCAGGTACAAATTTGGTTTTGCTGATAAGTTTGCTCAGAAACTAATGATTTGGCATGGAATCTGCAGTTGTGGCCTTAAAACCAAGGTTTTCATCACATCTCACACAATGAAATCGAAGGATTACATTAAAGAGTGTCTGAAAAAGCAGATTTTACCCTTCATTCGGCAGCACAAAACCAACGATATGTTTTGGCTGGATCTAGCCAGCTTCCACGTTTCTGAGGAGGTACCAGAATTGTATGCTGCAAACAATGTCAATTTCGTCGCCAAAGAGATTTATCCTCCGAATTGCCCTGAGTTCAGACCGATCGGAAAATATTGGGCGAGAATGCGGGCAGTTTTTATTGGGATTCTTTGTCTACAAAACTATTCTCAGTAGGTTGCCCCTAGTATTTAGCCAACGTGATGGCTTGTTTTAGCAGGGCCAGTCGATCTCAATGAGGACCTTCGCAAGACCACGGCCCGAACCGCGTGTCTTCACATGACAAGGGACTGGTGACTCCACGAACACTGGGCCAGTCAATAAATCCTTCGACTGCCTTAGCTAGCTTAGTGTTTCTTTTTATCTGTGAGAATATAAATTAAAAGAAAAACAACACATTGTGATTGTGTGCAAACTCGATTTTGTAAAATTTTCAAAACGGAATATAATTTGCAACAACGAGAATGTATTAAATTTTGCGTTAAAAACGGGTTCAATGATGAGGCGACATTGCCAATGTTAGAAAAATGTTTCGACAACGATACCAGCGGCTGGCTAGTCATGAAGAAAATGGATACAGTTTTTGGCTCAGAAAGTTTCAGCACATCGGTCCGATGCTCGGTCCCAAGCTTAAATAACTCACACGAACGCACCCTAAAGTATTCTGTCAAAATAACACTGCGAATACAGAATGTAGTTCCAGGTGCAGGCTGCAAAGTGTACTTCAGATCAAAGGGTTTTTGGACTGGTATCAAAATAAGTTGTCCACAAATTTTTCTTTCAAATCATATAAAAAAATGATGTTGTATTCAAACAGATGGATGATTTTTTATTGCACGTGATCGAACCGGATGGAATTATTACTATTCTTTCACGAATTTGCGAATTTTTGATTGAACACTTTCGTCAAGTTCCGGACAAGTGTTTCATCATATGTATTGGACGCCTGAGTCCAATTTTTTTTTGAACTCCTGCATACTCTCAGCTGCATTGCCAGTCTTTTTGAAGACCCTCTTCACAATCGCCCAATAGCGTTCGATGGGCTGAAGTTGAGAGCAATTTGGCGGATTGATGTCGTTCTCAACGAAATCTATACCCTTTTCCGTGAGCCAATTGAGAGTTGTTTTGGCATAATGCGCCAACGCTTATCCGGTCAAAACAGTGAAGGGGTACTATGCTTCTGATATAAGGACAGCAACCACTTCTGCAGACACTTAGATCAATAGATTCCTGCATTGATTGTTCCGGGAAGTGCAAAAATGGTAGACTTCATACTGCAGGAACGCATTGCTTGCCATACCATCACATTTCGGCCAAGCTTCTCCATTTAAATCGACCTGTCAGCATCGCTTACATTCTTCCCTTCAACGGCAGTGTAATATTGTGGACCTGTCTAGAGTGGAGTCTTCTTTGATATAGGTCTCGTCCGCATCCGGTCACTGCAAAACTCGCGAAGACAATTTCCGTGGCCTTTTTACTGCGCGTTGCTTCTATTCTGCACTTTGTTTGGCGATTTTCTGCTTGTTGTAGGTGTTCAGGTTGTTCCGTTCCCTGATATGTTGAATTATTCCGGCGCAGGTTCACACTTTATTGGCCAAATCACGTATCGACATTGATTTGTTCTTCCGAATTAGAGCTACCACTTTCTGATCCAGTTTAGGGTTGGAAGATCCGGGTTTTCTGCCTTTTCCTGGCAGTTCATCCAAAAAACAGTGTTTCTCAAACTTGGTTATGATAGATTTTACTCTCGCGTGATGAATTCCAGTTCGTTTCGCTAATTGCTGCATAGTTACACCCTTTTCTCGTAGCCATGTGTCCAAAACCTTAATTTTCACGTATGTATTTTCCAATGCACGACATTTTGAAAACGAAGAATTTAAACCGTGCAAACAAGTAAACCAACAAAAATGACAGTCAAACGCACAGCATTCTATGATGAACACATAAAAACCATCACGAATACATGCGTACAACGCACATGTACGTGGATAGCTTATTTTCGATACATTCCTTACAACAGTGAACCAATTTAAAATCGGGAATTTCATATTGATTGTTGACGATACTCTGAAGAAAACAGCCGTTCATCAGTGGCACGAACGTTTCAGAAGTGGCCGTTAGTCCATGAACGATGATGAGAGAAGTGGTAGGCCATCGACATCGAAAAACAATGACGAAAATATCAACAAAATCAAAGAATCGATTACCGATTGACCATTAGAAAGATGACAGAGGAGTTGTAAATTGCTTTTGAATCCGTTCAAGACATTTCGGTTAATGATATGTGGTGCCAAAAGGCCTAAACTTCCTGCAAAAAAGTGACCGTGTTGACGTCGCAAAAGAGATGATTTCCATGGCCGAATCTGACCCAACATTCATCGAATGGATCATTACTAGAGACGAGACATGGATTAATGAATAAGATACTCACTTATAATTACATGCCGAGTCTCGGCTTTCTGAAACCGAGATCCGCACAGCCGACGGTTCTCGGTTTCGATCTCGGCTTTTTAATGTTAATCGATAATGTCGGTTTGGGTCAAACTGAAAACTCATATGATTAGCTGGGAATCTCGGCATGAGCAAACTGATATATCGGTTAAAATTCGAAACAAACATAAATGAGATTTCGGTTAAATTGTATGTAAATATTCGAAATTTTGAATTAGATTTTTATCGATATATTGAATATTTCCTACCTATAGGCAATACCCTGCAAAAATGATGTTTGCGTGGAATCCGGCTGATCCAGGAAGGTGTGGAGCACAGCGAGCTAGATGGGTGTAAACCAAGACTTAAAGAGCGTGAGGCGCAACAGTGAATGGAGAGAAGCAGCCATGAACCGGGTGAATTGGCGTAGAATTGTTGACGAGGTTTTATGAATGTAATTCATGTAGATGTAGATTTATATAGATGGTACTGTCTGCCGAAGTTAAACAATTTTGACATAGATAACATTATTTTATTATTATTCAACACTCAAACACTTAAATATTATTCACGGACTCGGTTAAACATGAAGCTGAGTTCACTTGGCATTCTCATATTTATCTGATAACTCGACCAAAAATCGAACGATGCCGAGTCTCAGCATCACTTCAAACTGAAATATCGGGTAACTTCATTATTAAACCGATTCTCGGCAACACTAGGAGCCGAGCACAAACGTTAACCAAACTTCAACCGACCTCAGCTGCCTATAATGCCGAAATATCGGTTTAGCAGTGTTGTAAACCGAGGCTCGGCTTTTTATCTGTCAACCATCGCCATATTATTTTCATTCGCAAGTAGAGAAAGTCGTATTTTGTTTGTGGAACGGTGAAAAAAACGGTAAATAAACGGTGAAAATGGAGCAACTTCTCGATAAAATGCAGCAGGAGGATGTAAGACTGCACGATATTTTCAGTAAGTACAAATTAATTTACTTATCTGTTCAATTTTAGCTTGAAAAATCGAGCATAAT
>JAHHFK020003305.1:0-57783 GCA_024533555.2 Aedes koreicus
GTAAGTTCCGTCGGTGGCCTGAACATTGACATCGATGGGTTCATCCTCTAGTTCCACACCGACCATCACCCGGGTATTGCTACTATTTGTATCGGGAAGATGCAATGGGCCGATCCAACGGATCACGCCATACAATTCAGCCTTTTCCACATCAACCTCTACCATCGAACCGACTTCAAATTGCGGATTGTCTGGAACTTCCTTCAATGGTGACGGTTGTATAGCAGTATCCGAGCCTTCCGAAGGGGACGAGGCAATCGTGTGAGGTATATTGTTGCTATTGTCATACACTGGTAAAGATCCATCGTTCGTCTCTACACGTGACGAATTTATAGCGTGCCCAAGGCCGAATGAAAAAATGGAACGGGAAAATAAATTAATTTGATTGAAGAACCGAGGGTAGAACAGATCCCACAGAAACATGACAGTAGATCGAAAAGCTTGTTTGAGCACCATTGATTGAGAGTAGTATTAAAAACAATAGAGGAAACACAATATTCTTGTTTGTTGTTTAGAGTCAACATGCAACTTGTCACTTATGTCGTTTTCGGTTATTGCCAGTGCGGAACTGGGTTCGCCCTAGGTCCGCCCTAACAGCTGTCAAAACGTTTTTTTATTCAATCGAGTCGGACCTAGATCCGCTCTGGATCCGACCCAACATCGATGAGGTTCGCTCTCAATTTTTTTCGAGGTCCAACCTGGGTTCACCAACACACACAAACATAACTGTCAAAATAAAACGTTTATGTTTGTTTATGTTTATGTTTAGCACTAATACCATCATACTGACTCGACTCTGGATCCGTTTTTGTTCGGTAATTGCGAGTCAGAGTCAGACCTGACCCAGGTTTAAAACCGAAAACGACATTACATTCATCGTACATAAAAACAATCTGAGCGGAGGGCAGAGTTGCCGTTTTTTTTTTATTCATATTACTTAAAATTTTTTTGATTTCCACATAGGGTAGGGAACGGCTTAATCAGGGGTCACTAATTTAATCAGTTGTTGGGAAATACGTCTATAACTCCTACATTTTCCAAATTATTTCCTTTTTAATGATACGATCATAAGCTTTATCTATTGGGCCAATGAAAAAAAAGGGGATTCGATGTATGAATCATGATTGATTACCAATTTATTACTGTCATTTTGAAGATTTAAAATACATCATCTAGAAACCATCAGTTTCTGACCAGCTGAACAAGTTCGCTCCAATGTTGCCTTTGTGTATTTTGCATTTGCATCGCGTGTACCGGAGAGCATGTCTTCATCAGCTCTCTCCAACAACTAGGCTTGTTGCCAGAATGTGATGTTGAACATTGAGCTAAATTTATTACATATTTAGATAATCTGATATCGCTATTTATTTCATGTTTCTTCCAGTCATTGGAGGTTGATCTATGCTTATGATTATATTGTCCATCATCTGGCACTATCATTTGCAAAAAAAATATGTTTAGGAGTGATCCAACAAAAACTAACGATAAATAATGCTTCGCTGTTGAGCGGCAGCTATGGCATCACTGTTGCTTTTGAGAGAGCCCATGTTTCCTCTCTCTTTTGTTATCCAATAATTGGGGGGGGGGATTGGGTGGAAATAGCGCACCGGTAATGTAACGTGAAGCCTGCTATCTCTTGCATTTGTTTGTTTTTAAACGAAGCATCCCGTTTGTCGTCACAGTCGCTTTGGCTAACATTTGCGTGAGAGTAAATGAAATAAGAAATACACTTGCCAATCTAAAGATCAATGACAAACTAAAAGTTTGGTCGTGTACGTCTGTCTCATAACCTGCTAGGAGACGAGTTTGTGGTCGTAGCAATCGACATGTTTTGGTTGATTGTTTTCGATAGCGGATGGGTAAAACAAAGGAGCGGGTTGAGGAAATTGACGTTTGCAGCAAATCGTCAACTGGCCTATTTCATTTCGCCTTCGCACACATGCACAGAATCGCACTCATACAATATTGTTAGTTTATGTACAGATTGAGGAGCTGAAGAAAACATTTTCTTAATCGGAAAGCAATCCGCATGCGTTTAAGAAGTCCCTGCAATTGGGAACTTTATTCCATGACTATGAAATTTTCTGAGCCTAATGCTCGATGCTGAAGGTATGTTCCGAAAGACCAGACGTAAGCAGAGGGATTAATGTCTAAATATTGGCAGTTCTGGCATTATAGATTACATACAGCTTCATCAAATGTCTCAGGGGCTGACTAAACTGGCTTAAACCCCGTCCCGTACCCTAGTTCTCAATGGTTTTTTTTTACACCAATGCTTTTATGCCCCTAGCATAGATTCTCTGCCGCCGTTAGTATTAGTAAGCAGTTTCACTAATACAATCGTTTTGCTGGTTGAAAATAAAAAACAAACCGATATCAACCTGAACACTTTGACAGCTGATCTCGTGGCTGAAAACAATAAACAAATCGATCCTACACGCAAAAAAAAACCGCAGTAGAAACTACCATTTCGAGGGTTAAATTTAACGCTGGCCCACACATACAGGATGTGCGTTTGGTGGATTTGACAGTTTTCCCATAGGTTTTCTGTCAAATTTACGTCAACGCATCCGCAACGTATCAATTGTGGGTCAGCCATTACTGAGCAAACGTTGCTCAATCAAGAAGAAGAAGAAGAAGAAGAGGGTTAAATTAAGCGCAAACACCAACAATTTTCACCTGACTATAAATGCGTTTGATTTTACCATGCCTGCGATTAGATCAACCATGGTGCAGTCCTGGGGGTGCGACACATCTAAATCCAGATTCAAGATGATCGAAAAATCCCACGCTAGCGAATCAATCTTTGAAAACTCTTGTTTCAGCTTGTAAATATTAATCCATCTATTTGCATCGTGCTGCATCTTTTTGCAGTAAATCTGGAAATCTTCATCAGAACTTTGAAATCTTCTTTCTATCTACTAAGCGTGCGCACATCGCACAAAAGCATAACAAAAAAATCCTGCATCTGAGATAGAGTCGCACCCCCTGGTGCGGTTGATATCAATATGAAGTCCACAAATGATGAAAGTTTTACCATAAACGTAGTATATTTGACTGAAATTTCATGGTACTACAAGGTTTTTTCCTTTGTTTAGATCATTGCACGATGGCGTCATCAATGCAGTTTTGACTGTGCAGGGAGCTTATTTACGTGGACTGAGAATATTTTCGGTAATATCGATTTGAGATTTTGTGCTCAGAATTTATTTCGATTGAAGTAAAATTGCCGGAAAACAGACACCAGTGCTTATGTTTACATAATTTCCTGAATCGAATCGTACAGAATCCGGAAAAAGGTAATGAAAAATTTAGTTTGAGCGGTTCAAATTGTAACACCTAGTAAACAAGCTCCCTAAACTGTCAAAAAAGTGAGGTTAATACATTCCGTGCAATGATCTATACGTGTAAAGTAGCACGCCAGTATTAGTGACATCTTGCTGCGAGAAGTCTATTAGGCTTAGTGACCTTGAACGAACGCACACTAAAGTGCCATTTAGATCAAAGGAGTGCAAGAAGAAAAATCTTTTGGATGAAAACAAACCACCATTCCTCTGCATGTGCCAGAAAGGGTGAGGTGATTAAACGTCAAAAAGCCTAATACCCGGTGTTTTCACTGACATTTTCTGTCTTAACATGTCTGCTACACACTTAGAAAATTTAACAGTTTTTGGTTTTTTTTTTTATAATATTTGGAGGGGTGGGTGGTGTGGTGTTTTTTTGTGTTTTTGGTTGGTTTTTTTTAATTTCTTGTTGTTTTTTTTGTGGTATTGTGTTATTTTTCCGTAATATGGTGGGTTTGGTTGCATTGCTTTTGGGTTGGTTGGAGGTCGTTAGAAAAATACTAAATAATGTAGTATTGTGTGTTGTGTGGTGTGTGTGGTGTAACCAACCCACTCGACTTGTCTTGTCTGTGTGGTCTGATCTATCTTATAATATAACATACAACCTATCTTTCTTTTCTTTGCTGGGCGTTGCTCAAACTTATTTGTTTTGTATTAGGTCATATGAATAAAGTGAGTAAAAGCTTTTACTTTGCTCAAATGCGTACGTCAAACCATTTACTTGAGCATTTACTCACGTCGATATGACAAAAGCAAGAATTTGAGTATTTACTTTTCGAACATCCAAATCCATATGAATAAAAAGAATAATCTGAGTAAATGCTCACAAAATTTTGAGTCACCTGTACAGCATACTCAGTTGAAATCGAACTAAAAGAATCGTGTGTTGCGTGGAAGGAACAACATAAAATGTACGTGGGTGGTTTTGTAAATTTATCATTTCCAATGGTATTTGACGTAAACAGTGTTTATCGAAGCTTTGATCGTTCAGTGAAAGTTTATAAAACATGACGAGAAGGAGACGATAATAACTTCAAGCAACTCTACCAGTTTTTTTTTTTTTTTCGAGAAAATGTGATTGCACAAACATTTTTAGAAGATGATTCTGAAACCCGAGGAGGAGCATTATCATATAAACAAAGGATGAAGTATTTTTGGTGATTCCGAAATCCAAGTAACAAATAAATATTTTTGTGGAAACGATGTATTTGCATTGTTTGATTTACACCACAATAATCACCAAATTGTTTAAATTCTCATCACAACAGAAAATCCAATTTGAAAAATATTCCTACAACTTACTAAGTTCCTAGCGATTCTACTAACACAACGCCTCCCATCAACTGGAAAAACATTCTTTCCAATTCGTTCAGAACAATTTTTCGGTTTTCAGTCTGCTTCTGGTCCGACTTTACTTTGACTTTTTGTCTCATGTTGTTTATTTTCTTCGTCACTTGCTGAACGGACATGTCTTTTTCTGCTTCGCTGACGGCGTTTGAGATTTTCCCAGCAGAGCTTTTCCAAAGGATGCCAGAATATCCACAAACTTCGCACCATCAGCAGTTTATTTGCCGGTAGTTTTGCTGCCTGTTGGATTCTGATTTCCATTTTCACTATCCTCACATGAAAAGAAAGAAAATAAGATATAATTAGCCCATTTATAATATTGGTAAATAGAATAGACTTACTGTGATTCAGTTCATCCTCCAGATACTCCTCGTTGAAGGAATCGTCAGACATCTTCCCGTATTAATATTTCAGACATTTTTTTGTGTGTACCAACAATGCTTTTTTCTACTCTGAGAAAACTTTCATCGTTGTACCGACAAGTAAATCATGGTCAGGATGACTATCGCATATAATGGTTACAATAACCATGAAAATGGTCGAATTCATCACGTTCATGGCATTTTTGACTACGATCATGGTAACAAGGACTATTCCGACATTATCGCAAATGTTGGATCAACTATTTTTAATGGTCGTTTTGATCATGATCATAGTCGGTTCAAAATCACTATACTGCAATAGTCATCATAACCCCCAATAATGGTAAAATTGACTATCAAATGCTTCTCTGTGTACCTAAGAAAAACAAGAATTTTTTTTTTGACAGAGCAAATGCTAAGTTCGAAATTCGAACTTACTCCGAGTAAAGTACAACTTTATTCATACGAATTTGAGCAAATGCTCAAACAGTTTACTTTACTCAAACTGGTTAGCTTGTGAGTAATTACTCGTTTTTATTCATATGGCCTAGAGACAAAATCAAAATGCAAAAAAAATATTCTCCATTGGAAAAAAAAAGAGAAATTAGAGTACGATAAAAGAAAATATATATAAATTGAAAAAAACACTTCCAATATGTATTTGGGGCTGGTGTTTGGTGAGTTGATGAAAATAGGCAAAAAAAAAAGGGCTGGCTTCGGCAAAAGAAAATGAGAGACAAAATCAGAATGCGAAAAAAAATATGCTCTACTGAAAAAAAAAATAAATTAGAAGTACGATAAAAGAAAATATATATAAATTGAAAAAAAAACACTTCCAATATGTATTTGGGGCTGGTGATTGGTGAGTTGATGGAATTAGGCAAAAAAAAATGGCTGGCTTCGGCAAAAGAAAATGAGAGACAAAAACAAATAACGGACAAAAAAAAAATATGCTCTATTGGAAAAACAGAAACTAGAATACGAAAATATATATATAAAATGAAAAAAAAATAAATCCAATCACTATTTGAGGCTTGTGTTTGGGGAGTGATGAAATTAGAAAAAAAATGGCGTACTTTGTAAAACAATATGGGAGGCAAAAGGAAAAGAAGTTTGTGCATTGTCCGATATCAATTATTTTGTTTCAGATTATTGTTCCATATAATTGAAACATGTTTGCTTTTTGTATTATTGCAGAAAATCGAAAAGAATAGTTCCAAGCTAGAACAAGCATTAAAAGAGCTGGCTGAAGTTAAATCGGCTAATGCACATTTAAATGAGAAATTGAGTAAAGCCAACGAGACAATTTCGTCGCTGCAAACCAGTTTGAAAATTCCAATGCGAGAACCGAGTGACGTTAACAGTGAAGACTTTATTGCTGACTTGGGACCGTCTAGTACTCGCAGACACGAATCGGCACCGGTGGAAGTTTCAAGTCGGGAAATGACCCGCTTCATGTCATCTATGAACCAGATTTCAGTTTCATCGATCAGCGTACCGGAATGTAAGCCGAAAATGGACGGCGAAGAGATCAGCAGGCATGATTTTGAAGCGTGGAGGGATTTGCTGTTAGATTCTCTGAAACTAGCTGGTGTTATGGATGAAGCCACTAAGTTCATCATATTTAAGGTGAAGGCAGGTCAAACACTTTTGGATGTTTTCAAAAACACTAAATCAGGCGAAGATGCTCCTAATGAGAATGACTTACCATTTTTAAATGCAATGCATCGTTTGAAATCCTTTTTCGCATCTGGATCAGATTTGATGCTTCAAAGACGAAAATTGGCCCTGATGATACAGAAAAAAGAGGAGTCTGATCTTGCGTTTCTCATGCGTGTGGGAGCTACGGCTCGGTTGTGTGAGTTTGGTGACAGTAAGGAATTCGAGGAAATAGTCGGTACGGTAGCAGAACATGCGAAAAAATCGGGAGGTGCGTACGACAGCATTGAAGTTGCTCAGTCGTAAAGGGATCGTTTGCCGATCTCGTCGATAAAGTCCGGGAAATCGAGGCAATCCGGCTGAACGAAGATTACTTTCGTATGAAGCATTGTGAAACGGAACCACTAACTGTGGCACGCGTAGCTGTTGGCAGCTCGTCTGGGTGGAGGCAATACGCGGCAGTGGCAAGGTGGAAGACCTGCTAACCGTGGAAGGTACAGTACTCAGCAAAGTCGTCGGGGAGGAGTATACATCACGATCATCGTCAAGTAGGTGCTGGCTGGAGAAGCACAACTGAACAGTCACAAGTGCGCTGTTTCAGATGTCACAGCTTGTACCACAAGTCGTACGATTGTTATGCGATCAATAAAATCTGCTTGAGTTGCGGCCGTATTGGACATCTGCAGCGAGCATGTCGGTCACTTATCTCACGCGTGAGAGCAGTCTAATTAAAGGTTGAACGATCATCTGGTACACGAACAGCGGATATCGCAGCAGTTGACACGAAGCAGGAAGACATACCGGTTGAGGATATTACTAAGGAGATCGTAAGTGACGTTCCATAAATAATTCATATTGTTCCCCTATACTTGGAATTTTTGAACTGGAAATTTGAATTACTTTTTTTTGATAAACGGTTTTTAATAAATAAAATCAAACAAAAATATGAAAATGTATTCGTTTTACCATTATTCAAGAAGTTAGATTAACCCAAAGAAAATGAGGGGTAGTATTCAATATTGGTTATTTTGATCCTACAGGCTACCGACACGCGTAAGGAGAGCAGTGTATCATACAATATAGCATGCGTACCAGTAGAGAGAGATACTGGTGTGATCGTAGCAACTATGCAGTACTGCAAGTGATTTTCTAATAGACTCGAGCACAAGTTAATACGTTAACGGAGCAAACGTTAAAATTCTTAAGATCATGAGGAGTACAGAACGGTCTCTACAATTCAATGAATCGGATAGACCGCTTAGGGTTATGCTACGCCAGGTGAGTAACAGTATTAGGGACGTTTGAGGCATTTTTTGTTCGTATCAGAAAATCGTCCGGTTCTAATGGAGAAATTTTACGTGGTGAGAGAGAGGCGTTCTCTTCCTTGGTAGACCAACTGCAACGAGATACAGTGTGCTCTTGTTGGGCCTACAAGTACCCGTAAACGCCGAGCGTCCAACTAAATTCTCCTCTTGCAAAACAGCGACATTTTGTTATACAATGTAGTATGCATTCCCAAAATTAATATCGCACCAGTTGAAATTAGATCGACACGACGAAGCCTCCTTGCCGTACATCTTTTCAACATACCGTTAGCGGTTAGCCACTTGTGAAGCAAAGATTACAATAACTAGTTACTTTGACATTTTGAAACAGTGGAAGACGAAATGGACGTATCGTTTTGCTCATCGATGTTAATCATTCCAAAAGGTAAAGAAGACTTCGTCTAGTGATTGACCTTCGTGGTCCAAAACCGATATATTTTGAGAACTCCGTTTGCTATGCCAACCTTGAAAAATTCTGCAGAATTAGAAGGATCTAAGTGGTTTTGACCATAGATGTGATAATGCCTTCTACCATATGAGCTTCACGAAAATTGTCGCTACCTGATAAATTTTTAACAGAGTTCGGAATGTTCCGCTGCGTTCGCTTACCCTTTGGGTTGTGTAACGCTTCTGACATCTTCCAAGAAGTGTTGCAACGTAAAATTCTGGGAGGATGCGAAGGTGTTAAAAATTACCTCGATGATATTTTAGTGCATGGTAGGACCAAAGAGGAACACGACCTGAATTTAGCCGCAGTACAGGAACGTCTTAAGGAACACGGCGTTAAAATTAATGAAAAGAAGTGGTGTTCAGCAGCCAAAAAGTCCAGTTTTTAGGATTCGTTTTGACATCTGATGGATGGCAAATTGAAGAGGAAAAATTAAGCGCTATTAAGAATTTTCGAGCACCTGTCACTTGTTCGGAGGTCAAGAGCTTTCTCGGGTTGATTACATTTGTAGATCGATTCTTGCTTCACCGAGCAATCAAGACCAAACATTTACGTGAATTCGGTCAGTGCAAAAGTCTTCTATTGACTCGAGAATGAGTGAAAACGAATTCGATTCTTTCCGGAAAGAGTTGGATATGATCAAAACCTTGGCTTTTTTTAACAATGTGATCGTACGGAGTTGTTCGTCAGATGCTCAGCGTGGTAGGGCTAGGGAGCGATGCTCGTTCAGTATAGCAACGATGATGTCTCGAGGATTGTGCGGTGGGTCTAAGGCACTCCTAGAGTGAATAAAAATATCCCAGACTACATGGAGCCTTGGCTGTAGTGTGGGGTGTCGAGCGCTTTTCGTTTTATCTAACGGGTAGACTATTCATAATCAGGACGGGATTTGCTCAGCTTAATGAATTTATTTCATGGCAGCTATCGAATCGGGAAAAGAGAGTGTCAAGAGCCTAAGCGTAGAATTATGGCTACAGCCTTACGACTTTACAATACAGAGAGTTGCCAGCGAGAATAATGTGGCAGATGCTTTATCGCGATTATCCGTTGTTCTCAAAAATCGGAGCCTTTGAGGAATATTATGATAGACACTTGCTTTTCGATTTTGCTGCACGTTTGGGTAAGACTTAGCGAGATGACGTCTCCTTCAGACTACGACGTAGTATCCAACAACTAGATACAACGTTTACGCTTTATACTTGTGATGAGTTTTTTCAGCATACGAATCTCAAAAGGTAGATTTTGATCGTCTCGGGTCCCTTTTCAATGTTTGTATCATTATTTTTGCCAATATCATTATGCAAAAAGTCTTTAGAAGCTGCACACAGTGTGGTCATGTCGGAGAAGTTAGATAGGAAAAGGGTCTGCGTGAGTTTTTCTGGTGGCCGGGAATGTCTAAAGAGACCGAAAATTTCGTGAAAAATTGCAAAACCTGCACAATGCTCGCAAGAAAAAATCCCCCAGTACCCTTATCATCAAGAGAGATTCCAGGAAGGGCCTTGGGAAACCCTACAGATAGATTTCCTTTCGGCACCGGGATTTGGCTCAGGGGAGTTTCTGGTGATAGTGGATACGTATTCACGCTTCCTGTTCGTCGTGGAAATGCACTCGAATAACTGCGGGAATGTACTAACGCTGCACTTTGTGGGGTTTTCAAACAATGGGGCTGCCCGAAGATTCTGCAAAGCGACAACGGGCCCCCATTTCAAAGCACCAACTTTTGTAAATTTTGGGAAGATAAGGGTGTGAAGGTACGGAAAGCGATTCCGTTATGTCCCCAATCAAACGGAATGGTTGAACGTCACAATCAAGGAATCGTCAAGGCTTTAGCTGCCGCTAAGATTGATGGAGCCAATTGGCGTACAGCTTTGCAACGGTTTGTACATATCGCACAATACCCTCATACCCCACTCCAGGCTGAAAGTTACACCATTTGAACTCATGGTAGGTTGGAAGTACCGCGGTACATTCCCTAGTCTATGGAGTGATACTACTCGAGAAACTTTGGATCGCATTGATCTCAGGGAATTAGACGCAACAGCTAAGTTAACTAGCAAAAACATGCTGATACTGTCAGAGGTGAAGTTTGGAGATAAGATAACGAGAAAAAAATAACATAAAAAAACGCTCTCGTATTGCGAGACAAGGTGGAAAAGTGGTTGTCATGAGCGGTAACGGTGTTCAATATGCTCGAAACGTCAATGATATTAGGAAGGCACCTTTAAACTATGAGGAAGAATCGGAGGAAGAAATCGAAAGTTGTCGTCTAGAGAGTGAGCGGCAAACGGAATTACAGAGTGATATGATTACATTACCCAAAAACAATAAAGAAACCGAAGGCAGCAGAATACTGCAAGACCTGAAGCGGATGATAATCAGGGCAGTCAGCAAGAACAGAGGGCTGAAATCTTCGTTTCAGAAGTGCCTGAAGAAACCTTCAATACGACAAGAATTTTATCTATAGAATTTATCAGTGAAAAAATATGCAAATTGTCATCCTATGGTTTGGTATATTCGTGGAATAAATAAACATCTGTCAGACTTTAAACTGTTTTATATAACGGCAAAAATTCCGAAAAATTATGTAACGCAAAATGAAGAGGTAAGAGTAGACAAAGGGAATATTGTAGTGGTTAGAGTAAATATTAAGCTTTGTGGGGAAACAAAATAGGCGTGAAACTTCATGAATGCGAAAATACGAAATATCGCACACATCTGATTGGTATAAAATAGAGAAATGAGAAGGTTGTATACAGCTGAGAGAATAGTGAAAGCCAGAGAGTCCCCAAAAGCGAGAGCAAGTCGATCTTGCGCTTTATGATTGTGTGAAAACATAATGATGCGAGCAAAAGAGAGCACAGAGCAAGACAATTGGGTATTACGTATACGGCTGTGTGAATACTGTGAGAAGTTTGATGAGAGCGGGAGCGGCTTTACAATAGAGCAAGAAAACGAGAACAACTCGATTTGGGCCTGGTTATTGTGTGTGAGAACGATTAGAGATAGACCTAAGAAGGAGAGAGTAGAAAAAGAGCTACCTAAATGAAGAAAGATAGAGTGAGATGATTGGATTCATCTAGATAGACTATATTTTTCATTCAGTTGGTTAAATTCGACGAAGACAGTCGCAAATAAAAATGTTGCGCGGAAAGCGAAGCGAGCACGACAATCGTCTCCTTCAGATACGTAGTACAGATAAAGTTTTATTTTGTGTTTTTTTTTTGTTTTTTTTTTTTTTTTTTGGGCCTTATTTGAATAAGGCCCGTCTGACGTTTGTTACTGCGGGTATGCATGCCAGTATTGTTTACAAACAATGAATCTTTTGATGTTTGGATGTTAGAGATGTTGGCTACATTAAAACGGCTGTCTGTCAGGTCCCTGGTCATTAAAATTGCGTACGCTAAGATGAGAATACCTAAAGATCGTTAAAAAGTACCGATAATCGCTCAAGGGTGCACATAACCAAATTGTGCGTAAACACAGATTACCTAATATAGGGAATTAAAGGAAGATAAACGTTAAAAATCACTGATTTTTTACATTTTACTTTTTAATTTCAATTTTACAAACTATCCATTCGGACAAGTATTCTGAATTCTGCACTTAAGCAAGAACAACTGTTCAAAAGTATTACAGAAATATACCGGAATCCATTGACGAATGTTTCAATTGTTATCACGCGGTACACCAAATATTTCTGCAAAATTTTTGAATAAATTGCAAATTGCCGAAGTGCCCCTCAGGTTTCACGTTGGTTCACAAGGATCCGTCAGTGCTAGACTCAAATAAAAGAATACAACAGTGCTTGCTTTAAATATTGAGAAATGAATAAATTATTTATTGAAAGTTAAATAAGAAAAATAAATACATTTTCGCTTAGAAAAATATGTCGACCGCGTTGCTTCTGTCTTTGATTAGTGACGAGAAATTTATTAAATTTTGAGTAAATATTAACGTCCAATATTGTAAAATTAACATTACCCAAATGTTAGTTAAAATTGCTTTAGTAACGTTTAATTTTACCGATATTTTGGGTATTGTCAGCCATACCTAATTTCAGGTTAAATAAAAACCTAATTTTAGGTATTTTATGGAGCGGCATGAGCACCAAACGATCTTGCACCCCGTTTACGAGGGAGTGCTCATTCGAAAGGCCGTTATTAATTTTTGAAAAGGACACTGGAATTATAAAAAATCTGAGCCAACTGTTCCATCTTAGTATTCTTCTTTGGTAGTACTCTCTTGGCTTCCACCCAGCCGCTTGAGAAGGATTGCTTGTTTATCTTCCCAAAATTTACACACTGATTGCGATGTCTACACGAGTGCTTGCCGCTACATACAACGACCCGCCGATCAGGCTTGCATACTGATGGTTCCTCGGCAGATCTTTAGGCTCCTCCTCCTTTGTTGGAATGTGACCGGGACTCGGGGAAATTTTTGAAGGCTTTACATCTTTCATTCCAAATCGTTGCAGCAGCTTCTTGATCTACGTTGTTTGCTTCAGAGATACTCCGTGGTTGGATCTTTGCACCTCTACGCCAAGAAAAGGACGTATGTCGCTTAGAGACGTCACTTCGAAATGTTGGTTCAAAGCTTGAATGATTTCTTCGTACTCTTTTTCACTTCACAGACTATAACGAGATCATCCACGTATTCAAGCAAGTATGTGGTCTTTTCGTTGCTCTCCCGGATATACAGGCACGAATCAATGTTTGTACAAATCCCATCTGCTTGATTCGACCCATCTACTTGACATCAAAGGTTTTGTTCCACACACGTGATGCTTGCTTCAATCCATACAGACTTCATCGTAGGTGGCACACGAGATTCGGATCCGCAACATTGGACCCTGGCGGTGGACGCATAAAAATGTTTTCTTCCAAAACTCCATGCAGATATGTTGTCTTTACGTCAGCATGCTTGTTGAGCATTTTTTTCTGGCTTGCAACGGACAGCAATACTCGGAAAGTCTGCTTCACGACCGGCGCAAAAGCTTCATCATAATCGGTGCCATATTATTGCGTGAAGCCTTGCGCCACGAAACGTGATTTGTAGCGCACAACATTGCTCATCTTCTTGGTGCTTTAAAATCAACTTCAATCCAATATCTTTCCGCCCGGTTGGAAAAGCAGCCAGCTCCCTTTTACAATTCTTGCTGAGTGAAGAAAATATACTAATGAGATTGGAAAGACTGCAAGGGGCAAGGGAGCGATTAGCGATGAATCCCACGGAGACGGTGGCTCGATTATTGAATGCAGCACAATAACCGAAAATGGAATCGCCTCTCTTTAAGGCCTGAATACACACACGGCATCGTGATGCCTTCTTCATACAAAATAGAAGGCGTAGTCGCACTTTCCGTTGAGATACCTTCTATCCTTCACCGTCCTACATCGCCTTCTTGCCAAGAAGGTAGTCAGTTCACGCCATCTATGACTCACTTGACCGCCTTCCGTGTAAACGCATCACATCATTCAGAAGGCGTAATATTTTTAAGACGCCGTTTTCACACCTTCTATTGCCGGAGGTGCTGACAACGCCGTCTTGAATCGCTTCAAGCCTTCTTGTGTAAAATTGTTTGAGGTGTGACAGAGGATTGTATTGTTTATCCGATGTTGGTTTGCATTTTTATTTTTTATGATAAAAAATGTTGTGGAAGTAGTGCAATATTTTATTTTCAGGGTGGCCACACAATCTTAATTTAAAAATTCCCGCATTTTTGCCTAATTTTCTCGACTGGGATTAATAGATATTTTTGAAGTTTTTGAGGACATTGTTCAATTTGAAATTCTCACTTGTTTCGTTTAGGCAAAGTGATGGATAGCAGCTGCAAATCGGGCTTCTATCAAACTCTTTTCAGTTTGGTTCACCACTATACACTTTTCATTTATTGAAAATCCTCGTTCCATCGTCGCATTTGCGACAGGAAGGATAAGCACCTTTTTATCAAATGTTATCAAATTTGGCAGCTCCTTCTTGGAATAACCAATCAGTTTTACCCAAGATTTGTCCAAACGATGTTCTTTTCTCTGGATTCCGGCAAGCAACGTCTTTGAAGACGGCATTGAGCATAACTGTCCAAATTCTTCTTTCACTTTGTGAGCAACTGCAGCGCTCAGATAGTCTTTATCTACGAACGTTTCCAGACACAGCTCCAGAGGCTTTTAACCATATCCGTGAGGTGAGTTATACCATCAAGATTATTGCAAGTTACGTTACCCGTTAAAGGGTATGTCAAAGGAAATTTGTTGAGTAGCTTCTTGAAAAAACCACAGTCAAAAGATCGACAGTCGTTGTGGAATGCCAAAACGTCTTTGTCGGAAATTTTCTGCAAATTCTCTCGGTTTCTTAATTGCAGATTTAGAGGCAAAATGTTCACATTAAGGGCTGGCAGAAGTTTGCTCTTCGTCAATTGTATTTCAATGGCCGATTTTGCTTTGTCTGTCAGGCGCTCGGGCTTAACCACTTTCTCCATAGCCGCTCTAAGTAGTCCCGTCAAATCGTCGAAAAGAAACGGAGCTATAGGAGATTAGGTCTGGTATTCCCTGTTATTCAGTCATAAGGATCACCCAAGGAGCTCCAGCCAAGTAAAATAAAACCACAAGTACGTTATGTGCGTAACCTCACCTGTCACAGCCGTTGAGTCAGATCTAAGCGATACGTCAATCTGTTGTCTTAGCCCCTCCTTGAAAGAATTGTGTACAACGCGCAAGCCGCAGCTAACGATGTTGAGTAATTCAAAGCCAGGAATGGCTCGCAGATCCCTGATTTAATTCTTTGAACGCCTTCCAGTTGACAAGCGAGCCATCCATAGAGCACTGAGCTATCTTCTACAGCAACGCTGGTTTTAAAGAAAAACACTGATTCATTCCGTTAATGGGGTCGTTGGACCGAGTAGATGACAAAAACGCTACTCAAATTATCAATTTGAAAAAGGTGTGAGCATGGTTCCTGCCATATGACAAAAATTCCTTATAGATTTTGAGATTACCGACTTTTTCCCGCATATTTCACGATGATTTAGGAATCCCGCATTTCCCTATTTTCCCGAGTCTGTGGCCACCCTGTATTTCTTTTAATTATTTCATTTGATTTTTATGCAATTTTCGTCTCAGATGTATTTGGATGACGATCAACTGAAAATGCAAGCAATCAAAACTGTGGCAGAGATATTGCAAGACGAGATCCGTGAAACCACCCAAGAAAATAAGCCTAAAAAGCGCTTACGCAAGCGATCATGCTGGACGACTGCTTGGCTTTTGAAGCGGCCAGTTGAGGGTGTCTGTGCCAAATTACTTTTGGAATGGGAATGCGGCGTGCCAATTGAACGGGGGCTCCACGACGATTTCCGTCGCATGCTGAAGAAAATTTCATCAATTTGCTGGAGTAAGTCCAGAAAAAAAGATACTATAATGCTCAAAGCGACCAGTCCTGACATACGACTGAATCCGACAATGTATTATCTCACAACCGGCAATAGTTTTCAATTGTTGCAGATAATTTTTCGTGTTACAAAAAGTGCTCTTTATAGGCTTATTCCAGAGACTGCGAAAGCCATATATCAAGCACTTGCTCCGGAATATCTGAAGGTTATTTTTGTTCAATATTAATGATTAGTTGATAATTTGAACACAAACAAACAGTTGTAAGATTTATTGAAGACAAAAATCAAACCGATTGAAATCACTCTTGCCAGAAAGTAAACAAAGTAACATCTGAAACTGACATTTGTCGATCACGCCTTCTGCATGCCTTCTTTTATTGACATCTCCCGCCTTCCGTGTGAACGCAAACCAAAAATTGGACGGCGTGACAACAAGAAGGTGTGCAGACGGCGGAGCCCAACACGGCGTGATTGTACCTTTCGTGTAGACGGCAGGAAGGCGGAGCGTGCTAGAAGGGCCACGTGAAGGTATCAAGAAGGTACTGACAAATTTCGTCAAGAAGGCATCACAATGCCGTGTATGTATTCAGGCCTTTAGTCTATTTGCCTTCTCCTTGTTATCTTGTATATATACTGCATATATACTGCATAACTCAACAGCTCACCGTAATCCACCTTACGGGGGCGGGGGGGTTGGTGGTGTGGAGATTTTTTTTGTGGGGTGGGCACATGGGGGGCTGGGGGGGCGGCTAAAAAAAAAAAATAGAAAAAAAAAAAAACAAAACTAATATAGTATCGTTTTTTTTTTAACTAACATGTAATTTTTTTATATATTGTTTTTTTTTAAAAAAAATTAATATATAATAAATTATCTCCTCTTTTGTTCTTTTTTATTAACTACAGCGCCTTTGGAATCTTTCAAGGGGTTCTTTAGTACAGACCGACAGACAACAGTACTGCCTAGGATAGTATAACGAAAAACGTAAAGGCGATTTAGTTACAAATGGAAGAGAAGGTAAACAAAGACAGTCTAGCAGTGCTACATTCGCCCTAATTTAAAAAAAAATCTTCACTTATGTTCATTTTCTAGTGCACTAGGATATTTTATGTAGGAAGAAAAGGTGCTTATTTTCCCCATCCTACCCTAAAATAATTTATTTTCTGAACACTACACAACTCGCAATTATTCTCCACAATGTTAAAAATCGTCCACATTTTTTGTTTAATATCCTCAGTCAATGCTAACCTTCGTAATCAAGCTCCTCTGAGTTATTGCCCCAGTCAAAAAGATCCAGTACAGTCACCGGGATGTTGTCCAACGTTTCCTGATCGACGAAGTCGGGAACCATTTTTTATCAGCATGCACTTTTTTCTCAGAGTAATTACCTAACTTCTAGTTTGTTTTTCTAACTTATTGTTCTAAACAAAGAAAATGCATTGAAAAGTATTCACACCACATGAACAGACCACTCTTACGTATTATTTACGAACGATAATTTCTTTTAAACACACACTGAACACGCTTCAATTACAACTGTTTATAAACTGTTCTTAAGAAACCTCCAATTAGACGCATATTTTCCAGTTTCGTATTATTTTATTTTTCACTATATTAGGTCAGACTATTCGAAACAGGAATCGAAATGAATGATAACTGCAGGCGTATGCGGTGGCAATGCAAGAACCACTTAACGCTAGTTACGGAAGAAATGTGTCGAATTGGGAAAGATCGTTTCGAATAGACAGCTATTTTTAACCCCACAATTCGCCGCCCGGTATATAGACGAATACTGATGAGGTGCGTCGTGCACTCACGCAGTCACTGTCGTTCCTTTTCCCTTAATTTCGCTTCGGATCATTCTCGCGAGAGGAATGTTGTTTCCTTTATCTCTAAACATGTTCGGCTCGAGAAAATGTGATCACAAGAAGAAACACATTAATGTCAAGCGGGAAAGTCCTCTGCGCATGTCGATTCTCATAAAAAACGGGTCTATTTCAGATGATGTAGATGATAGGAAACACTGACATCTGGCGGTGGTAATACTCCGCCGAGTTTCAAATACATAATACCATTCGGCAAAAACATGAACGACGAATAACTTTATGCTCTCGGAAGGGTTGAAGTGAGGATACATTTAAGTCACAAATGGCAGCTAGTATTACGCCTAACCGACTCTATTCCTGTTCCCCTTATCTTACCATTTCTTTGATACAATCCAAAAAGGCTAACTATCATTTTATAACGCTTACCTTGTTAATTTAAAGAGAAATTGCTACTGCAGGGCTGCTCACCATTCCTCTCCTGGTTAAAACAAGTTTTTATTTTAACATAAATCCGAACCAAAAACAAGTTTTGTGCAAATGAACATACACGTTATCTTGAAAGTGTTCGTTTAATAAGTATCTCATACTCATTTCTGTTAGTTATACTGGCTTACTTTCTTGTGTCTACTCTTCAACCCTAGGAGATGCATAGGGCCAACGTGAGTTTCCATCCTCGACGGCTGCTCGCTTTAGCCTTGATTAACCCCAGGTCAGATTCCTATCGACTTTATTTATTTCCTTGTTGAGGCTCCGATGCCAGGATGTTGCTATGACCTGCTGGGTTCCAATCCAACGCTTGCTTGCAGATTTCGTTTCTGCCCCTTTGAAGTGTGTGACCGACCCATCTTCACTTTCGTTCTCGAATTTCTGTTGATATCGATACTGTTGACATCGACGATGGACCTCAGAATTCAAGATCCAGTTGTGAGGCCACCACACACGAATTATATACCGCAGGAGTCATTTGATGAAGACCTCTAGCTTTTGAGTACTCTCCGCTGATACACACTACGTCTTATAACAGCACAAATTTTGGTGCGTCGAGTTATCTGTTTTGATCTTCATACATTTCGTAGACTCGCAAAAGTAGCCCTAGGGCCTTATTCCGGTTCTCATTTCACCCGTTGCACGTGAGTTGTTTTCACCGTAATTCGTTTTCACCTCTGAACTGACACCCGTAATAAGGCTCCTAGCCTTCTTGATTCGTGCACATAGGTCGCTCTTGGTTTTGTCGTCTAATACTATCTGGCTGCCAAGATATTAGAAACAATCGACTTTCTCCACAATTTGCCCCGCTACTGAGAAGTTGGAAGGGTTGTTCGTGTAGACATCCAACGATTTAGTCTTGTTGACATGGATGGTGAGACCTACCGCAGAGGAGCTTTTGGCGAGATCGTTGAGCTTACTCTGCATATCGAAGTGAAATCGAAGTCGTTGATGTGCTCCAGTGATAGGCTTCCAAAGCAACACACGGTGCGGTACACGGTCAATAACATCTCCCATGGTCTTTTCGGTTACGATGAGGAACAGTAGCTAACAGTAGGAACATCCTTGCCTCACACCGGCGACTATCCGTTCTCTAAAGTTTGGCCAACGGACTTCACTTAGTGCAAGGATTTCGAGCTTGGAATCGAGGATGTGTCGCGCCTCGTTGGCGAATTATGCCATTTTACCTTCCTGAGCTAATGTAAAAACATTCCATGTTTCAATTCGTTTCCTGTTTTGCGCTAAAAGTCTTTGCCGTAAAATCAGTTGGTAATCTTTCTCTGTTGATTTCTGTAACAATTTCCAAGATTCGGAGACAGTAGGACAGTAGGCACCCGCATAATCACAAACCATTCCTAGACAATTTCCCTAATTGTTGACGCCCGTTTCCGTTATTGTTACGACATTTACCCTTATAGTATAGTTGTCTACTAACAATCTCCTATATAGTTTTAACAATATGTCAGATGGTAAAAAAAAACAAATAACAAAATGTTGAATAGGCGGTTAAGCAAGGTTGCAATAAAAAAAATGGCAAATTTTCACGAACAAAATTTTTGCTGTACTCTATGCCAAAAATCTGGTATATAATCCAAACAATAAAAAACCTTTCAATGACAATATGGCATGCATTAACTAGGGAAACTGCCCCCATATTAATCTCATTGTTCCTATATTCATCCTACGATGAATCAAACAATTGGGCAGTTGAAGGATTAGTTAGTAATGTTTGTTGTAGTTATTTAACGTGAGCAAACATTATTAGAAAACAAAACCGATCCTTCAACTGCCCAATTGTTTGATTCATCGTAGGATGAATATAGGAACAATGAGATCAATATGGCGGTAGTTTCCCTATATGTGTTGATGTAGAGGTTGTATGGTGAAAGCGAGATTAAACTATTTGAAAACAATAACATAAAATGTAATAATATATCTAACATTCGAAATATAGTTTTGACTATGTAGCAAATTATGTTTCGTTATGCGGGCAGTCAGATGATGATTGTAACACAGAGAACAGACCTTTTCTTGAAAAACGTATGTAAAAGTTAATATAGGCAGCCGGTATAAGAAGCAAGTGCAGAGAAAAACACACACAAATTTTCAGGTTATGTGCTAGACTTTTTATTGATAAACATTTACACCACAGTTATCGCACAACTGCAGCGCCGCCTACCAGGAGCATAACGACATACATTTGAAATGTCGGTTTAAAGGAGCAGACCGAAGATTAACGTCTGTTCTCTGTAATTGTAATATTGCAAATAGAATTTCAAATCGTAATTTACAAATTAACGTATACATTCAAATACAATTTAGCATACAGACAGAGAATAAAGCTAGCTTCTGATTCATATATAATACTGATGAAAATTCGTTCGTTTTTCATTGAAAGTTGTTCATTTTTAATATTCGCCTGTCACTGCTAGTATGTTTGATTACACCTTATTCAATGTTAGCCTCACAAGTACTGAAATAAAAAGTATCGCCCAATACTAGTCGCCTATTTTTGACCACAGGACTGAAGCTGCTGTCATCCACGAACAACAATCGTGAAGCAGAAAACTTGGTGCTGCGTGTGGTGCTAGTTTGACAGCTTCGGTTCTCTCGGCTATATGCAGCAAACACAATATTCGCGGGGGAAGTTGTCGTGTTTTGTCGTTAATTTGATACGAGAGAAAAATGTTCCTAGTGAAGTGGTTATCATAACGATAGTATTTTTTCATTGTTTATCAGCCAGGTATTATAATGTTTTATCTAAATTACTGATACTAGTAGTTTGATAGAAGAAATATTGTAAAGAAATATAGTCCGATGTGAATCGAGCTTAAAATTTTAAAATCGTCACTAACACTACACCAAAAGTGGCAGGCTTCAAGAACTAACGCTTTCTTCAGTCCTCTGTTTTTTACATTTTCATAAATTCGTCAAAGATTTTTCACTGGGGATTTTCCCGCGAATTTCTTGTCATTGAAAACATTGTAACGGTCATTCCGAAGAGGAAGAGTTCACCAGGTCCTATCCGATAGAATTGGAGGCTAACATGGGTAATCTTTGTCGAATTTCGCCTTCCACTTTTCGCCGTTGTTTTGATTATTTTGTCAGTATGGTCTTCTACTTTACGGCACGTTTATGATTTCTGGGTCAACAATAGAATAGGACCTTTCAACATTTGTAAACAAACACTTCTGAGCCCTTTTTCTCGCAATCCGTTGGCTATATACAAGCAAACCTACAGAATCGTCGTGTAGGGGAAACTTTCCCCTTCATGATGATGGTATTGGTATGCTTGGGTGGCCAACGCGTTGCAAGGAAATCAAGGCTCAGAAGTGTTTGCTAACAAATGTTGATAGGCCCTTTTCTATTGTTAATCCTGATTTGATTTAAATTACGCCTTTCAATTTGTGAACAATCAATATGGCGTAAATCGTACAGTAAATTGTGTTGATAATAAAATAACACTACGCCCCTTGCGAAAACAATAGTTAATAAATAAAATCAAAGCACAATCAGGACAAAAAAGATCAAAACTCATTATTTAGTGGTTAAAATCCCGGAGCAATTTGCGATTAGGGCGTACATTCAAAATATAAACAAAATGTTTTTTCAATGCAATGGATGATTCTTACCACTAAATCATGAGTTTTGAACTTTTTGTCCTGGTTGGTTTTATTCATTAAATATTGTTTTTGCAGAGAGCGTACCCGTGCAGCATCAATGATAGTAACCCATGAGTCAGCAGACAAAATTTGACAGCTCTATCGGTCGAACTCTAACCGTGATGGCAGAAACAGTGAAGCAACTCCGTTCAGAAGTGTGCACGTTCAAAGAACGGCACCCCGCCGCGTCGAAAACGGACATCGTGCGGCACTTTGTGGACGCCGGATACGCCCGTTCCGGCACCTACAACATCTTAGACAGCAATCCGAGCATCGAAAGACAGCCCGGTTCCTTTCCGTGATGGCAATCCGAGCATCGAAAGAAAGCCCGGTTCCGGACGATCCTGAGCGACAAGAAGCTCCAAAGGATGCTGAAGAGAAAAACCGAGGGAAAAGTGGCTACATCGCTGCGTTCAACCGGCCAAACAGTAAAAAAGTACCTGGTGAACTTGAACATACATGTCAGGAAGCGAAAGTCGCATCCACTTGTTTCGGAGCTGCAGGCAATGACGCAGCGGCAGCGGCTGAATAATTTTCCCGGCGAATCGCGACTTGGCGGTGGTGATGGAAGACGAGACCTATCTCACCCTGGATGGCAACGACTGGCAGGGCACTTCGCATTTTACTTCCCCCACGAAGGAAGTGAGTTCCGAGGTGAAGTTCATTTCACACACCAAGTTCCCCAAAAAGGTGCTGCTGTGGCTGACAATCATCGAGAAGGGGATGTCTTTCGCTCCGGATTGGCCGTGAATGGGAAAATTTGGGGAAATGCCTGCCGGAAGTTGCGTCGTTCGTCAAGAAATACCATAAGGGCAAAGGCGCGGTATTCTGGCCGGATCTGGCGTCGGCCCACTACTCGAGGCGATCGTTGGAGGAGATGGAGCGGCTGAATATCGATGTGGTACCCAAGTCGACATCCCGCCCAACGGCCCCCAGCTGCGTCGCATCAGGAATTTCTGGGCCAACCTGAAGCGTAAGATCTACTCCAACAATTTTGTCGCGAAAACTGAGGAGGAATTGATAAATAAAACGAAGAAAGAACTCAAAAACATGCCTACACGGATGTTTTTGTCCGCCATGACGAATGTTCCGGAAGGCCACTCGCAAGGGCGTAGAACTTTTTTGCAAGTAAGCTTAAATAATTACCTTCCATGGGAAATTTATCAAAAGCAATTATCTGTCTTAGCTTTTTATGTATCACCATCCGTAAAAAGTCCATTTTTTTTAATGCAAACGTTATGCTAGATTGTATTTGAATTGATACGTTAATTTGTAAATTACTATTTGATATTCTACTTGCAATATTATAATCATCATTTCCCGTTTGTTAATATTCTGAATGTTCGTCCTAATCGCAAATTGCTCCGGAATTATGCATTGCATTGAAAAAACATTTTGTTTACATTTTGCATATTCGCCCTGATCCCAATTGCTCCGGAGTTGCATCCTTCACTTCTTACACACACCATCTTTGTATGGAAAATGACAGTTTCACAAAACAGTTACTTCACGCTCAAAATAACCTCTCTTTCATTTGAATTACCGTCCCTTTTTTTCTCACGGAAAAATTACTCAATTTTTGTTAAAAGTGCAACAACTTAATTTATGTGTTGTTCCACTTTCTTCGAAAACTGACTAACGCTTCCGTGAGAAAAAAAAAAGGACACAAATGAAAGAGAGGCTGTTTTGAGCGTGTTGGGTATCATCACATGTGAACAGTTACTCAGTTTTTATATTGAAGTATGTACAAACAACATCAAATCTACACTCAAAAAAATCGACACATTGTTTCGACGTGAAATTTCACGTAACTTTCACCTGAACACGTAACCAAATCTTCTTCAGTAAAATCGTGTGAACATTACGTGCCAGTGAATTGTACGTAAAAAATCACGTAACATTTGTGATTTTTACGTAGAATGTGGATTTACGTGGAAAACACGTAGCTGTTACGTGAATTCCACGTGTTTATTACTGGTTTTGGTAGTGGACGAAAATTACGTGCGTTTCACGTGGAAACAACGTGTCGATTTTTTTAGTGTAGGGGTTTTTTTTCATTAGGGCGAATCTAACATCGAGAGATTCTCTCCGGTCTCTTTCTCTTGGTTACAACATTTGTTACAGCGCCATTATAAAACTTTAGAGGGATTCTTTAGTACAGATCTAAACACAACAGTGCTGGCTAGCATACTCTACAAATAGTAGAATGAAAAACGTAAAGGTGATTGGAATATTAATGAAAGAGAAAGTAATCAAAGAGAGTCTCTTAATGTTAGATTCGCCCTAATGAAAAAAAAACCTAGAAATATCCTTCAATATGTATTTTCTATGCCATAAATATATGTTTTAAATACGTTTATTCAACCTGTATTAAGAACGGCACGAAAATAGGCCAGTTTTCTAGTCAACTCTCTTCCCATCGCCACGTAAAATACGGACATTAAAAGTATTTTATAGAAATCGTAACGGTTCCCAAAACTCTCTATTCCCCCCCATATAAACGTGGCGTACTTAATGAGTGTTCCCTAAAGTGTATTATTATTATTACTTTTTGCAATGTCAAATCATAAATTTGTATGGAAATTACCTAATATTTGAAAGTCCATAGCAGAATTAAAACGTAGTTCTTAAAATTATTCCAAGAGTGGTTGAAATTAGGGAACGATTGGTTGTAACCCGACTTTCCACATTGCGATGAACATGTGTGTGGTCATCAGTATGGTAAAAAGTACTTTATAGTTTCTTTTTACGTTCCTCTAGACAGTACACCAAATGTATAAGTCGAGGCGCCCACTGATGTGGCGGAAGTGTGGCATCACATAACTTGTCAAAATATCGAATCAAAGTCTTGTGGCGTGAGGCGAACGTCGACAAGTTATTTTGGCATGCTAGCAGATGTCACCTCCGCCACATCAGTGGGCGCCTGGCCTAAAAGAATAGTCCAGGATGTGCTTAACTACTTTGCCAAAGGAAGTATGGTTCTAGAATGTACCTGAAAATAGTTAGAGCTGTCGAAATATCAATGGTTCCAATTAAACAGGGTTAGGAGAGGCAAGTTGCGTAACGGGGAAAGATAGCTCAGTTACGTTTTTACGTGTTTTACAAATTAAACGGGTAGGATTATTTTTTACACTTATCACTTTAGTAGGAGTGGATTATAAACAATGGTTTTCAAAGAATTTCAACTGGAGTTCTCTTTTTGCTTTCGATTGGTACGGTTGAGTTTTGTTTATTCGCGCGATAGCCTTGTTCTCTACGGCATTGTAATCAATTTTCATTGTTTCTTTATCAGCACCCCGTCGCTTTTGTTACAACAGAAATGTGCGAGTTGAAAAATACTGTGCGATTTACCTTCGGCAATGGAGCGGATAAACCAACCTTAGGCGAAGTGGCAAATTTCGTCAAAAGCTTGGATGCGGAGCTTGATGAAATTTAAGTTGTATATAGGATAGCAGATGAAAAGTCCCTTCTCGTCAAGTTCAAGTGTGATTGCTCAATGTTGCACGCGCTGACCGCCAACTCGGACGAGCTGGTATTCCATTATGGGAATGGAAAAAAAGGTTAAAGTACACATTTCGCATGCCCAGGATCACATCTGCTATGCGCGAATATACGATCTTCTACCGGAGGTTCCCGACCAGGAGATCGTTACGGTGTTGTCAAAATATGGACCGTGAAACACATCGTGCGGGAAAAGTTTCTGGCAGAGCTGGGCATTCGTTTCATTTTCATTTTCATTTTGCAGCGTTTGGTGGGGCAATGAGAGCGCAAGTCAATCCAAAGCCGAGGGTTAGGTAGGGGTAATGGCGAACTGGTCTATGCGGACTACTTGAACGCCATGGGAGGTGATAAGGATTAGGTTGGGGTAAGGGGTTTGTAGTGTTTTTTGGATTGAGATGGCCGCGTTGCTACAAAATGATCTGAAATGTTTAATTTGTTTGTGATTTGAAACTAGTAGTGACTGTAATATAACTTTTTCATCTTAAGTAAGATGAATGTTTTTGATAGTTTGACAGTTTTGATTTCGCATATACTTATCTTTGTGTGCTGTCTTTGATTTTTTTCGAGGATGCTTCACATGTACTTTTTCTTGAAATAGATATGATCACTTCCTTGTCAAAACCGCATGTAGCCTAGGGCTGAGCAGGTCCTTCGCACTTCAATCGATCCATTTCACAGCCGTTCTCGATCATGAAATCAATAAGAAAATAAGAGCGAAGAGGGTGTTAGTGTTTCATAGTATGCAGGGCGTAGGTGAGAGATTATTGGTGATATTTTCACGACGATATTTTCGTTTCTCTGACTAAGAATTCCGAATTCCTAACCTAACAAAACTTGAACAGCATGAACCAGAAGTAATGATGTTTGAATCAAAAAGGATTTAAAAAAAAAAAATACTGGATTAAATTTAGACAACAACATTTTAAATTCTAGCCTAGCTTTGGATCTAGTAACCATCCCCATCCCAAACTTAACAATATTTCAAATCACTGACTAACTAATCTGACACTTGGAAAAGAACAGTTCTATTTCCTATCTAGTTTCTTTTTTTTCTATTTATTTATTATCTGGTATGGAGGACACATGCTATAAACTACATGGAAAGGTAACGATAAAATAAGAAGAAAGACTAGCAACCCCCATCCAACCCCAACCACCTCCATCGCCCGTCCCGACAGACACGCGCATCCCGTCCACAATGCGCCCCCCCCCCCCCCCCCCCAGTGCCATGCACTAATACTCGAGAGTCGATATTAGTACACGAGACTGAAGAAGTCCGCACACCGTAGACGAAACACGCGTATCCGTCAAGACAAGCAACAAATGTAGCTGAGATCAAACGGAAACTACCAATTCCTCCTCTAATTTTCCAGTTACAGGTATTCCACTAAAAAGCTCACACTTTCCAGGATTCATACATGGAAAGGTTCATTCTATTGTTCCAATGGTGTTCCCTAAGCGGGCCCTCCGCGTCCTATCTCTAATATACATGCTTGTCGTCGTCAGTCTCAAGTAACACTTTTCTATGACTATGTGCTTCATTTCGAACAGTCAGATAATTACCCTGATCAAAACATTCACCCCTTTCGAAAATGTTGCAATTACATTTAGTTATTATACCATGAGCAAACAGGTATTTCGGTTATTCATTCCATAAAAAAAATGGATGAGTAACAACATAAGTTGTCAATAAAATGAAAAGTGTACTTTTAGTCGTTTCCCTTAGATTGATAGTAAGAAGTCTAAGAGTGAATTGCGGCATAGCCCGCTAGTATCACACCTGATGTTAGTGCCTTTATATAAACGTTCTACGACGTGGCAGTGAAATAAATGATAAGAAAATGTGATACTTTCACTACTGGTCAAATTCTTGGTCTCACATGCATGTTTATAGCATGAGATAAGCCCTCTCACCGTCGACAAGGTGACAAATTTGACCTACGAGAGGGTCTTTACTTTAAACACTTATTCTTGAGCAGAAATTGAAATGGAATCGAAATTACACTGAAATGGAACCGAAACGGAATCGAAATTAAATTGAAATGGATGCAAAACGGATTCGAAACGGAACCGGAATAGAACCGAAATGGAATTGTAATGGAATTGAAATGGAATCGAAACGAAACCAAGGCGGACCCGAAATAGAACCGAAATGGAGACGAAACGGAATCGAAACGAAACCGATATGGAGCTGAACCAGAAGTGAAATGGAACTACTGTGATTAACACCCCTCTTCTATAGTAAGTCAAACACTAGACCCTCACTGAGCGGACCCTCCGCACTGTTGCTAAAATAAACTACTTGGAAAGGTTAAATCTACTACTCGTGTTTCCTAAGCGGGCCCTCCGCGTCCTATCTCTAATAAACATGCTTGTCATCGTCAGTATAAAGTAACACTTTTCTGTGGCTTTGTGCTTCATTTCGAACAGTCATATATTTACCATGATCAAAACATTCACCCTTTTCGAAAATTTTGCAATTACTTTCACTTATTACACCATGGGTAAACCAGGTATTTTGGTTATTCATTCCATGAAACAAATGGATAAACAACAACATAAGTTGCCACGAAAACGAAAAGTGTACTTTTAGTCGTTTCCCTTTGATTGAAAGTAAAAAGTCTAAGAGTGAATTGCGGCCAGTATCACACCTGATGTTAGTGCCTTTATATAAACGTTCTACGACGTGGCAGTGAAATAAATGTGCAGAATATGTGATACTTTCACTACTGGTCAAATTCTTGGTCTCACATGCGTGTTTATAACTAGCATGAGATAAGCCCTCTCACCATCGACAAGGTGACCAATTTGACCCGCGAGAGGGACCATATATTCAGATGCCCATCTATCAAGATTCCAGACAAATTTTTCGTCGCCCGTGCTGCCACCCGTGTCATTTGTGCCCACTAATGCAACGTCATGCTCCGCATCGGCCGCATTGGCCTTTTCATCTTTGCTTTTCTTGTTCTGCTTCTCGACGACTTTCCTGTACCATACTGCTGCTTCCGGCTGTTATTTGGACAATCCGCCCGCTTATGCTCAGGTTCACCACACACATGGCACGTGAACGTGAACTTTCCACCGTTTCCTGAAAACGCCGGGTCGAGTTCCGATCGAACTTCGCCAAGCTGCCGTTTCACACCTTCGCTCAACAACCTTGTCTCGACGAATTCCAACGAACATTGTTGCACTGGCAAAGTCTCCAATATCGTAATCAACTGTCCGTAGGACTTCTGCATTGATTGCAGCAAATTGAATACGATTACCTTCTCATCGATCTTGACTCCAGCAGATTCCAGATCGCGAATATTTATTTCGAAGGGAACGACATGTTTCTACAGGAGGCGAGTTTTGTCATATCGCATCACCGACATTTGCTTGAGCAAGTAGAATATGCCAACGTGGAATATGCCAAATTTCCTTCCGCGTGATTTTTCCCTTGATGAAATCTCAATACAATTCCGCGATCTTGTGAATAAGAATGGATTTGCACTTCGAGTCCTACTGCTTCCGTCGCTCACGTTTTTGCTCCTCCTGGGACTCAATCTCGGCGCTGTTCGCTGCCACATCGACGAAAAGGTCCTCTTCCCAGATCTTCCGGATGCTATGCACCAACCCCAATTCTTCCAGGTAGACGAACAGGTACGCTCGTAGCGTCCTTTCATCATCCATTCCGCTTCCGATCGATCCGAAGTCCGAAACGCGTCACCGATACTTACTTTGAACCGATAAACCGTACTTATTTTTTTCACCTTGAGCGTGAAAATTGTCTTCGCTTGACTACGCCAAACAAACCACGTTGCTATGGAACCGCATGCTCTGTGACTGCTTCACATCAGTTTACAGCCCGGAATTTTGCTTTTTTCTGCTTTGTTTTGCTATTTTCTGCTTTTTTATAAGTCTTCAGGTTGTTGCGCCTCTTGATTCTTTGCACCATTGTGACGAAGGTACCAGCCTTTCTTGGTCAAAATTACGAACCGACATCGATCTGTTCCGAAGGGTGAAGTTGACTACCTTCCGACCCAACATTGGGTCAGCTGGACATAGTTTTCTTCCTCTTCTTGGCGGTTTCCCGAACTTGTTGATGTCGTGATGAATTCCGAAACGTTTCTTGATTTTGTTTATCGAGATACCCTTCTCACGAAGCCTTTTCGATTCGCGGCGTCTCAAAAACGATCACTGTTTACCGAAAGTTAAGGAGATGATCAAGTTGTTGAAAGACGAACACGTCGAATGTAGGTAGACTCAAATCGATAGTCTCACGCGTGCATGTGTGAACGCATCATTAGCGTTGCCAGTTTTACATACTATAATTGTTATGTTTGTATTCTTCGTACGAGGAGTAACGATTACGATGTAGAAGGAAATGTTCGCTTATCACCATGAGGCCCCAAGAGTGGACGGCACGTTGTAAAAATTGAATAGAAGTATGGACCATTGAGCGAAGAGCTTGGATTTAGCAGTACTCAAAACAAGCACGCATTACTTTGCCCTACATTCATAATGCGGGGTAGGTAGGCAACATGTAGGCGACAAGGCAGAGTGTGTACATACAACCGCTAGAACCATCACAAGCTATTGGTAGTATATTATTTTTCACGATGTTTCATGAGCACGATCAGGCGCGCATTCTTTTGCCTGTCAAGGTGGCGGATTCGTTCCTGCCTTGACCTACCTCGCTTTGGAGATGTAAGGCAAAGGAATACGTGCTTGGTTCGAGTACTGCTATATCCAAGCCCTTCGCTCAATTTTCAATACTTCTATTCAATTTTACACAACCTGCCGTACACTAATAGAACTATCAACACTTTCCCTTAATATCTTTCATTCTAGCAAACATTACTGTTCACTCTTGGGGCCTTATCGTGATGCCGAACATCGTTGCCAGTTTGTTTTCGAGACAATCCTTATTGGCATCTTGTCCAAGATTTGCTGGATTACGGACTTGAATTGAGCCAAACCTTATGCCTTGTACTCGTTCATCTTTTACAGCATGTATGACCACACAAAATAGTCCAGTGAATTTAGATCCAGTGAACTTTGAGGCCTTTCAGTCAGTTCAGGCCAAAACAGTCCGCTACATTTTCTCTGCACTTGGACAAGAGCTGTCGTATGGGACGATGCTCCATCTTACTCGAACACTGAATGGTGATTTTCCAATCATTGATCGAACATTGTGTTCAACAACTTTCTCGAAAACTTCAATTTTTTTTTGGTAAATTTTAACGCCATTTCCACCCAAAATCCAACCTAGCATTTTTTAAGACTGTGTTCCAACGATAGATGAATAAGATTGGCTCTGAATTTTGTACCGAAAGATGTGATAAACTTTGATGTGTTTGACATTTCTGAAGTGATGGTTTAATCAGCAGTACAAAAGCTGAAGCAATCATACAACCTCGGTCCAGATGGTATTCCTTCGTGAGCCTGATGGTATGCTGGTATGGATGTGTTGGTATGCTGACCCCTTCTTCTTTTCAAGCTATTTTCAATAAATCTCTCCAATTTCAACAATTTCTTTCTGCATGGAAGTCATTGTATATGCTTCCTGTACATAAGAAAAGAGATAAAACCGACATCTCTATATACTGAGGTATAACATCGCTGACAGCTGGCTCCAAGTGTTTTGAATCCATTGTCAACGAAGTTTTGCTTAGCACGTGTCGAAACTACATTAGCTCTTGCCAACACGGTTTTTACCCCAAAAGATCGGTGAATAGTAATCTTTACGAATTTGCGACGACTGCCATTGCAGCAATGGATGCTGGAGCGTAACTTGACACAGTTTACACTGACATAAAAGCTGCCTTTGACAGCTTAAACCACGTGATCCTTTTGACAAAACTGCAACGACTCGGAGTTTCAAATAGAATGTGTAAGTGGCTTAGATCATACTTAGGCAACAGACTATTGAGCGTTAAAATTGGTAAAGGGCAATACGGTCAAAATTTGGTCAATATCAACTTGACGTATTTCTTTCAATTTTGCATTTAAAAAACCTGAACACCCCTCATTTTGAAGGTGTGTGTGTGTAGAATGTTGCTCCTATTTTGATTTTGGAATTCAGTCTTCAGTTGTCAAAATGCCATCCAAGCAAGAAGAGCAGCGTATCAAAATTTTGCTCGCGCATCGCGAAAATCCGAGCTACTCGCACGCAAAGTTGGCAAAATCGCTAAAAGTTGCCAAATCAACCGTTACAAATGTAATTAAAGTGTTTGGGGAACGTTTGTCGACAGCCAGGAAGTCTGGATCGGGGGGAAATCGAAAACCGGAAGCCGCTGAGACGACAAAGAGAGTTGCCGGTAGTTTCAAGCGAAACCCTAACCTATCTCTCCGAGATGCCGCAAATAAGCTGGGTGTATCGTCTACAACCGTGCATCGAGCCAAAAAACGAGCCGGACTATCGACTTACAAGAAGGTAGTGACTCCAAATCGCGATGATAAACAAAATACGACGGCCAAAGCGCGATCCCGGAGGCTGTACACGACGATGCTGACGAAGTTTGACTGCGTGGTAATGGACGACGAAACCTACGTCAAAGCCAACTACAAGCAGCTTCCGGGACAGGAGTTTTATACGGCAAAAGGAAGGGGAAAGGTAGCAGATATTTTCAAGCACACGAAACTGTCAAAGTTCGCAAAGAAATATCTGGTTTGGCTAGCCATCTGTACCTGTGGCTTGAAAAGCAGCATTTTCATAGCTTCCGGGACTGTCAACCAAGAAATTTACGTGAAAGAGTGTTTGAATAAACGTCTGCTGCCTTTCCTGAAGAAACACGGTTGTTCCGTACTGTTTTGGCCGGATTTGGCATCTTGCCATTACGGTAAAAAGGCCATGGAGTGGTACGCCACCAACAACGTGCAGGTGGTTCCCAAGGACAAGAACCCTCCCAACACGCCAGAGCTCCGCCCAATTGAGAAATACTGGGCTATTGTCAAGCGGAACCTAAAGAAGACCAAAAAACTGCTAAGGACGAGCAGCAGTTCAAGGCAAACTGGCTTTCTGCGGCGAAGAAGGTGGACAAGGTGGCTGTACAAAATCTGATGGCAGGGGTCAAGCGTAAGGCCCGGTAATTCGGATTTGGAAAAGCGGAAGCCTAACTGAATATTTTTCCTGAATTTTATACTAATTGAACTTGAAAAAGAAATTTAATTTGAGTTTTTAAATAAACGATTTCACCGATTTACACGCGTTTTCCCTTGACCAAATTTTGACCGTATCACCCTTTATAACGCAATCCAGCTGGTTTTCTCCCTTGGGGGGGGCCAAAAGAAAAATGGGTGTTCTCTTCTTTTTTTGTTTTTTATAGGGGAATTGGTGAGCGGTGGGTTGCTCATTTATGCTGAGGACTTGAAAATTTTTCTTGTCATCCGACGAGAAGCTGATTGCAGACGACTTCAAAAGCTTGTTGACCTTTTCGCATCTTGTTGCAGCCATAACTTCCTTAAAGTGAGTGCCTATTCACTACAACTACACGATGCATGGGAAGCAACTGGAACGTGTTGATAAAATTAAGGACATTGGAGTACTACTTGACGCGCAAATGACATTCAAGATGCATTATTCGGTAATAATTGACAAAGCCAACCGTCAGCTACGCTTCATTCTAAAAATTGCTCAAGACTTTGATGATCCCTTGAACCTACGTGCTCAGTATTGCTCGCTCGTTCGGTCTGTTTTGGAGTATGCATCAGTTGTTTTGTCCCCTTACGAAGCGGTGTGAATCTCTAGGATTGAATCCATTCAGCGGAAGTTTGTGAGGTCTGCTCTTAGAAATCTGCCCTGGCGTGACCCTTTAAATCTACCCCCATATGAGGATCGCAGTGCTTTGCTGGGCATTGAAACGCTTCAAAATCGCCGTTTGGTGGATCAAGCAGTATTTGGAGCAAAAATACTTCGCGCGGAAATTGACAGTGCAGCATTGCTTGAGCGTTTGCAGATTTATGCTCCTCAACGTGTTCTTGGATCTAGGCAATTTCTACAACCAAGGACAAGAAATACGACATATGGCCATATGACTATTTTTTTGAGATCCAACGTGGGTTAACCAAGACACAAACATTCAAAACATAATTTTTTTAACATGCGTTAGTTGAATTAAAAAATACAAATTTAATCGATTTTTCATGCGATTCTACTGCCACATGGTGGTGAGCCACCAGTGAATCGTCAATAAATATAACTAGGCTATATTCAGAAGAAAAAAAATGACAGCTATATCGGTTCGTTTACGGCAGTCAAAGCATTATAGAAACTACGTTCGATAGTTTGAAATTACCATCGGCTCCATCTCGAAGCAAAGAAGTACGTCATCGTCTCACACTTTGTGTCGGCCGGATACAGTCGACTGGCCATATCTTGGCGCTCCTGGAGAGAGATGAGAGCATTGTGTGTAAGCCGGATTCCGGTCGTCCGACGGTTTTGTGTGACCGGAAGGTGCAGCGAGAGTTGAAGCGGTAGCCGCAAGGCAAGGTGGCGAAATCCGGATGACAGCGGACCATAAGGCAGGAGCTGGGCAAAAACCAAGAACAGCGCGCCAAAAAATAAGAGAGCACTGATTGCTCATTTCAAGCGCAATCCGAACATTTCGACACGGGACTTGGCCTAAAAGCTTGATGTTTCACTAAGCTTCGTCCAGAGGGCCAAGACATGATTCGGATTGAAAACGTATCTACAAGGTGCAGAGATTCCCAAATCGGGACGAGTTCCAGCAGAGTGTAACCAAAACGCGTGCCCGGAAACTCTTTACAAAGCTGCTATCGTAATACCGATGCTGCGTTAGTGATGCTGAGACAATCACCAAATTGGATTTTGAGTAGTTACTAGGACAGAAATCATTCACGATTATTTTGGATGACCGTTTCAAATAGAAGAAGCTATTGAAATTGTCTTCCTGATTTAGCAGGCCATATACACTTGTGGTAAACGAAGTGATGAAGTGAGAAATAGAGCAATGAAAAAGTGAGAAATAAATTAGAAAAACGTACCGGAAATTACTCTACAGGCTCTGATGAAGGGCATCAATTGCAAGGGGCGAGCAGATTACTCAAACTCATCTTCAAATTAAATCCACATTTTATTATGGTTCAATTAAGTTAACTATAGACGGTTCATCAATCAATCTGGAGTGTCACAATGATTATTGACTCACCCTTTAGATCTCTGCCGTACGCTAAATTTGTTGGAATCTTTTAAATAGAGTTTGATTTTGAACAACAAGTAAATTATAAAGTAGGCCGTACAAACGCAAAGCACGTAATTCTCATCTGGCAACGAAAGTGCCAGCAAAGCCAACGTTCTGATTGAGCAACAAAACAGAAGTCTTCGTCAAAAAAGAACCCTTCGAGAAGAGATCAAATTCAACAAACGAAAATGAATCTCCTTCATTAGAATCAACTACTGATTACAAGCCGAACTTGATTCACTAGTTAATGTATTTACCGACATAAATGCAGACACCAGATGGGGCGCATCGAGTGTGAAGCCATGCTGAATGCTGCACTGGCTGGTTTTGGGAGGTGCAAATCCATCTCCATATTACCTGTAACACGAACGGATTAGTAATTGTTTTGTGTAATTATTAATTAACATTTTCCCCACCGATCGCTCTCACCAACCAGCGTTTCAACACAAATGTGCGTTCGAACATGGTACGTTTAGAGATATGCGTCCTCATCGTCGTCAATAACCATGATTGTGGTGGTCAGTTCCGATGAAAACCACCTGTTCACCTGCTCAATTTTCATGTTCTCTCTCTCCTAGTCAATGTAGCACTCGATGATGGTGCTAATACAGTCTGTCATGTGGTACTTCATCAATTGATGTATTTATTTATAAGCTGTGAGATGTTTATTGTCTTGAAGCTAGCTGCCACATGAAAATGCTCTTCGATTACTAGGTTGAGCAAAATGCCGCAAGCTACGATGAAACTTCCCACTACACTACCGTATCATGGACGGTCATCCGCTCAAAATCCTCTTATCACAAACGCCTTCTCGAAGTGTGCTCACTTGTGACGATATAGACTTACTCATACCAGTTAGTAAATAAGAGGATTTCCTTCGGCATGTGTCGCTTTTGCATATGTACCTAGAGTCGTACCAACGCATCCATCAAGAACCGATAAACGGAGCTCGCATGCAGCATAATGTGCCTTCAGCTTTGTGAAATTAAAATCCGCCCGGAGAGAAGTTTAACACTAGCGCTCTGACTTACCGAAAGGAGCTGCAACTGCACATGAACTGATAATATTATCGATACGATGTCATCAGCCACAACAATTGGCCAGTTAAAGGGAGAGAGAGCTTGATGAATCCTTGACCTCGGTTGTGGTTTGCCTAATCGGCTCATTATGGAATTGTAATTAATTTAAGATCATTACGTTTTTGCTCATAAACACGCTTGTTACCTTGAACGACCTTTACATTGGTTATTTGGAATGGATGATGACTGAACTTACCTTACATATATGAAATGCTCCTAACTTAAATGTTCAGTTTCACTAATATGCCTAATCGGTGCATTAAGTTCGATAAAATTAGGCCTTATTTTCGATCAAACTCGCGCATTCAAAAGATATTGAATTTGATTAAATTTAAATTTTAATGTTATTCGTAATGCAATCGCAGATTACATAAATGAAAATGATATAGTTAAAATCGATTTATATTCCATTAACATTGCTGTACTTCAAAGAAAACGTTTGCTTTCATGCATTTTACTAGTGATTATAGCATTCGTACATTTTGCGAGTAAAACGTACGTTAACCTAAATTATTAGAATGTCGATCAACCTGTAAGAAAAACGTTAAATATTGTAAATACAGTGCGCGAAATAAATATAGCGTACAAGTGAAAATTCGACGTTTAACTCTTTAGTTGCCTTCTTCGAAGTGAGTTGGATATTTTTGATAAACCTTGAACCAAAACAAACAAAACGTGTGTTCATTCAACTTTATTGCTCTACCTCTGATAGTTTAATTCATAGATTTATGCATTGTTCATAAGAAATAATTATACCGTACAAATCTGATTGATTTGATTTTTCTCTTCAGCTTTACCTGTATGATAGATTTAATACTTCGTTCTTCCTCCTCGAGCTGTAATAACATCTGCGAGACGTTGTGGCATTGAGTCAACCAATGACTGCAGTACAGCGATGTCGATATTTGCCCATTCTTCTTGAATAGCTGTTTTGAGTTGCAATAGTGTGTCAAACTGCCGTCCATTTGCATAAACTCTTGCTGACAAGATTCCCCAAAGATTCTCTATTGGGTTCAGATCAGGACTTATAGCCGGCCACTCCATAACATCGATGTTTCTTGACGCTAGAAAGGATTTTGTTTGTTTGGAAGAGTGTATTGCAGCATTATCCTGCTGAAAAATCCAGTGTTCACCCCACAAATTATCGCCAAAGTCGATCAGGACGTTCTCAATAAGGTCTATGTACTTCCCTGAATTCATTTTGTGTGAAATAATGCATATTGGGGTTTTTCCGCGATATCCAAATGCGGCCCAAATCATGATTGAACCACCCTGAAAGTTCCTTGCGTGACGCGTCTCAGGATTTCGGCGAATATCCCTCCAATACATCTGGCATCCATCAGGTCCGTCCAAATTGAACTTCTTCTCGTCCGAAAAGATGACAGATTTCCACTCATCTAGCCAAAACGCGTGTTGCTCAGCGAATTCCAACCTTGCAGCCTTATGTCGAGGAAGAAGCTTTGGTGTTTTCACTCTTTGTTGATATTGGATGTTGGGATTTTCCTTCAGAACTTGCAGAATCCTCCTTTTGGTCAACGGGAGAGACATTTCAGACTTGATTTGACCTGCACTCAAGTTTCTTTTGACGGCCAATCGCCATACTTCCCGTTTTCCTCTGGCAGACAGCGTAGATGGCCGACCGCTACGTTTGTTTGTACCATACTTTTTCGGATCTTTGAGAAAGTTGACGATCGTACTCTTATTCCGGTTGACCTTCTGAGCAATTTGACGAATAGAGAGTCCAGATTCTCTGTAAGTCGTAATTTTTGTCCGTTCTTCAGACGACAATTCTTTTCCCCTCGGCATTTTTACGAAAAAGCCTAGGAAATATATTTGAAATCACAAAAACAATATGCTAGAATCACGGTTAGATATCTATCTTCTGATACCATTGCTCATTCCGATGAATAATTTACTTACAATCACAAATCCAGGTGTATGAGATCGATGTACGCTATATTTATTTCCTACTGGGATGGGAACTTGAAAAATTCTAAGTCAAACTGCTGCTTGTGTGAGCGCGTAAACAAAAAATTTCCGGTGCCCCCAGCTGGCGGATACACTGTCAAACGAAATACCTCAATTGAGCATTGAAAACAATCCTGCAAAATTACGAATCAAATCTAGCTCTGTGTTACGGTATAATTATTTCGCGCACTGTAGAATATTTTAGGGGTTTTACGAAGTTTGGAATTCATGATAGCCCAAAACTTTTCAATCATAGTTCCGGCGAGTTCGGTGGGTTGAAGTCTTTTGGTACAAAAACTACATTATTATCTTTGTACCAGTCTAAGACGGGCCGGGCATAGTGGCAAGATGCCAAATCCGGCCAAAACAGTGTCGGGCCATCGTGAGATCTCAAGAAGGGCAGAAGTCGTTTTTGGAGGCATTCGTCCTTGTAGATTTGTCCGTTGACGGTCCCAGAGGTGATGAAGGGCTGACTCATTTTGCCACATCCGCAGATCGCTTGCCAGACAAGGAATTTTTTGGCGAATTTCGACAGTTTCTTCTTCCGTACACTCTCCGGAACGGCCAACTTAGAGGTGGCGACGTAGTGTTCCTGTCCTGGCATTTGTTTGGTGTCGGCTTTAATGTAGGTCTCATCGTCCATCACAATGCAGAACGGTTTTGTGAGCCACTCCCTGTACAGTTTTCTTGCACGAGTTTTGGCCACCGAGTTCTGTTTATCGCTCCGGTTCGGTGCCTTCTGGACCTTGTACACATGTAATCCAGAACGTTTCATTGTTTTCTGCACAAAACAAACTGAAACTTTCGCCTTTTTCGCAACATCCCTGATCGAAATGTTGGGATAACGCTTAAATTGGTTCAATACCATCCTGGCCTTCTCCGGATTTGATGTGCCACGTTTTTTGCCACTACCATTTTTCCGCTTGGTTGTCTTACGGTCCTTGAACGTTTTGATCACATGAGATACGGTTGAATGTGCGATTCCGAGCTGTTTTCCGATCCATCGATGAGAAGCGTTTGGGTTTTCGAAGTGAGTGCCCAAAATTTGTTGGCGCACTATTTCTTCATTCGAAGCCATCACTGAAATCACTCGACCGATTTTCACGAAACTCATTACACAATTGACACAACACAATGAAATACATTCAGTTAAAATTTCAATAATTTTTACCCACACGCAGTTTTGTCAACCTGCTCCCTGAAAATCAGTTTGCTGTCTAGGGAGGATGGGAATTGGATGAACTGAGTCTTCGCTGCATTGAAACAGATTTTCCATTCAGTGAAGTATTCTGACAGGACATTCAGGCTTCGCTGCTGTTTCGCGGTAGGCGCTCTTGTTACCCTACCATTGTAGACGACTGCAGCATCATCGGCAAACAACGACAGAGATCCATTTTCAGGGAGCGGGGGTCCGAAGTGAACAGGTTAAACAGCAGTAGACCTAGTATACTTCCCTGCGGAACACCGGCGGAAATCTCTTGTGCATCGAAAACTGCAACATGCAACGAAACACGGAATGTCCTGTCCGATTGATAATTTTTAATTATCTTCATCAGGAAGATGGGATGATTGTATCGTTTTAGCTTGTACACCAGGTCATCATGCCACAAGTTATCAAAGGCCTTCTAGATGTTGAGAAGTGCCATGGCAGATTATTTCGATGCAGACTTGATACACTTCAGGATGTAGGTGACTCGGCTCAGTTGGTGGATTTTTGAACGAGGCCGAATTGTTCGTCGAGCAGGATGTTGAGCTCGTTGGCAAATGTGACAACTCGACAGATCAAACAACTTTGATAGTCCTGAGAGAAGGCTGGGAGAAGAAGGATCTTTCCCAAGTTTCCATATGGGAATGACTTAAGCTGACTGCCAGCACGAGGGGAAGGAGCTAAGTCTCAGGCATGTTCTTTGCTAAGTTTCATGTTCTTTGAGGTTATTATAGACTGTGATTACAGCTGTGATCTCCAACTCCTCCGAGATTTTTTGGGATTTATATAACTGTTGTTTGCAAGCTCGCTAACGGCACCTTCGTGCGGACTGACGATCCTTAGAGCCACCCAGGTAACCAATAAGCATTAGCATATGCAGTAAATCAACCCTTAATCTGCATTTCAGATGCTACAAGCATTATATCAGCATTATAGCAGCATTTTAAATGCTATCTGTTGTAAAGTTGCATTTCAAATGCTATTTAAATGCTTGTAATAGACATTCCGAATGCAAAATAGCCTTAATGAAGCATTATCCTAGCATTGCAGTAAAGCAGCCGTATATTGGGCCAAAAATGGCATTTATGTTTCATTTAAGGCGATTTAATTGCTTGCTAGGCTACCGTAAAGACGCTTTGGAACTGCTTATTGGTTACCTGGGTATGGCTAGTGGGATCAACGGTGGAATGGGCCTTGGCTTAGTTTTTAAAATTTTAGCCAACAAGGACTTTGCGCAATCTGGGAGAGCTTGTCGGTAAAATTATTATTTCTGAGGACCATCACTCTGGCCTTGATAGTTTTAGTAATTCAATTGTAATGGTTGGCAGACAAGTCCTCTAGTATTACCTTCGAGTGACATTGCGAGATAGGATCAAATCCTCAGTGGGTCAATAGTTGCTCATCTGATCTATCACAAGGATATGTTGCTCTTGGGCCTGGGAGATCGCCTGTTCGATGCTTTGTATTTGCAGTCATCGATTGACTGGAGGTGCACGTAGAAATCGAGGCTGTCGTCGAAGTCCTGTCGAAACCTCTCCTATCTGGTGATTCAATTTCGATTGACCGTTCTCCAGGTTTTGTGATTCGCGGTCAAGTCACTGGTGATGATAAACTGATCTTGCCCCAAGCTAGCTTGCGGATGTCGTTTTGTAGACCCGCTGTTGTCCCGTTAACCGATCTTCCTTACTTGCGACAATAGGCCGTGCGATTGTGAAAGGGCCGATGGATGGCGAAAAATTCGACATCAACTTCGCTGACTTCGATAAATTGCAGCTGGAAGCTCGGAATCGTGAGCGATCACGAGTCCTCCTCTGCTAGAGACACAATGATAATGTCACACAGTCCGATTGAAATGCGTCTTCGTGAAGGTGGCGATGCCGATGTCGTTCAGGCTAAGGAAGTCACCGAGCTCAGTGACTTTGCTCCGGATGGAACAAGCATTCCAATTAGGGATGCGTTTGCTGTCCATACTTGAAAAGGAACGTCATGGTCACGGATGTGGCAGCTTTGAACTGTTTCACCTTCAAGCGGCAGGAACGTAGTTGGCAGTACATTTCTTGGACGAACTCTTCGGAATGCGGACGGGTGGTTGGTCTGGTGGTTGTTTGATTGGAGCGGCGGCAGGTTTAGCACTTAGTACCGCGGCGTCGGAAAGTGGGCATCGAAGGTGACGAACGGCGTTCGCCAGGCTATGACTTGGTGGACGCCTGCGTAAAGCTTTGGCTTTCATGAGCCACCGCATATGGAACATATGGAACTGGAGGAACCTATCGAAGCGTCCGTTCGTGTCGACCGTCAGATAAGTGAGAGGACAACCTGAGTTGGTTGCTAGCCTACTTCGACGCTGTCCGGAGCTGATAGCAGAGGGTAGCTGTCTCATGATGTGTCCAAAAGCCGAGTTCCTGTGGGTGGCAACCCATGGGGCAGTGAACGACTAACATCACCTTGAAGAGTATCGATACCGCACATCCCCCTGCTGCTTAAGACAGAACGAACACAACTTGTTCAATGTAAAACTATTCATTGAAACGAACTGCAAATACATTCTGTTCTCGGTATTGGAGCAATTGGGTGGAGCATTCTATCCTGGTGAGAGAAGATAATTGTATTTGAGAGAGAGCAAAAGGTGAAAGCGGGTGATTTCGTCTACGATCGGGATTGTTAAAAAAGGACAATATTCTGTTTCAGACAACCGGATCTACATTCCCGTTATTTATGAGAATGAGCATAAATTTATGCAAACGAGACGTTGAGTAAAGGATTTTTATACAGTATTCCTCTGGCGATCGAATCTATATTCTCTTTTGTAGCCATTCAATAATTACCGTATCGCCTGGACCAACACGGCATGCCTCATACTCATATGTTCGCATACGAGAATCTTCGTGTTCCTTTGCCTTAAGTTTGTCTTCTTTGTCCCTCCGGTTGAGAATTTCTTCTTTGAAGTCTGCCTTTCCACGGTGCAGCAATGAAAGGCAATGAAAGACGGCGCTTGATTTTCCACCGACTATCCTCTGGTGGTATACCTGTAATCGCTGCTGATAGTTCGTCGTTAAAGTTTGTTTCGTTACTCACCGATATGGCCAGCGACTTACTCAAGAGTTTCATGTAATTTTTGACGAGGACGTTTAGCTGACGAAACAAGGAAACGATCCGTTGTCCAACTGAATCGATATCGGGAATCCCTCTCGTTTGAATACCGCTTCTAGCGCTTGCGTGGTTTGGTGGATTTTACCCGTCGGGCAATCAAGAATTAGGTAAAGGTAAGGTTAGGTAAAGCAGAAGTCGTATGCCAAAAATAAACCCAAATGAGCGGGAGATAGTTTCTATCCCATGTAGGGGATTTGGGAGTGTGAATAGACAGTTCGTTAGAACCATTTAAGCTATCGGTAGTATATGAGCACGATCAAGCGCACATTCTTTTGCCAGTCAAGGTGGTGCATTCGTTCCTGCCTTGACCTACTCCGCATGGGGATGCTTGGCAAAAGATTGTGTGCTTGTTTCGAAATACTACCTTACAATGCCCTCCACTCAATTTCAAACTACTTCTATTCAATTTTCACAGCCTGCCGTGCGCTAACGGAACTATCAATACTTTCTCTTATTAACTTTGTTCTAGCAAAAAAAAGTGCTGTCTATTCCTAGAGCCTCATGGTGATGAGAAATTATTTCCTTCCCAAATCCCCAAACGGCTTGTGGGGTCAGTATTCTTCTCATGGGCGTTGGTTTCTAAGGCCGGCCATTCGTTCCGTAGATGCGGCAGGTTTTGAACTACACCGTGGCATCGCTGCTTTAGCCAGGCCACCATACTCGTTGCCACAGAATCGAATGTCCATCATAAGCCAGAGCTAAAGCCTTTTCCTGTTTCGGGCGATACCGGTCTCACTCAACGATAATAACTTCTCTGTTGCTGGTGCCTGATAGACACAGCTTGTACAGCTGATGAATTTGGATAACTTCAAGCTCGGCCCTGAGTGCAGCGATATCCTTTGACGTGGTGAAGAGCGGCGGGACCTTCACATTTTTTGGCACCACCTGTACCGGGAGCGTGGCAAACTGCTTCCTCGCTAATAGTCGGGCATTATGGTCGGATGAGCCATTGTCGGTATGGTGTAGCCGCTTGAAGCTGCTCGGTTGCGGTATGAGTTCGAAAGTGGATGCCCCTGGCGAATTTGTAGTTTATAATTTGTACAGTTTCCGGCCCTGTGACTTTCGCACCGTATTCTGCCGTTCATCACGATTTGAAGCCTTCTGCACTTTGTACGTATGTAGTCCTTCCCGGTCCTTGGCTCTCTGAAGGAAAGACTTGGGCAGATTCAACTTTTTGGCTACATCCCTGACCGAAGCATTGGGATTCCGCTTAAACGCTTTCACGACACGCTTGTGATCCTGATCACTAATAGAACAACCATTCTGAGCGCATTTCTCCTTCCGTTCAATGCTCAGAGTTTCGTAGTAACGTTTAATCACACGACTCACCGTTGTTTTCCGGTGTTCCTATGTGAGAGTTGAGGATTTTCCAGGTTCGCGACGTTGCTTTTCGGATGACGCAATTTTTCCAATTTTCGAAAAAATGACAGTCTAGACAAAATAGTCAAAAGGTCGAAAGTAACATTTGTAAACAATGACCTCTAGCGAATTTTTCGGGGATCTGTTTGCTCTCACAAACAAAATAGCACCAGAAACAGATACAGGGAGTTACTACCTGTCCTTCGGTAGTGGATCTAGATGTTAGCAACCTGGCTTTTCCAGGAAATTTACGTTTTAAGTCATTGTTTACAATTGTTACTTTCAATCTCTTGACGATTTTGTCTAGCAGTGATAAAAATACAACAACCATAAACACTCTAAAGTACTTCTACCCAAATTATCAAGAGAAAATACCCAGTGGGTACACAGAAAAAAATAATGAATTTTAACAGCCGCGTTAGCCGGCGTCGGTGGTGTAGTGGTAAGCGTGACTGCTACTTGGCACCCCAGTAGGGCCTGGGTTCAATCCCAGTCGACGTCGGTGGTTTTTCTGAGGCGAAAAAATCTGGTCACGTCTTCCTTCGGAAGGGAAGTAAAGCCGTTGGTCCCGGGGTTCATATTCATGAGTCGTTAGGTAGGATCCAGGTGGTGGAGTCGTCTTCCTGGCGTCGGTGATTGTCACCATGTGAGGAAATAGGCCGACTTAAATTAAAGATTTAAAAAAAAAAAAAAACTGCCGCGTAAATTTTCCCCTCGTTTAATTCCAAGCCAAAGAAGGCATAAAAAACAAGATTGTTTGCAATCTTTCATAAATCAGGCTAGATTTAGGTGAAATCTGGCTTAAATTTTCATGAAATATTCCATTATTGTCAGCCAAATCTGTGTGCATTAGATAAAGCAGAAAATTCAATGTTTCTTTTCATGTGTGTAATTTTCTACAGCGGTTTTTTCGTGATGCCATTTGATGTGAGATACCTTTTAGAATTCAATTATACAGAGAGCTGAGAAGTCATCCAACCAGAAACTAAAACGGTGAAAACAAATGATGTCGAAAATACATTCAATAACGCAGAGCAACGGTGATGAAATCAAGGCGGTAGAAGAATTCCTATACCTGGGGTCATTGAATAGCGCATTTTGGCTGGCAATCGGGGCTAAGTTGGATTCAAAAGGACGTTAAGATCGAACCAAGTTCACCGAACTACAAAGCGAACCATCTACACAGAAACAAATAATGGATTTTAACAGGCGCGTAAAATTTCCCCTAGTTTAATTCCATGCCAAAGGAGGCGTAAACAACGAAATTGTTTGCTATCTTTCATGTGCCGTACAACAATGTTTGCAAGCTTTCATACAACACGCTAGATTTCTTAATTTTACATGAAAGATCCCATTAAGTTATGCCAACTCTAGCATTCCCTTTATGTGCATTAGATAACGCAGAAAATTTAATGTTTCTTTCTATCTGTGTACAAGACATAATTTAGACTGGTCTACGGCCACGAAACATAGACATTGCTCGTGGAGGACCAGCCTGTTCTTTGTGTCGTTGATCTAAAGGTGCTGCGTACGATCTACGGTGGAATGACGAATGACCCACGAATTACATCAATTGCTGGGAAAACCTCCCATCGTTTACACTGCTAAAATCGCTCGACTCCGGTTGGTCGGTCACACCATAAGAATGTCGCAGGATAAAGTTAAAATAGTTAAAATGATTCTTGACTGCGAACCGATGCGAATCGATCAAGTAGAACGCTGGTCGCCTTCGGCTTCGTAGAACTCTTGACTCTCCGCAGACTGCGAAGCTGGCGAAGTGCAACCATAGACCGAATAGAATGCAGTCAACTTCTGTGTACAGCAGCCTAAGCCTGATTGTTATGGTAAGTATCTCCTTAAGCTATGGTTGTTTCGATACACCGGACAAAATCAATTAAATAAAAAGATAAACAAAATGCTGTACCTATGATACCTAACTGAAAAATCAAAGTTTAATTCAAGGCTGAATTAAGAGTTCGAGTGAATTGTTCAGCATACAAAACAAAGAATGCGCTATTTTATACAAATTAGGGTAGCTAAACGAATTCTCTCACTGGCCATCCATATACCGTTGGAAAGTTCCTGGAAGCAAATGAACCGAAACACTAACGACAAACTTTGGCAAGCTACAAAAGCAGGTGCAACAGGTACGAAAGAGACAGATATAGGTTCATCTCTACACGTCATGGTTTTCCCCTCCGGCAGGTAACGTGCGGCGGGAAAATCTGCGCGATCATAGCCGGCATCGGTGCCAAACGAGTGTGCCTCTCTGAGAGGGGAAATACACACTGGTTGCTTTCTCGTTTACGCTCAACAAGTGCGATTTTCTGTTCCCTTTTTTCCACCCACCGATGACGACGGCCGGGGAATGACACCTGCGTCTCCCGATGGCGTCCGGTGCTCCCCTCACTTGTTAGCACTTGCACAGCTGACAACGAAGTTTACTTCGCTATTTCCTGTTTTAAAATTAACCAAACGTGCTTTTGGGATGGTGACGACACCGTACCGCACACATGGGATGAAAAAAGAAATCCTAAACCGAACCAAACAGAGGAAAAACGTTAGGCTGGGAAAAGTGGCATGGTTTGTCTAGTTTTTTTGGTGTACCGTTCAAAACATTTTCAATCAATTTGGCACGATTCGTTTGAACTGCTTCGCACTTTGCTAGACCGTTGGATCCATTGTCGTCCATTAACATGTCATATGGATCAATTATATTTTTGATTTTCTGAAAAAAAAACTCAATTCTTGCAACAAATCGACATAAAAAGGGAATGTTTTACCAGTGGAATGAATATGTGTATATTTTTTGGCTCAGGAAGTACCAATACAAGGACCCCAAACTAAATGAATCCCCTCACAAAACAGTGCATCAAAACAAAAACAAAGATTCTAGTACCGCAAAGCAAAAGAATGGAGTACTCTAGAATGGAGTTCATGCATATATGCTTGAGAATAAACTGTGGCATGCTTTTGAAAAACATATGCACGGAATTGTTGCAAAACATGCTGTTTTTTAATATTTACAAAAATAAAACTTGTAAGAAAACCTCAGTACGAAACGACCATTAACGGAATAAACGAAATTTTTTTTCAAAGAAGTGGTACTCTGTTGGAATAAAAACACACTTCCACCATATCTGTCCCATTCGACAAAATAGCAAGTCGATAGAAACGCTGTTGAAAATATTATCTCTCTGTAGGCTGTTAAGGACGGGACAACCTAGTTTTGGGTTTTTAACGATATTTTCCCAACAAAATATGGTACTTTCACTACACAATGCAAAATATCGGTGACGAATCAATAGATTCCAATGGATAACTCTTTTTCTAAAAAAAAAAATTCATTGAGGACAGTTATGCTCTTATGGGCAGTGCAGGGCAAATACATATCTAGAAAATGCCTTAAAAAATGAAAAAAATTGCTGTAACCTTAGCCATGGCCGATGGCCTTTCGTGGCCTTGGCGAACATCTGCCACATTCGTATTGGCCACAGATTATTGGAGCAGACCTTCGGTTTCAGGTTCACCGACAACAAATTCTAACCGTCGCAGCTGGGGAACGTTGTGACGGTCTACGGTCTTCGGTACCAGATTCATCTTCAAGTGGTCCTCTTCCTACAGTCGAGTTCATTTCCGGCCAAAATACCACATCCTTCTTCGCGTGATACTTCTTGATAGAGGCGGCGACTTCCAGCAGGCACTTCATAAACAACTTGTAACGATTTTGCTGATGGTTTTGAGTATTTAAGATGGTCGGGATCACTTTCTGGAACCCCTTGCCCTTCTAAACAAGTTTGCTGAAGGTTCAAACATCCTTGGTGGACGGGGTTACGATATAAAATGGACGGATTAAAAAAATGATCTCTTTTAATATGTACACTAGAAGCACGTAGTGACCAAATTTCAGACAACACTCTCTACTTCTTTTTTTTTTCAGGAAGCCTCTAACCCCCCCCCCCCCCCCCCCCCCCCCCCCCCCCCCCCCCCCCCCCCCCCCCCCCCCCCCCCCCCCCCCCCCCCCCCCCCCCCCCCCCCCCCCCCCCCCCCCCCCCCCCCCCCCCCCCCCCCCCCCCCCCCCCCCCCCCCCCCCCCCCCCCCCCCCCCCCCCCCCCCCCCCCCCCCCCGAACGAGTGGCTCAAGGTTAGAAAATTCTAGGTGTTCGGGGTCATGCTATAAACTCGTTTAAAAATGTTTCCTTTTACATGCACACTAGCGCCACGTAGTGGATGAATCATGAACTCCTTGGCAATGTACATGAAATAGAAGGAGCCGAAAAGGTCCCTGGTCGGGCAAGCTCGATCCAAAACAAGAGCGAGAAAACCGTGCAACCGGATTCTGGAGTACAAAAACGAAAGGGTGAGTTATGTTAGAGACATAACTGCAAAGTTGACGTAGGACTGCTTGTTGATGTGAAGAAATTGATGCCATCGAATTAATAAATTTCTACTATATTTTATTCAGTCACAGTGTGTGAGGCTTTACTATTGATTCTCCACGAAAATTTATAGAAACTGCAGTTCGGCTCTAATTAACTATTAATAATATTTTGTTTGTTGAATGTCCAAACGTGCTTGTAAGTGTTAAATGGATCTTACGTTTACGGAGGGAACGTGGTTTGCGATTGGATTCGTCTCAGTCTTCTTGGGCTGCAGGACATCCTGGGTGTTTGGCACGTAATATTACGATAAAAATTACATTTACACCGTCTTCAACTCGAAGTTTTATAGACTGAACATTGAACATATAGTGAATTATAACAAACAACTTAACCTAACACCCAGTGGACCAGTTTGGACATTTTTATTTTGCGAAAAGCTCCACAGGCTGGAGCGGGAATCGAACCCACTTCATTGCAATCGCTTGAATGACGGGTTACGCCGCTAACCACGCACGCTAACCGATGACGTGGGCGATTGATTTCGCAGTTTTCTTCGGGAGGCGGCTTTTTAGCAACGCCATGTTGAGCCGGTGCGTAATAATGAAAATTTCGATGAACTCAAGACAAATTTTACCAAACATACTCTTGTAGTTGGCAAATTGATTTGATCGTCCTGAAAAGGGCGAATTTTATTTGTTTACGGAGGGAACATGGTTCAGAATTGAAATTTTCTTGTCGATCTTCTTGGGCTGCAGGAGGGCCTGGGTGTTTGGTGTTTGGACAAACTGCGAAATCATTTTGGCCATTTTCTCCGGAAGGCGGCATTTCAAGCAACGCCATGTTTAGCCGGTGCGTGGTAGTGAAGATTTCGATGACGCAAGACATATTTCAAGTAAGTCATCCTGAAAAGGACGGATTTTATTTGTTTACGGAGGGAACACGGTTCACGATTGAAATTATCTTGTCCGTCTTCTTGGGCTGCAGGACGGCATGGGTGTTTGGCAGCAAGCAATGCTACAAACTACGAAAAAATTTGGCCATTTCTCCGTGAAGCGGCATTTCAAGCAAGGTTTTCAATTTCAATTACGGAAGAAAAATTTCAATCACACGGTTCACAATTGCTAATTTCTTGTCGATCTTCTTGGGCTGCAGAACGGCCTTGGTTTTTGTAGCACAGCACCCTATGAAACGGTCAAACCGGAGAAATGTATTCAGCTCCTCGTCGTTGCGGACGACCAGCTGCAAGTAACATAAGAACTTCAGTAATGACGTGAAATGATGGAATCATCACCGCAGTGAGGTAGACGAGGGTACCGGCAACAACTAAGCAGCGACTAAGAACTGCTTTTCCAACTGCTTTCCTTCTGCTGCTGTGTAGATGTTTGTGTGCTGCTGCTTATAGTTGATTATGTATTACTGATAGCTGCTCGCACTGTCGGGTCCGTTTTATACAATGGCATCGGGCACCATTGCATGGCAAGAAGGGGGTATCAACGAAGGCAATGTGAATCAAATTTTACAAAAGGGGATGGGCCATAGTTGTTGCGGTCAGCCGTTTTGCAGTTCGGCTCGCCTAATTGTTAATACTATTTCGTTTATTGAATTCCAACGAGCTTGCTAGTGTTAACATGGCGAATAGGGATTTATATCAGTATACGGATACATAAGCACGATTTTAGGACATTTTCTCCGTTCGCGGCCTTTCAAGCATCGCTATGTTGAGCCGGTGCGTGGTAATGAAAAGAATTCAATCAAACATACTCCTTAGTAGACAAATTCATTTGGTCGTCCTGAAAAGGACGGATTTTATTTGTTTACGGAGAGAGGGTTAACAATTGAAATTTTCTTGTCGGCTGCAGACGGCCAGGGTGTTTAGCAGCACGGGGGGAGAAGTTGATTCAGCTCCTCGTCGTTGCGGATTAGTTGGCCTTCCAGAGCAGACGGTGAATGCGCTTGTCCTTACGGATGCACAGCGAGAACTGATGGTTGGTCGGACGTCACCAAATGTTTAATTATCGCTGGCACGGTAACTGTGGCAGTATTAACCAATCAGAGTATGGCACAAATATGATGTCATTTTCGACGAATAGCTTTGTGCGTTTCAACATTTTTTTTTTCTTTAAACTTCTTTTTTTAATTAGTTTAAACAAATGTAATGAATTTAGTTATCAACAGGGATCCAACTTTGACGTTCTACCTTTAGGAATGAAATACTTTTCATAAAAATTTTTGTGGGCCAAATAGGAGATATTATCGTTCAAAGTCTCCAAATCCGTGTAACGCTTGCGATTTTAGAAATTTTAGAACGGCGCCCCTATACAGGAATAGAAAAGAGAGACGTAAGTCCTACGTCAAAACAGATGCATCCTGATCGATTTTACGCCAAGGAAGATTCGCGAGCGCTGACCGAAGCGCAGTATTATCGGTGGACCAGGACCTGGACAACGCTTATCCCACGATGGCGATGGAAAAGTTTGGATATAAGGTGGTGGCCCTGGCAAGCAATTTGTATCTGTGCCTTGCGGTACGTCGATCTCTTTTTTGCGAAGAGTTCAATTAACCCCAAGGTGTACGAGGAAGGATGTTTGAAGAAGATATTGCCGCCATCAAGCATCAGAAACTCTTCCTCTCTTCTGGCAAGATTTGGCTTCACACTTGCCCACTATGCCAAGTCGGTTCTACAGTGGTTGACAAACAATAATGTACAATACGTGAAAAAGGACATGTATCCCCCGAACTGTCTGGATCTTCGGCCAATTGAACGGTACTAGGCGATTGTCAAGCGGCACTTGCGGAAGGAGGGTCAAGAACCCAAAAAAATCCGGGAGTTTTAGAAGAAATGGACAGCATCCACCAGGATTGCACAAAAGGAGGTTGTGCAGAATTTATTGAGCCAAAATGGGGGGGGTTTGAAAGACACAAAGTTTATAAAAAATACACAGTGTAAAGCGAAAATAGATGTTATTTCTCCAAAAAAAATAGACTTTTTTTTTTTTTCACACACTTTTTATCGAAAATCAATTTTGAGTAACTATTTTTCGATACACTCCTTAGTACCATAAATTATACTGTTCTTGATAAGTGGATACTTTTCAGGGGCAATGTAATATTCAAGTGTGTGTTGCAATATTTTTCGAAGTGAGTCGATACTATTGACTGGTAGTATATATCTTCTCGTTCACGGCAAGCTCCGGAGGAAAGTACAGCGGCTTGGATATTTCCTTCTCGCTGATTGTCAGCAACAGAAGGAACTACTTTGAGAACATTCTGTGGGCGATATATTTGACGTCAATTCTTACCTCGTTGGGGGGGGGGGGGGGGACGTTGAGTACCCGTCCTCTGCCAATTGTTGCCGTCCAGTAGGTCTCGTCATCCTATGTGACCACGACGCCTCGTTTCACCGGTAAGATTTTTTGCACGGAAACCCTCAGCCGTTCTGCTGCTCTGACACAACCGGCCTCGATTGATGCTTCCGCATAACAATGTCCATCTTTCCCAGGTTCCTTTTTGCCGTTTGGCCAGTTCTGGCGCCGAACGATGAGGCCACGTTGCACTCGGTCCTCGTGTTCAGCTTCTGCTGCACTTTACGGCCGCACAGAACTGTCAGGTGGCCGGAACCAGGCTTTCTCCAGAAGGGAGAGGATGTTGTGTCCAACATTTTCCCAGCGGGGTGAAGATGGCAGAACGAGCAAACCATCTACACGTACTTCTATCGCCATAGTAGAGGTTATTTTTCTGTGATAGTTGCATAAAGCTCTACAGCAGTCGATTGAGATTTAAAGAGAAAATAAATAATGAAATTTTAACTCATTTCCATTACCAAGACATAAATTTACATTTGATGACGGGAATGAAAGCCTTGAAGATTAAAAAAAACTGAAAAGTATTGATTGTACCATTTTTATTAAATAAGAAAGAAATGAGATGATATTCAAATCACGATCGTATTAATCAAATAATTTTGTTGGGTATTAATACCATAGCACAGCATTAATATTTTGTCAACCATATATTTAGAAATTGATACCATTCCATAGTTAGAAGATGGTGCTAACTGTTTAATAGATCAAAATAATCAAGCTTACCACGCCAGCTGTCCATCCAAGGAGCGCTCTACCAACAAAAATGTTTCCTGGTGGAATGACAGGCTAGAAAAACTACGCAAAAAAGCTCGAAAACTATTCAACCAAGCAAAAATTACATCAAACTGGTCTCGAAATAAAGAGGCTTTAAGTGATTATTATAGAGAAATAAGAAGATCTAAGCGGAAAGATTGGAGGCACATGTGTGAAAACATAGAAAGTGTTCCTGAAACTGCAAGGCTTCAAAAAGTTCTCTCAAAAGACCACTCAAATGGTCCCGGTATGCTTAAAAAGATGGATGGGAACTTAACTGAAAACGCTAATGAAACTGTGGTACTGATAATGCATATTCACTTCCCAGGGTCTCTTTCTACTACTGATCAACTACAAGATCAAAACTGCATACAAAGTGGCGCAACTACAGCATATGCGGTACAAAATAAACATGGCAATGGCTCTGAAATCTTTAACGAAGTGCCTGTAAATTTAGTAGATAAGATTTTTACTCACTCTAAAATTGAATGGGCCATTGATTCATTAAGTCTCTTCAAATCTTCTGGTCCTGATGGAATTATTCCAGCACATGTCCAAAAATGTAAATCAATAATAATTCCTGACTTAAACAGACTATTCAAAGCCCAGCTTCTTATTGGGATATATCCCAAAAAAGTGTAGGCAAGTCAGATTAGTATTTATACCGAAGGCAAATAAAAAAGACAAGTCTTCACCAAAGTCATTTAGGCCTATAAGTCTATCATCAATATTGTTGAAATTAATAGAAAAACTTATTAATGAATATGTTCAATCTGGGATACTAACCAATAATCCATTATCAAAAGCACAATTCGCTTATCAGACAGGTAAATCAACTGTAACAGCCCTTAACATTCTAGTTAATAAAAAAATAGAAAAGTCCTTCACTGCTATGGAAATACTTTTTTCACAGCGTTTCTTGACATCGAAGGTGCTTTTGATAATGCCTCTTTCCACTCAATCCTTTACATCAATTTATACTACAGGATGTGGAAAAAAATGCTCTGAGGCTCAAACGGTCCATGAGTTTCTTTGATGGAGATCTTATTGGACACTTGAGTATCCTAAAAGAGTTTTCGATAAATCCTTTAATATTGATAAGTGAAGATTGTATGCTTAGGAGAAACTACTTCAATCATAAATTCACAGTCCATGCAGCTACTCGTTCCGATTTGGATAAAAGAGAACCGGGTTTTCGTCCGGGCTCAACAGTCTTCTAAACAGATGGTTCAAAGCAAAATAATTTGGTAGGGGCTGGTATAATTGGGCCTGGGATAAACTTGTATGTGACAATGGGAAAATATCCCACAGTGTTTCAAGCTGAAATATATGCCATACTGGAATGTGCATCAATCTGTATGAGAAGAAATTATAAAAGTGTATTTGTTCAGATAGCCAAGCAGCTCTGAATTCTTTAATGTCAAAAACATTCACATCTAAACTGGTGTGGGAATGCGCATAATGTTTACAGTAATTGTCCAGTCGTAACATGATTAACCTCTATTGGGTTCCTGGTCATTGCAGAATTGAAGGAAACGAAAAAGCTGATCAGTTGGCAAAAATTGGGTCATCCATGCAATTCATAGGGCCCGAACCATTTGTAGGATTATCTTCTAACTGGAATAGTACCTCCAAAGCCCGGCAATCCAAACTGTTCATTAAGCCTAACGGCAATCCAAACTGTTCATTAAGCCTACCGCTTCATACGCAAAAGTTACTTAAACTTTCAAAACACGACTTGAGTACATACACTGGTTTGATAACAGGACAATGTCCAAGTAACTATCACCTGAAAAGCATCGGTAAACTTCATGAAGATAACTGCTGCTTTTTTGGGTTGGAGAGTGAAAGCTCTAAGCATTTAATGTGCGACTGTGTTGCACTATTTAATAAACGATGCAGATTTTTTTGACAAGGGGCTCATTGACCCTGTGAGGTCTGAAACGCTGCTCCCAATAAAATAGTACACCTCATTAGAAATGTAGTACCTGCTTGGGAAAATTGCCTTCTGCAGTAGTGTTAGTAATTCCAAATAGTAACTTACCATTGCGATAATAAGGCAAAATAAACAGGAGGACACGCCACAATAAATCAAATCAATGGTTGCACCAAGTAACCACAAGCATTATATTATTGCACTTATTTAACCCAAAATCAACATCATTAATGCGGAATCGCATTAATTCAACAGTTGTCAAAAAATGAAGCGTTAGATTAGCTTTAAGAATATATTGATGCATTACCAATGCAACAATGCTACTTTAGCAATGTCTTATTGCAAAACAAAAGATGTGGCAATAGTTCGATCTTAGTGGGGCCCTTTTCAGCTTTAATCCAACTTCAATGATGCACTATACGTAATGCATTTCCCTATATATGCATGCTCGTATAGTCTCGTGGTTACTTGTCAAAGAGCTAAGGCAGCACTTACGTATCTTATCAAAAGTCTACATTTTGGCGCAGCAATGTACTATGTTCACCTCCTCACGGTATATAGAACTAGATCAGTAGTGAGTAAAGTTTCACTCATTCTCGCAAAGAGGGGCGTTGCATAGAAATTATTTGACTTATTAGACCTCGCAGTAAGAAGACGTGCTATTGATTCCGCCTTAAAGACTCAGAGGAAAAGACTCCTTTTTGCTGAATCCCAAATGGGTTGGACGGCGAAGAAATCTCGGAATGTTCTGTTCAATGATGAATTGTAGTACAGCATCATCGGGAGTGATGGGATTTGCCGTGTACGTCGACTCGTTGGAAAACGCTTGCATCTACGATATTGCCAAAAGATCGTGAAGGCGGAGGCAATTTGATGGTCTAGGGAAGATTTTCTGCCCAGCGCATTCTGCCTCATGTGGTATGATATATATGTTTAAACTGGAAAACGACCCAAGGTTTGCTCAAATGGTCAAACGCTAATTAATGTGCGCATAAAAATAAACGAATTTTTTTTCGGATGGAAGGAAAAATAGAACGGAAAAAGATATGTTAGCAAACGAAATCGCATTTTATTCATTCAGAAATCAAAAACTTCACAAAAAATACTGCAGCAACGCCCGGCAGTTAGTCGGAACTTTGGCCATAGGTGAAAAAAACAAGCTATTCTTCCGTTCGGTCGCACCGACCTACCGTCCCAACTCAAGGAAAGAAATGGCCCGCTTGCTGTTCTCGCCATAGCTGCCGTAACCAAAATGATGGAGTTGTCAAATTTTCACAGTATATAGACAACTAAAGTGTGGCCCATTCAGTATTGGAACAAACATTTTTGATTCTTACAGCGATCCTAGTTTGTAAACTTTGACATCTTATGTGTTCCCTATAACAATAACAACATCAGAAGTTTTTTGTCACGGTGCAGTTCGAACGTCAGAGAAATACAAAATGGCAAAAAAAGAGGAAAAATAATTGTGCGCAATTATTTGGAAAACCATTCGTGGTCTGGGACAAAACTTGCTAATGTGTTGGTTTTTCCCCCTTAAATACCGTGTGGCGTGTTTTGAATAAGTAAAAAGAAACTTTACCGACGGATCGCACGCCTCAAAGCAGGCATCAGGCGGTACTGTCAACCGTCAACTGCGTAACAAAGTAATCAAGAACATTTAGGCCAACCCCAAAATCTCGGACCGCGATTTGGACAAAAAGTTTCTCGCCGCACGCAGTACCGTGCAACGGATTCGTCTCCGGGAAGGCTTCAAGTCATACCGTGCTTAAAGACAACCAAATAGGGATCAAAAGCAGAACCATGTGGCCAGAATCCGTTCCAGAAAACTGTATGATCAGGTGTTGTCAAAATTCAATGGCTGTCTCCTCATGGAGGATGAAACCTATGTAAAGGCCGATTTCAAACAGCTACTGGGACAAAAATTTTACTTGGCTACGGCTCGGGGAGATGTTCCTGCCAAATTCAAGTTTGTGTTTGCAGATAAATTTGCATGTAAAACAATGATTTGGCAAGGCATCTGTAGCTGCGGTAGGAAGACCAAGGTTTTCATCACTGATAGGCATTTAATTCAGAGCTGTACAGAATGGAATGTCTCTAAAAGCGAATATTGCCATTCATCAGATCCCACTACACCCAAAAGTTGAAAAGGTGGCAAAAAACGCAATTGCAGTTTTTGCAATCATATCTTGAGAAATCTGCATGATTCAGAAAAACGCACTTTTGCCCATCATGATCCACAAAGCATTTTATGGTATAAACGAAACCATGGTTCACTATGGGTGAGACAATACCGCAAAATGCCGCAACGCTATTGGTCACTGTTGTAATTCCGCTGTCAAGTGTTCTATTTTTATTTTCACTCGTCATCGCAATCCCATCTCCCTCTCATCAAGTGTGCCCTTCTTGATCACCACGTGAAGCCATGCAAGGGTGTGCGAGCGACATTTGCTTTGTTGCTGCATTCACCGAGTGCCTCGACAATCGAAGCATATGCACGCTTTTATTCCAATCACTTCAAGTTGTGAAAGTGGCTGAATGGTTACTATGTAGAGCCACGACGCTCGCGGCCACGGTTCGAATCCCTGGTAACGTGCTCGAATTTGGTTTTTTGTCAGTTGTTTTTCCGGCACTCAAGGGATAGGACCAATACACTGCACAACCCACGTACACATCGAATTTTTTCAAAGCGAATTGATGTGATGCTTTTTTGCCCACGACCAATGTTGCATTTTTTCTCCAAGTTACGATCCATTACGAGAAATGAAACAAAATCATTCGCAATTGCATTACAATCTTGCTTTTTTATTTTGGGTGTTTAAAACCAATTGGACCAATTGGAACCGATGGATTCAGTTTATACCGAAAAAACTCAACCCACCCAACAGTCCCCAGCTCAGACCGATAGAGAGATGTTGGGCTATTATGAAGAGGAAGCTGAAGGTGAATGGCAGTGTCGTCAAAAGCATCAATGAATTGAGAACCAAGTGGAATAAGATTGTCAAAACGATGGATGAGAACACCACTAAATGGAGCATGCGAAGTATTCACGCTAATGATACATTACATTGGAATTTAATTGGTTCAGACGGTGTTTGATTTAATTTTCTGGGAAAATTAGAGCAAATAAATGAAATTGATTTAACAGAGCTGGTTTATTGCCATTCTTTCCGACGATACAATAACTCATTTCAGGTAAATATCCACATCTTATCCAACGACAACCATCCCGAGCAGGAGAAAATAACTACAATAATTAATTACAATTACAACTACAATTAAATAATAATTAAATACCTAAGAATTGCTAACAAAATATCTCTCGAATAACAAAACTTGTTATTTGGAATACCTGGGGTTACTCTGAGAGGTACACATAACAATGGTGGAACAATTTTATGGTATTATCCCCCCAGGTATTTTAACTCTTATGCAGCGGTCTTAAAAACCAAGGCTAAATCAGCCTTAGTAAAAACACCAGCCCGTTCTGCACGACAGCCCAACTTGACTGGAAACACACCACCATGTGGCTATAATTTACCATCTTTAGTTTCGTGCTTATAGATGAACCCTCAACGCAATGGACGCGACACGAGTGTACACGCTCGTGTTTTGCTTTTGACGCCGTGTTTGATTTTTGGAAAAATACCCGAGCCAAGTGGTTACGATCACAAGAAAACTCTCAACATACACCCAGTATGACACTTTGTTTTCGTGGTTGTTGGGTGACGGGTGCATAGGTTGATTGAGTTTAACAAGCACGGCACTGTTAGAAATAAAATAAAATAAACCACGCGTGTTTTCTGCAATCGGACACAATCGGAAACATTCGGATGTGGTGTTTGCCGAAACATCAAACACGATGTCCGAAGCCAAAACACGAGCACTGACAATGGTGTTGTACCCACCGCGTTGTGTGTTAGTCTGGAAACACGAAGTCAAAGTGGTGAATTTAATGAACGTGCTAGCGTGGTAAAAAGTAGCTCGGCGTGCAGTATAGTGTTTGGATATGGCGTTCCTGCTCGGGATGCGGTCGTGCCTTGTGTCTAACCCTTTAATCA
>JAHHFK020003306.1:0-25315 GCA_024533555.2 Aedes koreicus
TGTGGTCATTATGGTTCTGGAAACTTGATATCATCACCATTGCACTTTTGAGTTCTCATGTTACGTGATGTGTCAAATTATGGGTTTCGATCCAAAACTGAATTTGGCCACTTTCTCGGGAGTAGCCGGAACATCAACCCGGATGAGGCCAATGTAGTTCTGGACTTTTGGTATCATGACTATTGGACTTATTTTTGGATTAGCATGTTATTTGAGGTGCCGCATGATAGGTCTTGATCTTAGGCCAAAATTGGCCGCTTCCCCGGGGAAATTTCCGGAACCGATGAACCGATTCAAATAATTTAAAAGCAAAGTATAGGACTACATTACTTTTTTTTTGGTGGTTGTTTCATTCAAATCGATTCAGTAGTTGCTTGGGAAACTGAGTTAGAATTTTCCTTACACACATACACTACCTACACTACATAAACAGACAGACATTCAGTGCATCGAGCTTAGTTCGTTGTATATCATACTTGGTCCTCCGGGCCTTGGATCAAAAGTCGGGTTTCCAAGATATTTATATATATAAATACACTTCCTTGTAAGAAGGGTAAGACCGTGGTAATCTAGTAGAATATTTATGTATTTACCAATTTCAAGGGTTTCCCAGACATTCCAGGACTTTGGCCTCCCAGAACCGTAGTTGCGCAAATTTGCGCAAGATGAAACCCTCAGTTATGGAAAGCTGGTAAAAAAATCTTCAAAATAAGTGGTGTATGTGCGTAAGTTTTTTTTTCGATTCTCCATACATTTTATATGGGAGTAAAAAACCACGACCATTTAGGACCCATGCTTTGAAAAATCGTTCAGAGCACAATGTTCATCCAATCTTCGTAAAATTTTGGAAAAAGAAATGTCAAATAGTGTGCAAAGTTAGACGAATATATTTATTGTAAAATGAGGAAGTTGATTTTTCGACTTTTTTTCGCCTTGGAATCACTGTGCGGAGCAGAGGCAAGACAGCAAGAGAAATGACTTCATCTGAACGGCGGACGAGCGAGATGTGTCAACTTCCACGATAAGCGAAGTTAAGGATGCCATTAAACAGTTTATGAACAACAACAAGGAGCAAAACAAATGAAAATGAACCCGGATAAGTCGGAAAATTGTCTAAGCCAACTCATCTGAGTCGGGATCTGGGATACAGAACAGCTACCGGAGTAGTGGGAAGACGGAGTTAATTATACGCCCAATTATACAAAAAGGGTGACAGGTTGGAATGTGAGGATTACCGAGCGATCGCTATTCTCAACGCGGACTACAAAGTGCTTTCCCAGATCATCTTCCGCCGTCTATTGCCGCTAGCAAACAGATTTGTAGGGCAGCAGGGTAAATGCACCCTCCTTGTTGGGGAAATGCTCCTTAAACTTTGGAAAAATGCTCCTTAGATGTGTTTGCCCGGTACAATGCAATCGGAGGTATTAACCTTCTGGTTAGCGCTTGCCGGTTGTTTTGACGGGTCTTAAGTTTCTTCAAGATTGTATAGCGGAGCTTCGCTCTGCAATCTTCTAGGAGGTTTGGCGGGTTTAAAATTTTATTTTTGAGGCGTAATTTCATTTTTGATCGAAACTACAAAAAAAAACAAAACCACCCACCACAACAACGCAACAAAAATAATCCTTGCATTATACCGGGAAAACGCATCTAAGGAGCATTTTTAGAAAGTTTAAGGAGCATTTCCACAAAAAGAAGGGTGCATTTACCCTTTGCCGATTTGTAGGTAGTTATCAAGCCGGTTTTGTGGACGGGGGATCGACAATAGTCCAAATCGATACGTTGCGGAAAATCCTTCAAAATTTTCACGATTATCAAGTTCCTACGCACCACCATCGAATTCAAGGCCGCATATGATATTATGAAGCTCGTGAAGAGCTATGGAAGATTTGGACGAGAACGGTTTTCCCGGGAAACTGACTAAAAGATAAAGACAACGATGGATGATGTAAAGTGCTCCCGAAGATATCGGGTGCGTTTTCGGACTCGTTTGAAACAGGCAAAGAACTTCCGCTAGGTGATAATCTCCAGTTCAGCATTGCGCTTGAAGGTGTTATGAAACGTGCGAGCTTGAACATTTTCTATAAGTCCAGTGAATTCATTTGCTTCGCTGACAACCTGGACATTGTCGGAAAACGTTTCAAACGGTGGCTAAGCAGTAACCAAGCTGAAACGTGAAGCAGAAACGAGTAGGATTAAGGGTGACTACGTCGAAAACTAAGTATCTGCTCGCAGGAGAAACTGAGCGCGATAGAGCTCCCACAGGCAGAAGTGTGACTTTCGACGGAGATGACTTCGAGGTGGTTAACGAGTTGGTGTACATCGGATCATTGGTGACGTCGGATAACAACTGCAGCAGAAAAATTCAGAGACGCATAATAGCCAGAAGTAAGACTTCACAAGGCCCTACGATCTGCTAAACTACAGCCTCGTACTAAGTGTACCATGTACAAGACGCTGGTACTCTACGGACACGAAACGTGGACAATGCTCGAAGGGGACCTGCAAGCACTTGGAGTTTTCAAACAACGTGTGTGTTGGGAACGCAACGTGCTTCTTCGAACTTAGGCAGTGATAAAAACAATTTGGCCGGCAGACGCCGATGTAAAAGGGAGAGCTTTCTTTCGTTGTTTGACGGGAAAAATGATACCGAACGTGTGCACTGGTAGACTATCGAAAATTGACTGGCTTTATTCAACAATCATGGTAGAGTGTGGTAGTTCATAGATTATGAGGTACAATACATCATTTGGTAACAGTGACCGTAGTGTGTATAGGTGGTTGGCGCAAAGTAAATAATACAAATGGGTGAATGTAATTCAAGGATGCGTAGGTGTAATGATTACAAATTTTGTTCTTGTAATTTGACAACAATATATAAATGAAAATGATTATAATAATGTTTCTTCTTCTCTTTTCAGGTAAGGATAATTAGGATCTTCAACAGTGTGCTTAGGACTATTTTTGAAGGTGTATGTTAAAACGGTGTATGGAGGGAAAAAATAATGCACGAGATGGCGTAGCTCAATGGTGAGCACAGTATCCAAAAAGTTTTTTTTTTTATTCCTTTTTTATCGAGATTTTCAGCCCTGGGCTGGTTCATCTCCCGTCGTAGTCTCTCAAATACCTTTTGGGTATTTTCGTAACTTGTTCGGGGGTGAGATTCGAACTCGTGACATTGGCGTGAGAGGTATGGATATTATCTACTACGCTGGGGTCGCACCCATGTATCCAAAAAGTCACTAAAGCTGGAAGGGTACTATTGGCGGAACACGTTGTGAGGAGACTATACAAAAATCCCGCAAAAATTGTGTTTGCCTCGAATACGGCCGCTACAAGATGCAGGGGAGTGCAGCGAGCTAAGTGGTAGACAGAATAGAGCTTGAAGTGTAGGACGCTCGAAAAACAAGCCTCAAACCGAGTTTCTTGGCAAAACATTGTGGCGTAGGTGCGTTCCTGAAGGTAAATTGGACAAATGATTGAACAAATGTAAAGCAACCTGTGTATTCTGCTTCAAAAATTTAATTGAGAGTGATGCGCCCTTCTTATCAAACCATCCTGTGAAACTAAATATTGCGGGTTATTCCATTTGTTGGATTCTCTCGTTGTAAATATGTTCCTGCGGGTTTCACGTAAGTGTATCTGCTTACCGCGATCCACCCTTCCGTTTTTGGTTCTCCATACAGCGTTACTGTGAACTCACATCGATTACTTAGATTAATCCTGCTATTAAGCAGAGCTGCATAAAAGACAAGCTCTTAGAACGGAAGGTGGCTACCTTACATACATACATACATACATACGTTGTGCTGAATTGTGTTGAAAACATAAAAATGTCGTATTCAACCAGTCGAGAGGGTTAAATTTTTAAGTGTTTTTAATACTTAATTATTTACCAATCAGACCAAAGCTGGAGTGAACTCTGCTGTCTCCATTCTATTTGGTTCATGGCTGTATTTCGTCAGCCTCGGAGTCTAGGGTCCGCAAGTTGCCTTCTACTTGATTGAGCCACCTTGCTCGGGGTGTGCCTCTTGTTCTTGTGCCTGTCGGTCCGTTTTCGAGAAATCATTTTAAGTGGGTTGTCTTATGGGCGCATACAAAATTGAACATTTTAAACATGCTCTACCTCGTGATTCTGATAAGATTCAGAAATGGTTAAAGTCTTCGGGAAAGTTTTTCAGAAAAGATTATTTGAGCCTGATTCACTTCCTATTCAAGTGATTCAGGACTGATTCACCTCAAATTCAATTGATTTAGGACTGACTGACTTCTCTGATTCATTTCGTTTTCAAGTAATTCAGGTCTGATTACCTTAATATTCAAGTGATTCAGGATCAATTCACCTTAAATTCAATTGATTCAGGACTGAGTCACAACACACTCAAGTGATTGAGGTCTGGTTTACTTTATATTTAAGTAATTAAGGTCTTATTAGCATTATATTCAAGTGATACTGGACTGACTTACCTCAAATCCAAGTGATTTAGGAAAGGCGCATCACACATTCAAGTAATTCAGGCCTGATTTTATTCAGTTTCCAGTTATTCAGAAAGGACTCACCTCAAATTCAAGTAATTCAGGACTGACTCACAATACATTTGAGTAATACTGGTCTAATTCACTTCATGTGATAGGGGTCTAATTTATTTCATGTTCATGTGATTCAAGGCTGATCTATTTCATATTCAAGTGATTCAGTCTTGAATCACATCATATTTAAGTGATTCAGACCTGATTCACTTCATATTCAAATGATTCAAGTCAGATCCACTTCATATTCAAGTGATGCAAAACTGACTCATCTCAAATTCAAGTGATTCCAGGACTGATTCACCACAAATTCAATTGGTTTAGGTCTGGTTCACTTCATATTAATGATGTGATTAAGCTCTTATTTATTTCATATTCATGTCATTCAAAGATAAATCACTTCATGTACCAGTTATTCAGGCATAATTCACTTCATATTCAAGTGCTTCACTTCATATTTAAGTGATTCAGGTCAGATTAACTTCATATTCAAATAATGCAGGACTCTCAAGTGATTTATGACTGATTCGTCACAAATTCAAGTGATTTAGGGCTGGTTCACTTCATATTCATGTATTGATGTTCTTATTAATTTCATATTCATGTCATTTGAGGCAAATTCACTTTATATTCAAGTGATTCGGGTTTGATGCACTTCATATTCAAGTGATTCAAGGCTGATTCACGGCATATTCAAGAGATTGTTCAAGAAATTCAGGACGGATTCACTTAAAATTCAAGTGATCTTCAAATCCAATCGAACTGCTATGAGATAACCTAGACCGAAACACGAGAAAAATGCTTCCCTAGAGCCATAAACACTTGTGGGAGTGCCTACCAGGGACAAGTTGCGACTCAAATCTCTTTGAGTGCAGACCAGGCTGATACGAGACAGCATATTAAATTTCAAAGAGCGTGAAAGTGCAGTCTGTTTTCCCGTGCACCCTTGTTTTTCCATGCGCTCAAAGCCGCACATCTCATTTAGAATTTGCTCTTGTCTCTTTGGGCATTAACGATTACACTCTGTGCAAACACAAGTGCGAAAAACAGACACGGTGGCACACTAGATCGGACCTGCACAAATTTGTGTTTGCTTCACATGTTTTCATAATGTTTTGTGCAATGTACAGGGCCCAATTAGGTACGTAGAGTCAAGCATTTTATTAAACAACTGACAAACTGATAATTTCATGTACCATCTAAGAGTAACAATGAGCAGAAGGGTGGTAGAGCAGGAGGGTGTATAAATAAGTCTTAGAGTTTCCATACAAAAACCTTTTGAAGTGCTAAGAAGTATTACTTAATTTTCAAACGGCTCGACTAGTTTGTGAATTAAGATTTTAATAAAAACTTTTCTCTATGAACCCCTACAATGCCCTTTTGTTACTAGAATCATTTTTTTTTTTAATTTTGATACCTCTAACCAAAGCATGAGCCAAAGCACAGTGCATTACACTTTATCTCTGAAAGATAAGTGCTGCTATGAAATCTCTAACACGTTTGTTTTGTGCGCTCTTCTGAAACAGGAGACGCACACTTGAAACTGGGTGAAGCACTTTTCTATTTTACACTGCTCTGTGTATTTCAACAATCCCTGGTGCCTGCAAACCGCTTGGAAGAAAATCTTGGACGATACATTACGGAAATTCATCGAACGAAAGCCGAGCATTTGTACGCCTGTTATAAAAGAAATCGGTGGGTGTTTCGAGGAATTGAAAATTTAATTATATTATAATTACTATAAACATCAAATTTTCCTACGGCCCATTTTGCTTCATAAAATGTCTTACCTTTGAGCTTGATCTTTTCTTTTGATGTTTGAAATAAACAACTTCAGATAAAACAAAAATTAAGTAAACTTTTTTTTAAGCATTTACCCTCTGCACCATCCGGATGTCCCTTCTGAATAACTTTGCGCAAGACAATCTATCTATCACAACTATCTATATTATCAGAATCACGAGATAGAACAAGTTAAAAATGCTCAATTTTGCATGCTTACTAACGCCACGCAGCGGTAGAATTCCGAATCAAACTGTCCACCTTGACCTGCTGAACAACTTTGCCGAAGACGAAAACTTTCCATGTAATCCGAATCACGGGGTAGCTCAAGTTAAAAATGCTCAATTCTGAACAGAACGGTGCACTTTTTGAATGCCATTGACCTTCTGAACAACTTTTCCGAAGACTAGAACTATCTATCTGATCAAAATCACGAGATAGAACAAGTTGAACATGCTCAATTTCGTATGCTTACTAGCACCAGGTAGTGGTGGAATTCCGAACCAAACTGTCCAACTTTTGGATGCCCTTGATCTTCTGAACAACTTTGCCCAAGACTCGAACTTTCTATCTTACCAGAATTACAAAATAAAGATTGGACTCGGAAAAAATGCGACACTTTGTTTTGGGTGTAACTTTTTATCGCGTGGGTAAACATTAATGAAATATTAGTTTAGAGTGTAATGTTTATGTGTGCAAAACTTTATCGCGATCTGTCAAGTAGTTTTCAAGATGCATTCGAAACAAGAAGAGCTACGCCAGCAAATCTTGAGCTCGGTGATCGATAATCCTGGTCAGTCGCACAGATGGATCAACAAAAGGCTAAGAATCCACCATTCCACCGTGTCCCGCGTTGTGAAGATGTTCCAGGAGACGAAGACCATCAAGCGGCGCGCTGGAAGCGGCCGAAAACCGAAAACGAAATACCCAGAGAATGCGCGGAAGATAAGGCAGTACTTTAAGAATAACCCGAACCGTTCTACCCGAGACGTGGCCAAAAAGGTCAATTCGTCGAAGTGGTTCGTCCAGCAGACCATGAAGCGGGCTGGGCTACGTGTTTTTTTAGGTCAGGAAGGCACCAAACCGGACTGACAAGCAAAACACGGTGGCCAAATTGCGTGCGCGGAAGCTGTACCGTGAGTGGCTGGTCAAGCCAGGCTGTCTCGTCATGGACGACGAGACATATATCAAGGCGGACACCAAACAAATCCCCGGCCTCGAGTTTTTTGTCGGTACGTCCCGCATGGAGGTTCCGGAAAAGTTCCGGAAGAGAAAGATGGACATATTCGCGAAGAAGTACCTGTTGTGGCAGGCGATCTACTAGTGAGGACGGTACAGTAAGCCGCTCGTTACAACCGGCACCATAAACGGGCAGATTTATCGAGAGGAATGCTTGCAGAAGCGCTTGCTGCCCTTCCTCCGCTCTCACCGTGGTCCCACGATGTTCTGGCCGGATCTCGCTTCGTGCCAAGCCTATAATGGATTGGTACGAAGCGAAGGGCGTTAATGTGTCCCGAAGGAGGCGAACCCGCCAAATACACCAGCACTTCGTTCGATCGAAAAGTTTTGGGCGATAATGAAGAGGAAGTTGAAGAAAAGCGGAAAAACATTCAAAACCGATGAAGCTTTGAAGAAAAACTGAGAGAAATTGTGTAAGGAAGATGGACAAAGCCTCGCCCAAGATCTCATGAGCAGTGTTAAGAGAAATGTACGAGCGTTCAGCTTGGGGAAAGAAATTCAATAAATAAAATTATGCCAAATATAGCTAATATATAGTTATTCAATCCCTGAAAATTTGAGAAGTATCCGATTCAAAATGAATTTTTGGTGATCATTTTTGTGTGTCTCATTTTTTCCGAGTCCAGTCTTTATAACGATTGAAAATAATACATTCGCGAATAAAACTAGGGGAAGCAGGAAGTCTGTATAAAAATATGTTAACTGAATAACCAAGCTGATCATCCCATAAAACGTGGACCAGAACAAATTTCATGTTTTTGATGATAATTTGATGCATTTTGGTTTCTTCTCCAAGTTCTGGAAGTTTCACGAAGTAAAACATTAACAATAACATTCATAGACTATCGCTTCTATTATCGCAACAGTATTATTAATCGCGAAATTCATCGCGTAATCGCGTCTCATCGTGACCGATTCTTATTCGAATCTTGAGCATTAATATTGATGACTGGCAGCCATGCCATTTCTATTTGAGCTACCCGTACAGTTTTTGGCAACACTATCGAAATTTGTTTTGTTTATCTCGAGCAAGCGAATCGAGTAGCATCCATCAGTGTTTTCCGAAACAAAATCTGTAGCGGAAAAAGTAATGGCAATTGGTAAGTGTTTATGTTCCACCTTTGAAGCCTGTATGTTTTGTATAGATGAGCTTGTTTGTTGTGTATGAAGCTCTTCCAGATGGCGGAGTAACTGAGTGATCACTAGTGCACCGGGCGTAAAACAAAAACAGCATATTGTCCGAAGTGTTTGAAGGTGCTTTCCTATTCCTTGTCGCTCCGGCATCACACAAAGATGCAAACGAGAGCATCCTGATGGGCAGCTTGGAAAAATCACCCACCGATAAGTTGCTCGTCGAACCAAAGGAGAAAACATTTTTTAACAAGATAGAACTTACCGCCTTCGATGAGCTAAAACCGAGCATTGATCCACTGGAAGGGAGCAGTGGTGACGGTATGATAGCAGTAAGCAGCAGCAGCAGCAGCGATGTACAAGTGCATCGTATGTGCTAAGCTTTTCAAAATTTGAATGCATTTGAGAAAGGTCCACATGGTCTAAACCGTATTGAATGACTATAAATCGGAAAATAAAGTAATGACGCAAACCAATCACAAAAAGACTTCTCCTATCAAACCAGCTATTCCAATCTTGACGGTCTGCATGCCATCGTTGAGAGCAGTGAAATTGCTGAGGAATCCAATAATTAGTTAACTCCGAATCATCCATGACCGTGTTATGGAGAATTTCCTGGGCAGCCAGAGTGTTTATGTGGAATTCTCTGTATGGATCTACCGTAGATGGAATACGTAAATGACTACGAATAGTCATTCAAAATTTCGTTTTTCTTGCGATGTCATAGGAAAATTTGAATGATCGAATATTTGGAAGCAAGAAATGTCATTTTATTTCTGGCAGTTCTCGTTGTCAATTTTCTCGAGCAGTTCCATGCTGTCAGCGATAATTTTTGTTCTGATCGCATCGTCATCGCGCTCTCATTGCGATAGATCGTGCCAATCGTAAAAAATGCTTTCAGCACAAAGAAAATCGTCATCATCGTGAAAATGTTCATCACAGGGAAGCTTTATCTAACGCTAATCGTGGGAGTTTCTCCCCCTTCGCTTACTCCTCTTCCATTTTTTAAATGCCGCTTCATTATTGTCCAGTATCTTTCGATAGGGCGCAGTTCAGGGCAGTTTGAGGGAATATGGCATTTTTCGACAAAATCGACTTTTGCTTCTTGACCATCTCCAATGTAGCAGAAGCGTAACGAGCAGATGCCAGATCCTGCCAAAACAATGGAGGATCCATTGTTGTCAGAAGATCGTTAGAAGCCGTTTTTGTTGCATTCTTTTCTTTTAATTTTCACCGTTGATTTTGCCCGTTGTAAAATATGAAGAACTCTTCATATTCTTCTTGCCACGCCAAAACCTTTTTCCCAAACTTTTCAGTTCGGATGTATCGCACATCAGGTCTTTTCGAAGAAGCTTTCTGTGAATCCCTGCTTTTGGGGCGCTTTTTGCTTCTTGTAGGTTCTGATATTGCTACGTTTTTTTGATATTCTGCACAGTTCCGACGGTAATATCCCAAAAAAACGCAATTTCACGAATGGAACACGGTTTATGCGATTTCAAAAAACGTACCGCTGCCAGCTTCTTTTTCTGATCCGATGCCCCCTTTTTGCGTCCAGATTTCGGTAAATCTTCAAGAGAACACGATTCCCCAAACTTCTTAACAATCTTGATCGCTGCAAATTTCTCACTTTTTTTTCAGGTGTGTTGCCAAAATAAACAATGTTTTACGCACTGAGCGAAAATTCACATTTTTTTCATTAAGTTATAACCCCAAACCATTGATAAACAGGTGTCCCTTTACTTTAATGAACAGTCCTTCGAGTATTTACTCGCATTCTGAAAAGATGGACATGCCAATAAGATAAGATAAGATGGACATGCCAATACCCAATCCTGTTCAAATCTCTGATGCCATCCAAAACCGACAAACATTCAGAATTTTGAAGAATGCTTTAATATTCAAAATAGGGTAAGGGGATGTAATGTTAGCCTAGCTCCTTTATTCGGCCTATGTACCAAATATGTCATTAATTCAGCGATAATCAACAAAATTATGTTGCCATCATGATGACCGATTCAATTCGAAGCATTTCGGACATCATTAATCAATTTACTGTTGTTCACTTCCGTGTAATTTAAGATTTTCGTAACTTTTTAGACATCATGATTTCACTGGTTAAGCTGAACAAATTAACTCCTGATCTTCGCATGATCTAAATTTGGTTAAATTTAAGCAATAAACCAAATAATGCAACCAAGATGTACAGAAAATAGTCACTCGTTACAAACTAACAGTCCACATAGATAAAATAACAATGATTTTACAAGAAAATCGTAGACCCAATGTTGGGGACATATTTTTTTCTTTGTTCCCAACTATGGCCTGTTGTCTGGATAACTTAGTAAAAATGATGTTATTGATAAAAAATTTAGTAAAAATGTATAAGTTTCGGTTGAATATTTTCCAAATGGCTCATATAAACAAAAACCAAAGGAACAAAACCTGTGCAGAGTGAATTATTATGTTTTCACTATTGAACCGACAATAAATCATATGTGAAAATCTTTTAAGTGTTTCAAAGCAGTTTAAGTCAAGTTTGTTTTGTGAAATTTTATGTTGGATAAAGCGAATACAGCTGGCAATGGCTTAAATCATGAAATCTTGAAGAAAAACCATACAAAGACTGCATTTAATAAAAAATCGATCGAATGGGACGAAGTTGCATCCATGAATAGGCCCAATTTGATGCTTATAGACCGATATTACATCCATATCCCTCGAAAGTTTCTGACTTTATAAAAAGAGTTGTGTAACTTTTCGTGATACATATTACCAAACATCTTATTTAACGTATCTAAGCAAGTGTATAGCAAGCTAAATATCGCTTATAGCTGAAATTTTGTATGAGTAATAATAAAACATGTAATCGATCGTTGCATATTAGGCTGAGTCAAGGGACACATACCCTATTTGTTTGAGCTTGGCTTTCGGAGTTTGTGTTTGAGAGTCGAGTTCGAGGAGGATCCCGGTGTTGTTCCTTTTTTCGGTTAATTTTCCACTTAAACAGAGCTCTTTCCACTTGCTGGAAGTTGAGGGCCGGTGCGCAAACAACGATGACGATGATGGTAGAGTCTCTCGGTTGCGCTCAGGAGTGCTTGACAGACGGGAAAAAAGGGATAATTGAAAAATTGATCCTTTATTTTTATGTTTATCAGCGAATGGGATAATAAGCATACGTGTGTTTCGGTCGATTGCCAACGGGGGTTGGTTGCGGGAGAAAGGATGAGTATGTGTTTCATTTTTGTAATAATTCATTGATTTTAACGTGAACTAGACTATTCAAACACTTCAAAATTTGCATTGCATCAGAGTAATGATAATTTTCGAAAAACGACCGCAACCTTCGTCGTCACTCAGGGTGACCGTCTATGGCCACGTCATTTGATGAGCATTAAGTTAAGCGATCTCACACAATAGCTGCATTCCATTACCTGCCCGCGAGCAAAGAATGATCACTTCTCAAGGTCCCCTTCGCAAGTGTTAATTGCGCGTATAAAGCAAGTCGCCAGAGCCAGTCGACGGACATCCAATGGGTTCATGATTTTTGGCCTTCTGTTAGCCGCTCACTAAATGCATTTGCAAAGGCGAATGCACTTTCGGTAATTGCGGAAAGATGACGTCATGCACCAATGAATGCCATTGCCACGCCACGCCAAACCGTGTGTTCGATGATTCGGCAGATATTGGTCTTGGGGTTTATTAATAATTCAACAGCCTGTTGTTGTTATTGTCATTGAAGCTGCAAGTACTGCTGTAGTCATTGAGTGGACTCAGGAGATACAAGCGACAGCACCACCGACGTCAATTTGTAAAATAACCTGTAATAAAATTTGCAATCATAATAATGCACTTCCCTTATTCGGGTGCTATTTGCTCAACTCGATTAGGCCAGATGGTTTCATGGTTGATGGTGATCAGCACGAAACATCCATAAATTGGTTACCGTTGGTGCAGTGGCTGGCTGTTGTCGCAGCAAAGAGCAGAATTCTTTTTGCAGTGGGTATGTCGACGTCAAAGCCGATGGTGGTGCATCGTGACCAATAGATACCAAAAGGATGCACGTCTGGGCCATTCTGAAGCTTGTCATAACCTCTCACTGGCAAACAGTAAACGTCTTGGCAGAAGATGCCACCTCGTGACATCACGATTGAACTTGAATGCCATGAGGTGTATGCTCAGGTAAGTGCGAAGGATGGGAATGTCCCGGTGAAGCAGCTACCGCATGCGGGAGATCTTCAATATTAGATATGCTTTTCTAGAGACTTCGGTAAGCATTAATAAATAATTCAATGACACTTGAATTGGTTAAACAGTTCTATTTAGTGACACGGTCCAAAATTATAAAATGCACACTTATTATGTTTTGAGATAAATGATCAAAGTTGACACATCCCATCAGATTCTAGACTAACATTTGAATAGGGCAGCATTCCAAAATCACGAAACCGAGAAAACTGGAGACAAAGATTGGAACACGAAAATCAAATCCTATTTTCCATAGAGAGCTCCAATAAACCATTTACTAGGCTCATATCTTGTATAATAATGCAGTGCCCAACCTTTTCACACAATATATACAGCAATATGTTTAATTGAGTTAAAAGTTGATAAAAACCAAAATACGCCCTGTTTATTTCCAGAGTGTTATTACGCCTTAGGATTTCGCCTGTTAAACTGCCAGCACTGGAAACTCGCCGTTAAATTATGACATTCTGGCATCTTGTTTGTTTTTACGCCTACGCTCTTCAGTCAAATTAATCAAGAAGCGAGTAATTACGACCCAGTGTTTTCAATTTCTGAAGACGTCGAATTCTATGCTGCAAGTTACAAAAACAGTTAATTTTTATAATTAGGTGAGTCTAGGTACTACTAGGAAGATCAGAGGTAAGTTGTTCTATCGGATGAACATTTTTCATATTGTACTAATTGAATTGCGGATTCTTTATTATGTTTTTACAGTCATGAACATAGACAACACGATGGAATCAAAGCTGTGACATTGAATGAGGAGACCTGAGGGCTGGATCAATTATGTTTTAGGTGACCGTGGAGGAAACGGAAGAGAAGTTGAGAAATTCTCGAATATTCTTGCCTAGCTAAGGCTGAAATACGGCGTTTATAATTGTCCGGTTGTCTACACAGAGGAGGAAAACAAAGCTCTCCGTTGCGAAATCTGAGTGGATCTGAACAAAGGTCATTTCTTAAATAAATTAATAAATAAAATTGTTTTCTTCAACGCGAAGCAAAATCATTTGATGAAATCTCGATGAATACTTCTCCTAAACAAGTAAAACAGGTAAAAACTATTGACGGCGTAACAACTATCAATGGAAATCAACAACATAATGTCCACGGCATGGTTCCAATTTGACATTTTAACGGTTGAAAATATGCGACGAAATGACTTCTGCTTTGTGATCAGGGCGTAATGGTTATTTTCATGTTTTGATAATGCAAGTTATACAGACGCATAAAATCCGTAAATATATACTTCAAGCTCAAGTCGAAATAAGTGTATGATGATTAGAATATAGACTGTTCCAGAAAGTATAAGCACACTTTCAAAATAACAAAAAAGTCATGATTTTTTTAGTTTTAATAATTTTATTTGGCAAATCATATTTGTATTTGTGTTTTATATGATATTTTACTCTCGTTCAATCAAAATATTTCATCATAGCCAAGACTCCTAACTTTTCCTCGAACATGACCCATTAGCTTCTGCACAGTGGTACTTCCCACCATTTTGACCACTTTTGGCCAATCTTTTTTAAATTTTTGGATGTCGTCCGCTGGTTTTATGAATTTTAAAGCCCAAAAAGTCTCGATTGGCCGTGCCTCCGGGCAGTTCGGCGGATTCATGTCTTTCGGCACGAAACATACATTTTGACTTTTGTACCATTCTAAAGTGTCCTTTGCGTAATGACATGACGCCAAATCAGGCCAAAACACTACTTGACCTTCGTGCTGCCTGATCATCGGCAATAATCGCTTCTGGAGACATTCCTTAACTTATTTCTGAGTGTTCATCTTCTCCCTTTATTATGTACGGACTAGATGTTTTACCACACTCGCATATTGCCTGCCAAACCATAACCTTCTTACCAAATTTTTCAGTAAAAATTGCCTGCTCCGTTTCGGGGATGTCTTTGTCTTCGCTTACAGTAAAAAATTGTGGTCCGGGAAGCGTTTTGTAATCTAGTTTCACATACTGGTTCACGCTGGTTTTCGCTTGTAGGCATCCCTGATCTTTTTATCGATATCCGGACTAACAGGACTGGATTTTCGACCACTCTTCGGTGCATCTCCAAACGTACACTGTTCTCTATATTTTCGAATCGGAGATCGGCGGCCGGCGCTCCCTCCTTTGGGGGGGTTTTTTTTGGGGGGGGCGGATGCGTTTGTCTGTGGGTTTTTTTTTGGGGTGGGGCGGGGGGGTGTTTTGGGTAATAAACACTTGTGATTTTTTTGTTGTTGTGTTGTGAAAGAGGGAAAAAAAGAAGGCGGCAAAAAAAATTGTTAAATTTTTTGTATATATTAAAATAATAAAAAAAGGTACTTTCTGGAACAGTCTATAATTTGAGCTTCCATTTTACGACTGCATAACCGAACACGATCGCGGGGAAATTGAAAAACTGAAATTGTTAAAAATACTACGGTCCAATACGAAATACTTCAACTAGTTCTCACGTGTGCCTCGCTTATCTGGTGGCCAAAGACTAAACAGATAAAGGCACAAGATAAACTGAACAAGCTGCAAAGGCTTGCTACTATCTCTATAACTGAGGCATTGCATAGTACTCCTTCAAAAGCACTAGATGCTCTACTCAACATTCTTCCTTTACATCAATTTATACTACAGCATGCAGAAAAACATGCTCTGAGGCTCAAACGGTCCATGAATTTCTTCGATGGAGATCTTATTGGACACTTGAGTATCCTAAAAGAGTTTTCGATAAATCCTTTATTATTGATAAGCGAAGATTGTATGCTCAGAAGAAACTACTTTAATCATAAATTCACAGTCCATGCAGTTTCTCGTTCTGATTGGTATAAAAGAGAACCGGGTTTTCGTCCGTGTTCAACAGTATTCTATACAGATGGTTCAAAGCAAAATAATTTGGTAGGGGCTGGTATAACTGGTCCTGGGATAAACTTGTATGTGGCAATGGGTAAATATCCCACAGTGTTTCAAGCTGAAATATACGCCATACTGGAACGTGCATCAATCTGTATGAAAAGAAATTATAAAAATGCAAACATATGCATTTGCTCAGATAGCCAAGCAGCTCTGAATTCTTTAAAGTCAAAAACATTCACATCTAAACTGGTGTGGGAATGCACACAATTTTTACAGCAATTGTCCTGTTGCAACATGCTTAACCTCTATTGGGTTCCTGGTTTGCGGAATTGAAGGAAACGAAAAAGCTGATCAGTTGGCAAAAATAGGGTCATCCATGCAATTTATAGTGCCTGAACCATTTGTTGGATTATCTTCTTGCGCCTTAAAAATGGAACTAAGGAACTGGGAAAAGGAAAAAGTACAGGCTAACTGGAATAGCATCTCCAATGCCCGGCAATCCAAACTGTTTATTAAGCCTAACGCTTCCCATGCGCAAAAGTTAGTTAAACTTTCAAAACAAGACTTGAGCACATACACTGGTTTGATAACAGGACATTGTCCGAGTAAATATCACCAGAAAATCATCGGTAACTTTTATGAAGATATATGCGTTTTTTGGGGTGAGTGAGAGAGCGCTCTATGTATTTAGTGTGTGTGTGTCTCTCTATTTATTAATAATGATGGTTTTTTTTTCAAGGGGCACAGTGAACTCTGAGGCAGCCATGTCCAAACACTACACTGCACGCCGAGCTATTTTTTACCACGCTAGCGCGTGTATTAAATTAACCACTTTGACCTCGTGCTTCCAGACTTACACGCCACGCTGTTGGTGCAACACCAATGCCAGTGATCGTGTTTTGCCTTCAGACACCGTGTATGATGGATTCGGCAAACACCACAGCCGAGTGTTTCCGATTGTGTCCGATTGCGGAATACACGCGTGGTTATTTCCAGGGATGCCACATATACAGATTTATCTGTAATCATACAGATTTTTCGCAGTTTTCGGATACAGAATTCTGTATATACAGATTACAGATTTTTAGAAAAAATACAGATTTTACAGATTTTTGAAAAATCCTCCCTTGCGTTGCATTTTTTTAATGTGTAAATATCCATATTTGGAAATCTCAATGACCCGCCTACAGAGTTTGTCAGATGTTTATCAACCGGAAGAATGGCTGCTTCGAATGCATCAATCAAATTAATCTCGGTGGACAACATCCATTTCAATTCTGTGTTCGAACTTCATAAGCATCGGTTAAGTCCCCTTTGGTGGATAGCATCAATCTTTACAATCAACAGGTGTGTTCTTGTATGTCCATACTACTGAATAACTTGATAAACCCACTAGAAATTATGCAACCGCAGGTCCTCAATGATAACAGGGGGATGGACAATTTGCAGTAGTCAATCCAAGTAACCTCGGTGGACAGGATTCATCTCAAGAATTAGCTGGTATGGGCTATTTCTTTTCATATCTGATTCGAATACTTTGATTCTATGGTTTGATGTTTAACCATGTTATTGCATTGGTAGCGATCAATGCACAAATTAAATTTATAATCTTATTCCACAGATTTAGGGTAGTTTTTTTTATTTAGTTGAAACAATAAAAATTAAACCAACGAACTGATTTGAATAAAGATATATTTTGCTTCAAGCGGAGCACTGCGTTATTCGAAATATTTTTAAGAATTGATTCTATTGAAAATGTCATTATCTACCATAAGAAAATATTTCGTTGATTTACCACCGGGTGTTGTTTTCAGTGTGTATTATGAGATTCTTGGAACTGTTAATTATATTTATAGAAGTTCTGAGAAAATCACAGTAATTCGGTGGAAAATTGTCCTTTCACCATCTATACGTAATGTTGTTTTTTTTTCATTGATCTTTTCGTAAAATGTATCGATTTCACAGGAGAATATGTAAAGTTTTCGTTTGCAGATCAACTTCCGTATTTTTTTCACAGAATTCTGTGATCTCTACACACCAAATCCTAATTTTGATATTAAGTAAAAAAAAATTACGGCTTTGATCAGTAAATTAGAATTTTTACTGAATGATCTGTAAAATTTCTTCAATTTATAGATATCCGTCAAAGAACTGCAAGTTTTCAGCAAATCGTTTTAAAATATTACTGAATATTTGTATTTATTTTACAGATGTACTTTGTGAAGAAATGAACTATCATTGAAAATCCGCAAAGTAGTAAACGCTTTACCGATTTTCAGTAAAACCATAATAAATACTGACGCAAAATGTGAAAATCACTGGAATTCAGTAATCTTTACTGAACGCGAGTGTGTAAATCACACCTGTCAAACCTCTGCCATTTTCGCGTGCTCAAGCGGTGGCAGCTGATCAAAATAATTTTTTGTTATTCTTTCCATTGATTTTCTGAACGAGTAAAAGGCATCAGACTTATTTGCTAGCGTTCAAACGTAGGCAACAACAGATGTTTCTAAAATCGTTAGCTGTCAATGATCCTCAACCAACTCCTAAATGCATCGGAAGCCATGACGTCGTTCACTGTATTGATGGTGTCAACAAAACTGTCTGCGTCGATGAGCCATTCATGTATATCCCCATAATCCAAACCTTGCAGCTATTATTTCGGAATCCTGAGACCAGATCTCTTCAGGCGCTTGAGAATACAGCTCATCTTTCACAGGAATCTTTTATGAGAAAAATGATTATTTAAAAAAAAAACCACCCGCTTTATGCGTTTAAAAGAGCAGGAAAAAACAAAATTTTAAATTGATGATTTTGTAAATTTAACCGAAATTCAGTATTGATTGATATTCAGTAATTTTTGGTAGCTATCGTGCTTCCAATTTCACAGTTTTTTACTGCACTCAAAAATATCGACACGTTGTTTTCACGTGAAATTTCACTTAACTTCCACCTGAACACGTAACCAAATCTTCTTCAGTAAAATCAGGTGAACATTACGTGTCCAGTGAATTGTACGTGAAAAATCACGTAACATTTATGTGATTTTCACGTAGAATGTGAATTTACGCGGAAATCACGTAGCTCTTACGTGAATTCCACGTGTTTATTACTGATTTTGGCAGTGGACGAAAATTATGTGCGTTTCACGTGAAAACAACGTGTCGATTTTTTTGAGTGTGTATATTTTACTGATTTTCCATGTCGATTACTGAGTTTTTCAGTAATTTTTTACCAAAAATCTTTCGTGAATCGACCAATATTTCAATCGCGTACAACAAACCTTGTTAACCAGCTCACGTTTACTCACACATTTACTTGGCAAGATGATTGGGTGTTGTTGGCTGAACTCGACTCCTGATGCCTGTAGCCGGCCTCCTAGACGAAGCAATCCGTCGGTGTCCAAAAACTGTTTCATTATTGTTATCAAACTGCTAGTGGCTTTTTTTTTTGTCTGAAGATAGTTGATTAACCTCTGTTAAAAAATGTTGCTGCTGAATCATTCTTTCATACTTTATTGTGTGCTTGTTTCCGCTCATCCAAGGTGAGATGTCCAACAGTTCGATCCGATTTGTTAGTTAAACAGTTTCGTTTGAATCGTAAGCCATATGCCATGACTCTTAGCAGTTTGGTAAAACTGGAGTATCTATCAACCATTTCATAGTTCCGTTCTTCTACCACTGCTAGTGGTCGTTGATCAACCGACACTATAACAGTTTTTACTGATTTCCGCATCCCGCGCTCCTCCAGTAGGGAGTGGACCTGTCCATCAAATTGTAGCTTCTGCTAATTTCTTAACTGAAGCACTCCTTGAGACTAGATCTTCAGGGATTTCCTTAGAGCAAATAATGGCTAGGTATAGAGTTGGTTCAATAAGTGCGGCAAAGAATTTAATCGCGTAAAGCATTTGGTTCAAATGCGATGCACGCAAAGTTATTTTTCAACCTGTTTTAAACCAGGCACCAAATAGTGGTTAAATTGACAATACAGATTTTTTTACAGATTTTCAACAGCCGGATACAGATAAAAAAGATTTTTGGATGTGAAAATACAGATTGACCATGAAAAAAATGTGGCAACACTGAATGGAAGTGCGCAAACGCATTTTGCACGAACCTCTGAAAACTCCGAATTTATCGGTACGCGATCTTGCCAAGAAACTAAAACTAGCAAAAAGTACCGTGTTTTGTGTTTGCAAATCCTTTGACCAGCGCTTGACTATGGATCGGAAGGTTCGAAGTGGTACCAATCTAAAAGTATGCCCACGACAAATGGACATAATGGTGGTAGCCATTATTGAGAAAAATCTCAATCTTTCTGTGTAAAATGAATAAAGTTGGGAAGTCAAAATCATACGTACAAAAAGTTAAGCAGAGGTAAGGACTGAAGACGTACAAAGTTAAAAAAAAATGCCCAACCGTGATGACAAGCAAAATTTCACTGCAAAAAGTCGTGCTAAGGAGCTTCACATCAATTTTTTGCAAACATTTTCTTGTACCATAATGGGCGACGGAATATACGCACTCGAAGGATTTAAACAGCTTCCGGGTCTGGCTTTTTATACCGCAATGCAAAGGAACGCCGTTGCCGAGCATTTTCGGCCAAAGAAGGTGTCCAAATTCCCAAAGGAGTATTAGATTTGGCTGGCCATATGCAGTCGTAGTCGAAAATCTAAAAGTTTCGTCTCAATCGGAACTCTTAAATTGAAACAATAATTAAATATAATTATAAGGATGTGTACGAGAAAGAATGTCTGCAAAACTGGTTGCTCCCGTTTATCAGAAGCCACGACTCTCCAGCTCTGTTTTGGCCTGATTTGGCTTCTTTTCACTGTGCAAAATCCGTCCTGGAATGGTATAAGGTACAAGAGGTCAAATATGTGCAAAAAACAGCCTATCCACCAAACTGTCCAGAACTTCGCCCAATAGAGAAAAAACTGGACTCTAGTTAAGCGGAAACTCTTCGAAACTAAGGAGAAAGCAAATGGTACGGATGATTTCACGAGAAGATAGAGAATCGTCACTGCGGGCGTATTTGAGTACACCATACGGATCCTGATGGAGAATGTACCACAGAAAGTTCGAGCATTTAAAAAGAGAAGGATTAACATCTTAATCAACTGTTTCTAATGTAGATATTTTTGTGAAATAAACAATCGGTTCTGTTGAATTATGTGTAAATATTTTTTGCTGCTATTATGTTGGTGTCCGAATTTTAACGTGGACAGGTCGTGAACCATCGGCATTAACAGCGAAAATGTCAGCAAAAACCCACATTATTTTTTTCCATTGGAAATTTGTGTGTCTTCCGCAAGGACATGATGAAAAACGTAAAATGTCACCGAAAAAACAAATTATACAGTAATTTTAACACCACAAGGGTCCAATCCCAACGTCCAACCTTCGATTTTTTGAATAAAATTTTTGGTCATTTTACCGGACAGACTACAGGGTGCGGCAGAAAATAATGTGAAAATTTGTTCTATTTCTTTCAAATCCCATTTTCAACTAATTCAAGCAATAATATCAACATTTTCGAGTGCAGTTACCTTTATAAAGTCCTTTTAAACAAATTTATTCAATGTGTCCTCCATTTTTATTAATAACATTCTCGAGCATGCCTTTTGGACGTAGTCCTCCGACATTGACTGCCATGTGCATGTTATGGTTGACTTCAGGGTTTTCACACTAGGGTGTGATGTTTTACAGGCTCGTGCTTCAACATGTGCCCAAATCGAATAATCCAACGGATTAAGATCTGGACTGCTAGGGGGCCACAAATCCTTCAGCCAAAACTTCATGTTATCGTTCAACCATTGTTGGGTTCGATTGGACGTGTGACACGGCGCTCCATCCTGCTGTAGGACAACGTTTTGGTCCTCTGAGAAGTTGGCCTTCACCCAGGGAATATACACTTCGGTATTTATTTTAACTCCAGCAGCAATGAAAACAGGCGGCATTTTCAATCCGTTGGACGCCACCTAGCCAAACATCATGACACCAGCCGGATGTTTGGTTTGAAATTTGAATTTCACTTTTTCCGAAACGTTCTCCATTTTCTGCGGTGAAATGAACCGGTCCGTGCGGATGTTGGCCACAGCATCGATGCTGAAAAGCTTTTCGTCGCAGAGCAGGATTATCATTTTTTCCTTCTTCAACAAGGAAAGCAATCTCTTGGAACGAGTCACTCGTAGTTCCTTGACCCGGTCCGTAATCAAGTGGCGTTTCACTCTGGCTCCGGAAGCTGCATGCAGGTCTTCTTTGATGATTCTCCGCATGGATTTCTCCGAAATATTGGCTTCCTTTGCAAGTTTTCTTATGGAACGCACCGGGTTGCGAGCAATTTTTGCACGGACCGATTTGATAACGTTTGGCGTGCGTGTGAAGCGCGGACGTCCGCTTCCCGGCTTCCGCTGCTTAGGACCATCCTGCGGGACTTTTTTATGCAGTAAACTGTTGCCAAATGGCACCCTACCACCTTGGCAATCTCTGTCGGCTTCTTCTGGGCGAGCAACAAACTGGTGATAACTTCTTTCGCGAACATTTTGACGAATGTGCAATAAAACAAATAGAATGTTTGGATGCAGCACTTTCGACAGAAATTAGTCACTAGCTACACGAATTAACCCAATACTCAAGTTTGAACATTTTCGCATTATTTTCTGCCTTCTGCCAGGTGCATTCTACTAGAATATTCCCTCCGACTATTTAATTTTCAACTGAAGGTTTTGTGGGTTCTCTCTGTTTTTTATGGGGTAGAAACCAATCTTTTCCTTTTTGCCCCGGTTGGATGTACGGGTTGTGGGAATTATTGGTCGGAGAAACACAGTACTATGGTTGGTTTTGGTTTGGTTATTTTGATTTTGGCCGTGATTTTGGAACATCAACCAATACAACCATATAAACTCCAACCTGACTCCACAAATATCTCTTTAACTCTTCAACTCTTCAATTAAAAAAATCTCCACCTAATTTCCCAATAAACCCTGCTCAAAACTTGCTGCAGTCGATACTCTTTTCCCAGATACCTTCCATAGGACAACATTCTCCAGTGCTGTCCAACATATCTTAGGCCGTGTTTTGCATGCTGGAGGACGATCCAAAACCGACAGACAAATGCATGCATTCTCCAATTTCAGGCAGCGGAGCGCAGCGTAAAATTCATTGGCTTTCCAGTTTCAGTGCTCTATCGACACACGGCCGCCACCTAGACGAACCGGCCCGGTAGAGGCAAATATGAGACGCCGGTCTTTTCTGCGCAAAAACAACAGGTTCCGGATACCTGGTAGGAATTTCCACGACACAAGATGCAACAAAGCTCATCCGCCCAGATAAGAATGCTTTTTCGAGTAGGCGGCAGAGAAGGCTCCAGTTGCACCATCGCATCCATCCGGGGAATGTTGTTTCTGTTTGCCCGCATGCATGGCTGCCGGATCACACGCACAGGGGCCATCCAGCGTTCGTTTGTTGCCTACGGAATGCGGCTTTTTTGTGAAACGTATGTTTGCGGTTCTCGAATTTGTGTACGTCGAGATTGCTATTTCGTACGATGACGACAACGACTGGTAACCCAGGATAACACACTCGGGATGACCGTCGTCGTTTTCAACGTCGTCCAAGACCGCGCCACTACTGCCGAGCCTCTGCTGCTGCATTCTGAAGGCTTATTATTTGAGATTTCTCCCAGGGCGCCCTACCGGGATGCCGGCCGAGAAGAGTTTTCCAACGCGCTGGTACCGTAGCTGGCCAACAAAAAGGGTCCGTAAGGATATTGAAAAGTTTTTTATTCGCCGTGATTGTTTCGGCTAAATTAAAAGAAAACAATATCCCTACCCGATTCTAGGGCGCTTCTGAAGCAGGAAAAGCTGATGATAGTGTGTAGGTATAACATTGTGGGCGGAAAATTCCGGTCATTGGAAGATATTTTGGGTAGATGGGGGCGTGGCAAGGGGAAAGTGTCGACAATGGCGGTTGATGTATTACTGCTCCGGAAGCATGTTATTAGAGACTCGAGCTGGGAATGAAGACAACAGCTTCCAATGCATACGACTTTTTAAGCAACGACGGCTAGTCCTTTTCCCCGTTGGGGTTTTAACGAATCCCAAGCGTACGTTTAGAAGAATGAGCACACTGGCCCTGTGTGTCTCGAGTGACTGAATAGATCAACTTGCGGTTCGAAATTGGCTTTCATTATTCAAAAAGAAAGTTGAAGTTTGAATTAGTTATGTTATGAAAAATAAACACATATCCTAAACAGTGAATAAATAACGATTAGGTTAATGACCTTGAGTGGTGTAATACTTTATTCGATCATGAGTGGACTGATTCTTAAAAAAGCTTAAAATGTATGTTTGCGTTTAAAACAACAAAGTGGACCAACTGAAGATATAGACTATAACAAATAGGCGCGCTTGTTCATTTACAACTGGCTGTTTGGAGATTGGGTGGAAAAACTCGCTAGTTTGTGTTACGTGAAAATTTTCAACGGAGACAATTGGTTCGTGGTAATGTAAGTAGCCATTAAATTCTTTGATAGCGTCACTTTTATAACACCATCTTCCGCAGAATAATGAAACGAAAACCGTGAATTAGACGGGATCCGAAACGCATAGCAACGCTTTATAAAGGTGCCACCACACGGTGACTATTTCTAGTATATAGTGAGCTATACGCTAGCAAACTATGTAGGGTAACGGGATGTAATGTTAGCCTAGCTCCCTCATTCGGCCTATGTACCGAATATGTCATTAATTTGCCGATAATCAACAAAATTATGTTGCTATCAGAATGACCGATTTATTTCAAAGCAATTGAGACATTATTAATCAATTTATAGTTGCTCACTTCCGCGTAATTAACGATTTCCTTACCTTTTGAGACACCATGATTTGACTGGTTAAGCTGAACAGATTATCTACACGATCTTCGAATGATCTAAAGTTGGCTAAATTAAACCGATTAACCAAGTAATACAGCCAAGATGTACAGAAAATATTCACACGCTCTAAACTAACTGGTCGCAAAGCTAAACTAACAATGATTTAACTAAAAAACCGTTGACCCAATGTTAGAAACATGTTTATTTCTATATTCCCAATTCTGGCCTGTTGTGCGAAAAGCATATTAAAAATGTTGTTACTGGTAAAATTTTCAATCAAAATGTCTGAGTTTCGGTTGTCTGTTTTCCAAATGGTTCATCTAAACACAAACCAAAGAAACAAAATCTGTGTAGAGTGAATTTTATGTTTTCATTATTTCATTATTATATCATTAATATATGTGAGAATCATTTAAGTGTTTCTTAACTGTTTTATTAATGTTTCTGTTGTGAAATTTTGTGTTGGGTGAAGCCAATACAGCAAAATGGCTTAAATCAGAAAATCAGAAAAAAAAAAAACCGTACGTAGTCATCATTTAATAACAAATCTATCGCATGGGACGAAGTTGCATCCACAAATAGACCCAATTTGGTGCTTACAGACCAACAATCGATCCATATTCCTTGAAAGTTTTGGACCGTATAAAATGAGTTGTGTAACATTTCGTGATACATACT